>SJYT01037068.1:99722-168785 GCA_006410635.1 Cephalophus harveyi | reverse complement strand
TCTAATGAGATGGATGAAACTGGAACCTATTATACAGAGTGAAGTAAGCCAGAAAGAAAAACACCAATACAGTATACTGACACATATATATGGAATTTAAAAAGATGGCAATGATGACCCTGTATGCGAGACAGCAAAAGAGACGCAGATGTATAGAACGGACTTTTGGACTCTGTGGGAGAGGGAGAGGGTGAGATGATTTGGGAGAATGGCATTGAAACATGTATACTATCATGTAAGAATGAAGCACCAGCCTATGTTCGATACAGGATACAGGATGCTCGGGGCTGGTACACGGGGATGATCCAGAGAGAGGAAATGGGGTGGGATGTGGGAGGGGGATTCAGGATTGGGATCTCACATACACCCATGGTGGATTCATGTCAATGTATGGCAAAACCAATACGGTATTGTAAAGTAAAATAAAGTAAAAATTAAAAAATAAAAAAAAAGAAAGAGCATTAAAAAAGATAAAAATAAAATTTGTCAGTGCTTTCATTTTTTCCCCATCTATTTGCCATGATGTAATGGGACCATATGCCATGATTTTTGCTTTTTGACTGTTGAAATTTAAGCCAGATTTTTCACTCTCCTTGTTCACCTCCATTGAGAGGCTCTTGAGTTCCTCTTCACTTTCTGCCATAAGGGTGGTATCATCTGCATATCTGAGGTGGTTGATATTTCTCCCAGCAATCTTGATTCCAACTTGTGTTCATCCAGCCTGACATTTTGCATGATGTACTATGCATAGAAGTTAAATAAGCAGAGTGACAACATACAGCCTTGATGGATTCTTTTCCCAGTTTTGAACTAGTCTGTTCAAACTCATTGTTCTGTGTCTGATTCTAACTGTTGTTTTGTCCTGCATACAGGTTTCTAAAGAGACAGGTAAGGTGGTCTGGTATTCCCTTCTCTTTAAGAACTTTCTACAGTTTGTTGTGACCCATAAAGTCAGAGGCTTTAGCATAGTCAATGAAGTAGAAGTGGATTTTTTTTTCTTTTAAATTCCTTACTTTTTCTATGATCTAGCATATATTGCCAATTTGATCTCTGGTTCCTCTGCCTTTCCTAAAATCAGTTTGTACATATTGAAGTTCTTGGTTCACATACTGCTGAAGCCTAGCTTGAAGGATTTTGAACATAATCTTGCTAACATGTGAAATAAGTACAATTGTATGATAGTTTGTGCATTCTTCAGCATTGTCTTTCTTTGGGATTGGAATAAAAACTGACCTTTTCCAGTCCTGTGGCCCCTGCTGAGTTTTCCAAATTTGCTGGCATATTGAGTGTAGTACTTTCACAGCATCATCTCTTAGGATTTAAAATAGCTCTGTGGAATTCCATCACCTCCACTAGCTTTGTTCACAGTAAAGCTTCCTAAGGCCCACTTGACTTCACCCTCCAGGAGATCTGCTTTTAGGTGCGTGACCACATCATCATGGTTATCTGGGTCATTAAGACTTTTTTGTACAGTTCTTCTGTGTATTCTTGCCATCACTTCTTAATATCTTCTGCTTCTGTTAGGTCCTTGCTGATTCTGTCCTTTTTGTGCCCATCTCTGCATGAAATGTTCCCTTGGTATTTCCAATTTTCTTGATGAGATCTCTCGTCTTTCCCATTCTATTGTTTTCTTCTATTTCTTTGCATTGATCAATTAAGAAGGCTTTCTTATCTTTCCTTGCTATTCTCTGGAACTCTGCATTCAAATGGGTATATCTTTCCCTTTCTCCTTTGTCTTTTGCTTCTCTTCTTTTCTCAGCTATTTGTAAGGCATCCTCAGAAAACCACTTTGCCTTCTTGCATTTCTTTTCCTTGGGGAGGCTTTTGGTTACTACCTCCTGTACAATATTATGAATGTCAGTCCCATAGTTCTTTAGGCACTCTGTCTAGAAAATCTAATCTATCTATGAATCTATTTGTCATCTACACTGTATAATCATAAGGGATTTGAGTTCTAGTGGTAAAGAACCCACTTGCCAATGAAGGAGACATAGGAGACGCAGCTTTGATCCCTGGGTCAGGAAGATCCCCTGGAGGAGGGCATGGCAACCCACTCCAGTATCCATGCTTTAGAACCCCATGGACAGAGGAGCCTGGCAAGCTATAGTCCATAGGGTCACACAGAGAGAAGACTGAAGCAACTTAGCACCCATGCATACCTGAATGGTTTTCCCTACATTAATCTGAGTCTGAATTTTGCAATAAGGAGCTGACGATATGAGTCACAAGCAGCTCCTGGTTTTGTTTTTGCTAACTGTATAGAGCTTCTCCATCTTTGGCAGCAAAGAATATAATCAGTCTGATTTCAGTATTAGCCACCTGGTGGTGTCCCTGCGTAGAGCTGTATCATCAATGATACTGGGCTGTAATTTTCTTTCTGTGTCATATCTTTGTCTGGTGTTTGTATCAGGGTAATGGTGGCTTCATAGAGTGAGTTAGGAAGTGTTCTCTCTGTGTGATTTTTCAGATGGATTGGTGTTAAATCTCCTCTAAATGTTTGATAGAAGTCACCTGTGAAGTCACCTGGTCCAGGACTTTTGTTGGTGTGTTTTTTTTAACCGACAATACTTACGATTGGTCTGTTCATTTGATTGCCACATGGTTGCTAGTAGTAGTTTCTTAGGATCTGTGGTATATCTGTGGTGTCCTTTGTAACTTTTACTTTTTCATTTATAATTTTATTGATCTGAGCCTCTTTCAGTTTTTTCTTGATGAGCCTGTCTAAAGGCTTATCAATTTTCTCTATCTTTTCAAAGAACCAGCTTTAGATTCATTGATCTTTTCTGTTATTTTTTCATCTCTATTTTGTTTATTTCTGCTCTGATATTTATGCTTCTTTCCTTCTACTAACTTTGAGTTTTGTTGTTCTTTTTTACTTGCTTTGGGTGTAAAGTCAGGTTGTTAAAAATGTTTCTTGTATTCTGAAGTAGGCTTGTATTGCTATAAACTTCTCTCATAGTACTGCTCTTGTGGTAAAACAAATCATCCCATAAGTTTTGGATCATCACATTTTTTTATTCATTTGTCTTAAGCTCCTTTTTTTTTCTTTTTACTTCCTCTTTGCCTTCTTCAGTGAGTGATTTTTGGTTTGCAATTACCATGAAGTTTTGATATAGCAGTCTGTATATACAGGATTGTTTTAAGTGGATGATCTCAATTTCAGATGCACTTCAGATATCTTGCATTTGTACTCTCCTCCTCTCTCAACTGTTTTAGATATCATATTTGTGTGTGGATGATTTCCTTTCTTTACTGTATGTTTGCCTTTCTGGTGAACTTTCTTACCTTTTCCACCTAGTGAAGTTCCTTTAGAACTTGTTGTAAAGCTGTTTGGTGGTGCTGAATTCTTTGTTTGTAAACTTCTGCTTTCTCTATCAAATGTGAATGAGAACCTTGCTGGGTAGAGTATTCTTGGTTGTAGGTTTTTCCTTTTCACTACTTTAACTGTATAGTGCCATTCCTTTCTGGTCTGCAGAGTGTCTGTTGAAAAGTCAGCCGATAACCTTACGGAGATTCTCTTGTATGTTATCTGTTGCTTGTCCCTTGTTGCTTTTAAGGTTTTCTCTTTAATTTTTGTCCATTTGATTATGATGTGTCTTGGTGTGTTTCCCCCTTTGGTTGAGCCTCTGTGGTACTCTCTGCGCTTCCTGAACTTGTATGACTGCTTCCTTTTCCACGTTAGGGGAGTTTTCAGCAGTTATCTCTTCATTATCTTCTCAAGCCCAATCCCTCTCTCTCCTCCTTCTGGGACCCCTATAATGTGAATGTTGCTTCATTTGGTGGTGTCACAGTGGTCTCCCAAATGGTCCTCATTTCTTTTCATTTTTTTCCCTTTAATCTGTTTCTGTGGAAGTGGAATATCTTTCGGTGTCTACCCTCTTGTGGGTCTTGGTCCAGGGGCTTGTGGCATACTTCTGGATGGGAGAGACTGGTGCCTTCCCACTGGTGGTTCTTGGCTCTCTGGTGGGCAGGGCCATGCCAAAGTGTATGTTTAGAGGCAGCCTGTCTGCTGATGGACATGGCTGTGTGCCCACCCTGTTGTTTGACCTGAGGCAACCCAGCACTGGAGCCATAGCGTGTTGAGTGGGGCCAGGTCTTGGTGCCAAAGTGGCAATCCAACAGAGAGATAACACTGAGTGATAATCCCTGGGGCCTCTGCCACGTGGTCCTTGCCCTCACAGTGAGCCACAGCCAATCCCTACCTTCCCGGGAGACCCTCCAAGACCGGCAAGTAGGTCCAGTCCAGGCTCCTGTGGAGTTACTGTTTTGCCCTGAGTCCCCGTGCATGTTAAACTTGGTGTGCATCCTCCAAGAGTCGAGTCTCTGTGTCCCCCTTCTGTGAAACTCCTGCACTCAAGCCCCACTAACCTTCAAAGCCAAATGCTCTGGGGGCTCCCCCTCCTGCCAGACCCCCAGCTGGGGAGCCTGCTGGTGGGCTCAGAACCCTCACTCCTGTGGGATAACCTCTGTGATATAATTATTTTCCAGTGTTGGGTTTCCCACACCCAGTGGCTGTGGGATTTGATTATATCATAAAAGCAGCCCTCCTACCATTTTGTTGTGGTTTCTTGTCTTTGGATGTAGAATATCATCTTTAGTGGTGTCCAGTCTCTTTTATTGACAGTTGTTCAGCAATTAGTTGTAATTGTAGTGTATTCATGAGAGGAAATGAGCTCAAGCCCTTCTCCTCTGACATCTTCTCTCCTCACTCATTAGAGTTTACTATAAGCATATTTCAGTGAAAGATAATTATTTCCGTATACAAAGAAATTTTTGAAGATAGTAATATTACTTGAACTTTTGCAAATCTCCTTACTCTCTGTTTTAGTAGAAAATCGTTCATTTTAGTATTTGTTTCTGCATTCACTCTGTTGTATTATCATACATGAGGTAGTTTCTGGAAGATTCCTCTATTTTTTCAGGAGTGAACAAAGAAAGGCATCTGAAGTCTTAGTATGTTATAAATACTTTTGCAGAAAGAGTCCCTGATCACACTTTGAGACCTCTGCACTAGACTCTCTAAAGATTTCCAAAAAGATCTGAATCCCTGGTTAAGTTGTGAATATTAGTATTACTTTGACTAGTTGTAAACTGAGACCAAGAGCAACAGTAGAAGTCATCATGTCCCCTGAAATATTTCAAGGTAATCTATTTTTAAAATGAATTTGCACAGTTTTCCTCTGCTACTTCCCTACTACGTCACCTCTCTGAACCTGCTCAGAGATTGCATCTGCTCTGGTTCATATCTTCTCACCCTTTGCAGGATGAAAGGTGGTTGGTGTGTTTATATAGCTGTAAAAATGTGAGATGTGAATCTTTTAAGAAACTGATTTTCACTTTAAACATATATATTGTACACAGGACACAAGTATTTCATCCCAGTTACTTCCACCCCACCCTTCAATCAGAGAAGGCAATGGCACCCCACTCCAGTACTCTTGCCTGGAAAATCCCAGGGACGGGGCAGCCTGGTGGGCTGCCTTCTATGGGGTCACACAGAGTCGGACACAACTGAAGTGACTTAGCAGCAGCAGCAACAGTACCCTTCTATTTTCACTAACTGAAAATTGCTAACTAACTTTTATTGCTAACAGACTACAAACGTCTCAGATTTCACCACCCAAATATTATTAATCTCTATAAAATCTCCCACATTTTCCATTTCTCCTGTGTTATCATAAGAGCAGGAGATTTTTCTGGGGTTGGGAGCCAGGAGTCTCACTGAACTCAAGACGAGTCACACAGGGCAGTGGAGGCACAATAGTCAAGGTTCTGAGCTTGCACTTTGCGTGTGCAGAAACTTGATTCTTTGAGTGCAGACAGAATTGACCATACTCAATGGAATGTTTGATATTATCCTCTTCAGAGAGAGTAAGCACATACCAGAATGCCAATGCATTCCATTTTACTGAGTAATATGACTTCCAAAGTGACTTCAGTAATTGGATTAGCTGGTTAGTTCATTCACTCACCTTAATACAATCTATATGAGAAGCCAATATATAATCAAAGCAAAGGAAATTAGTGGGATTGTCTAAATGGGTGTTTATATCAGGCTACTGTAATCTGATGTGACTATTGCCATTCTAAAAAGGTATTACATCTAAAATGATATTATATCTCAACATGTGATTAAGGCCCAGTTTTCCCTGGACAGTGCTAAAGACTTAATCTTCTTCTTTAGATCCATTTCCTCCTTCATTCTGTATGAAACCACTTAGAGTTCCTAGAATTGATAAAACCATTTCATGCCTCTGTATCTTTACAAGTTTGTTAGGCACTGACCTCCCATGATTTGGCCTTGCATAGGTTTCTTTCTGGTGGGTTTGGGTAGTGGATAAAGAGGCCTGAGGTGAGATGGAAAGTCTTCCTAAGAATGGCTGGATACAAGATTTCTATGGGAGGGTATTAGAAGCTCGATTCCAAAGGGTAAATCCTTCAGATTCCACTCACAAAATGAGGAGGAATGTCTAACATGTTTTAGCCAATCTGGACTACATTTAATTTTACCAATAAAAGCTTCTTTCTCATACTCCTCATGATAATAAAAACCAGTAAATTCAGCAAATATATTTGCTGCACTAAGTCTACAATCTTCATCAAGATCTGGATAATAGAAGACTTTTTAGTTTCATCTCTGGAGTTGGCCTTTCTAATAAACTCTAACTTCCACTGTAGCGTAGATTCTCACCAATCTGGATTGCCCTCCAAATTGAACCTTAAACCAACTAGCAATTAGTATTACCCTGTATTCAAGAAGAATTTAGGGTAAAGAATGGGAGCCCAATTCAAGTTTTACCTCCTACTATAAAACATTTTCTTAACTTTCATTCAATCCCTCTTAGCTCCAACCACCATGTCCAGTAGAGAGGCAGGTCCTCCTCCTGAACAAAACTCAGTACAGACTTTTGTAAGTACTCACCATTGTGTGTTTCAGTTCTTCATCTAGTTGTCTGTGTCTGTGTCTCTCTAATTAGGTTGTGGGTAGAGTCAGTGTTGTGTTTGTTGTGTTCTATGGTAGTAGCAAGCACTCAGAAACTGTTAAATGCATGAATCATTGAATTAATTGTTTTGGGGTTCATCTTTTTGATTCCATGAATTTCGACTCATCTTTGTGACTCCATGAGTTAATTCCTTTTCCTCCTGTTAACACACTGTTTCTCAGATACATTAATTCAATTGATTAGCTGACACCATTGTTTACTAAAATGTTTTCCTCAGCAAGAAATTAATGGGAATTAAGCAATAGAAGATTTTGGTAGTCCCTGAAATGCTGAGTTAAACTTTTACGATATTTTTTCACACAGGACTTCTTAGGATTTAACATAGTAATATGTATTTTAAATCTGAGGTAATTAAACCAGGGCAGACTCTTAGAGGGACATAGTTAAATATAAAGAAAGCCATAAATGCATATTTCACATAAACAAAAAAGTCTTCCAAGAAATATTGTCCTGTAATGTTCAGAAAGGAAGTGAAAATGAGAAAAGGAAAGGAGGAAAAGAAAAGTGAAATGTTTGACTAATAAGTTTGTGAAATATATCTTCAACAGTCACCAATGCAAAACATGTATTCTGACTATAAAGTCTTGTTTTTGTCTTCACTGTGAGCTGCACTTATTCAACCTGACATTTAAATTCTTCAGTATATTTAAGCTACTACTTTAGCAAGGTCCCAATCTATCAAGTTTTCTTCTTGGGGTTTGGATTCCATTCTCAGGTTAATAACTCTTGGCAATACACTGAATTCTGTAACTTTTGGCTCTTTTTATCACACCCTAGTTGTAAACTCAGTCCTGGATAAAACCAGTGATGTGTTTTAGACCATTGACACACTCACTAAAACAAATAAATAAATGAGATACAGGGCAGATGGGTATTACTCTAAATTCATGAACGCTTGTTAGTTGGGACTTGAACACCACCCAGCTAATCTTTTCTCTATTTGCTTAGGGACTTTCTTAAACACCAACTTTCTATTTTCAAACCTTTAATCTCCCATATCTCTGTTCATTACATTTATGAAAATTGGTATTTGTTCTTTTCATTATCTAAGAATGCTTTGTCTCATTAACCAGTAAGCAAGCTGTATGAAAGTAGGGACCATGCACATTTTCATTCCTATCACTAGCTTTAGTTACAATAAAGCTGTAAAATAAACACAAGCATCTATTTCCCACATGACTGGAGGTTGCCCCTAACTTCCAGCTCTGCTGCTCTTAGTGGGGAGCACTCATGGTCCGCTGGTTGGCTGGATGCTGTTGATCAAGGGCCAGCAGACTTCTTAGATGTCAGAGAGTAAATGTTAAACTTTGCAAGCAAGCTAAATGTTAGACTTTGCAAGCCAGATATGGTGTCTGTCACAGATTTATTTTTTTATTTAAGAATTCTTTAAAAATGCAAAAACTACTCTTAGCTGTGAGTCTTACAAAAATAAAAGGCTTGATTTGACCCCTGGGTCATAGTATGTCATGCCCTGATATAGACTGTGTTTGGGCACCTTTGCTTCAAGCTGTGTGTATAGTTAAGCTTGTGTGCCTGTGTGCTGCGGGTGGGTCTCTGCTTTTCTTGGTAGGTATGTATTCTGAGGATGTGAGGATGCTCTTCTCATGGAAAGGTTAAAAGCAGAAGGGGGCCAATGAAAACACATGATGCCTCTTAAGACCTAGGAGCTGGCTCACTGAGACTTTCAGCCCACATTCGGTTAGCCACATCAAGCCACGTGGCTGAGACCAAGTCAGGATGTGGGAGGTACTCTCTGCCTGTAGTAGAAGGACAGGAAAACACATAGCAAGATTGAGAAGACAAGACAGTGGAGCAGAAGACCTGAGCTCACCTCTTCCCATGAGAACACCAAAATCACAACTAATTGCTGAACAACAGTTGATAGAGAAGGCAGGAACCTACACAGAAAAGATATTCTATGTCCCACGACAAAGAATATATCACAAAGATAGTAGGAATGACACACTGGCAATATAATTAATTCCCATACCCCTCATTGGGGGTGGGGGGCAACCCACAAACTGGAGAATAATTATATCCCAGAAGTTCTCCCTTGGGAGTGAGAGTTCTGAGCCCCATGCCAGCCTCCTCATCCTGGGGGTATAGCATCAGGAGGAGGAGCCCCTAGAGCATTTGGCTTTGAAGGCCAAGAGATCTCAGAAGCTTGACAAGACTGGGGGAAACAGAAATTCCACTCTTGGAGGATGCACACAAGGTCTCATGTACACTGGAATCCAGGGCAAGAGCAATGACTTCATAGGAGCCTGGGACAGGCCTACTTGCTGGTTTTGGAAGGTCTCCTGAGGAGGTAGAGGGTATTTGTGGCTCTTTTTTTAGGACATAAAAGCTGGTGGAAAACATACACAGGAGTACTTATCTAAAGGCTGACATCTTGCTGGGGACATTGTATCTAATATCTGGCTCCACCCAACAGCCTGCAGGCTCCAGTGTTGGGATGCCTCAGACCAAGCAACCAACAGGGTGGGAACGTAGCCCAACACATTGACAGGATGCTTATAAACTTCCTAAGTCCACAACAACCTCTAAACATGTCCCTTAACAAGGCACTGCCCATCAGAGGGCCATGAACCAACTCCAATCACAGTGGAAAGTCACTGACCTCTACCATCAGGAAGCCTGCACAAGCCCCTAGACCAGCCTCACCCACCAGGGGGCAGACACTCGAAGCAAGAAAAACACAGTCCTGCAATCTGTGGAACTGAGTCTCTAAACACAGATCAGAACCTTCCCTGAGACCAGCTGGTCCCTGACCACCAGGTGATAAGTGGGAAGTATACTGCTGGAACACAGGACATGTCCTGCAGTGGGCCACTTCTCCAAGGTCAAGAATCATGACTAACTTTTCACAAACATAACAGTACAAATAGAAATTTATGTGAAATACTGAAAGTGATGAAAGGGAAAAACCTACAATCAAGAATCCTCTACCCAGCAAAGTTCTCAGTTACATTTGATGGATAAATCAGAAGCTTACAGATAAGCAAAAGCAAAAAGAATTCACCATCAAACCAGCTCTACAACAAATGCTAGGTGGAAAAGGCCACAACTAGAAACAAGAAAATTATGAATGGGAAAACTCACCAATAAAGGCAAACATACAGTAAAAGTAGGAAATCATCCACACCCAAATACGATATCTAAACTAGCAATTGTGAGAAGTGGCGAGTACATTTAAATGCAGGATAGTCTAAATGCATTTGAAATTAAGAGACCAGCAATCTTAAACAACCTTGTATGTACAGACTGCTATATCAGAATCTCATGGTAACCACAATACAAAAATCTGCAATAAATACACTCACAAAAATGAAAAATCAATTGAAACCCTACTAAAGCTGATTATCAAGTCACAAGAGAAGAAAACAAAAGAGAAAGGAAAGAAAAGGTTTTACAAAAACAAACTCTAAACAACTAAAAAAAAAGTCTATGAGAACTTACATAATTACTTTAAATGGATTAAATGCTCCAACCAAAAGATATAGACTGACTGGCTGAAGGGATACACAACAATACTTGTATTTATGCTGTCAACAGGAGACCCACTTCAGATCTAGGGACACATACAGATAAAGTGAGGGGATATAAAAAGTTATTCCATTCAAACTAGAAATCAAACAAAAGAAAGCTGGAGTAACAATATGCATATCAGAAAAAAATAGATTTTAAAATGAAGACTGTTAAAGAGACAAAGAGGGCTTCCCTGGTGGCTCAGAGGTTAAAGTGTCTGCCTCCAATGCGGAAGACCCGGGTTCGATCCCTGGGTCGGGAAGATCCCCTGGAGAAGGAAATGGCAATCCACTCCAGTATTCTTGCCTGGAGAATCCCATGGATGGAGAAGCCTAATAGGTTACAGTCCATGGGGTCGCAAAGAGTCGGACACGACTGAGCGACTTCACCTCAAAGAGACAAAGGACATAATGATCAATGGATCAATACAAGAAGATGTAACAATTGTAAATATATAGGTACCCAGCACAGGAGCACCTAACCATATAAGGCAAATGCTAATAGTCATAAAAGGAGGCAGCGACAGTAGCACAATTATTTGTGGGGAACTTTAACACCCCACTTCATCAATGGACAGATGATCCAGAAAATCAGTAAGAAAACACAAGCTTCAAATGACGCATTAGACCAGACGGACTTAACTGATGTCCACAGAGTATAACGTCAGACAGCAGCAGAATACACATTCTTTTCAAGTACACATAGGACACGCTCTAGGATAGATTACTTGCTGGGCCACAAAGCAAAGCTTGATAAATATAAGAAATTTGAAGTCATATCAGACATCTTTTCTGACACAATGCTATGAGATTAGAAACCAAGTACAAGGAAAAAAAAACTGTAAAACACACACACACACACACGAAGGTTAAATAATATGAAACAACCAATGAATCATTGAAGAAATCAAAGAGGAAACTGAAAAATACCTCCAGACATATGAAAACAACAGCACAATGATTCAAAATCTTTGCAATGTAACAAAAGCAGTTCTAAGGGGGAAGTTTGTAGAAATATAATTTTACCTTAGGAAACAAGAAAAGTCATAAGTAATCAACCTAAGCTTAAACCTAAAGCAACTAGAAAAAGAAGAACAAAACTCAAACCTAGCAGAAAGAAAGAATCATAAAGTTCAGAGCAGAAATAAACAAAATAGAGATGAAAAAACAATAGAAAAGATCCAATGAAACTAAGTGTTGGTTCCTGGAAAAGCTAAGGAAAATTGATAAACTTTTAGCCAACTCATCAAGAAAAAAAGGGAATGGGCATTGAACGATAAAATTAGACATGAAAAGGGGAAGTTACAAAAGACACCACAGATCTCCCAAGGATCATAAGTAACTACTACTAGCAACCATATGTCAGTCAAATGAACAACCTAGAATAAAGGGAAAACTTCTCTAAAATTAGTCTCCCAAGACTGAACAGGAAGAAAGAGATAATATGAACAGACTATTCACAAGTACTGAAATCAAATTTGTGAGTCCTGGACCAGAAGACTTCACAGGCAGTCTATCAAACCTTTAGAGAAGATTTAACACACTTCTGAAACTATTCCAAACAATTGCATAGGAGAGAACATTTCCAAAGTCACTCAATGAGAACAGCATCACCGTGATACCAAAAACCAGGCAAATATATGACAAAAAAAAAAAAAAGAAAAGAAAATTACAGGTCAATATCACTGATGAAGATAGACACAAAAATCCTCAGCAAAATGCTGTAAACCAAATCTAACAATACATTAAAAGGTTGGGAAAAAAAAAAAAAGGTTGATATCCAGTGGGATTTATCCTAGGGATGCAAGAAGTTTTCAATATCCACAAATCAATCAGTGTGATACAGCACATTAACGAATTGAAGAATGAAAAACATAAAATCTCAATAGATGGAGAAAAAGTGTTTGACACAATTCATCATAAATTTATAATACACATTTTGCAGAATAGGGGCAAAGAGGGAACCAACTTAATAAATGCCACATATGAAAAACCCACAGCTAACATCATATTCAATGGTAAGGAGCTGAAATCATTTTCTTTAAGATCAAGAACAGTACAAGGATGTCTACTCTCACCATTTTTATTCAACATAGTTTAAGATGCCCTAGCCACAAGCAGTCAGAAAAGAAAAAGAAGTAAATGGAATCTAAATCAAAAAAGAAGAAGCAAAACTCTCACTGTGTGCAGATGGCATGATATTATACATAGAAAATTCTAAGGACACTACAGGAAACTACTAGAGCTTATCAGTGAATTCTGTAAGCTTGCAGGATACAAAATTAATATATCACAATCTGTTGCATTTCAATAATGTACATTGCATGTACATTAACAATGAAAGTTCAGACTGGAAATTAAGGAAACAATACCATTTACTGTGCATCAAAAATAAAATACCTAGAAATGAATCTACCTAAGGAGGCAAAAGACTTGTACTCTGAAAATGATAAGATGTTGAAAAGATAGAAGATGACACATAGATGGAAAGATATATCATGTTCTTGATTTGGAAGTATTAATATTGTCAAATTAATTACATTAGTCAAGTCAGTCTACAGATTCAGTGCAATCCCTGTCAAATTACCAATGGTATTTTTCACAGAAGTAGAACAAAATAATTTAAAATTTGTTTGGAAACACAAAAGATCTAGAATAGCAAAAGCAATCCTGAGAAAGAAAATTAGAGCTAGAGGTATCAGGTTCCCTGACTTCAGACTATATTAAAAAGCTACAGTAATCAAAACAATATAATACTGGCACAGAAAATAGAAATACAGATCAATAGAACAGGATGGAAAGCATAGAGAGAAACCCACACACCCATGGTCACCTAACTTTTGACAAAGGAGGAAAGACTATACAAAGGAGAGAAGATATTCTCTTCAATAAATGGTGCATGGAAAATATCTGTATGCAAGAAAATTAAATTAGGACATTCTCTAAAACCATACACAAAAAATAACTCAAAATGGATTAAGGACTTAAATATAAGACCAGATACTATAAAACTCTTTTAGGAGAACACAGGTTCTTTGAAATTGCAGCAATAAATTTTTGGATCTTCCTCCTTGATTAATAGGAAAAAAAAAAAAAAGCCAAGCGGGACCTAATTAAACTTGAAAGCTTTTGCATAGCAAGGAAACCATAAACAAAATAAAAGACACCCTATAGAAGGTGAGAAAATATTTAATAATGCAGCTGACAAGGGATTTATCTCCAAAATATGCAAATAGCAAATACAGCTCAATATATAAAAGAAAAACAACCCAATCAAAAAAAAAAATAGACATTTTTCTGAAGAAGATATACAGCTAGCCAAAAAGCTCATGAAAAGATGCTCCATATTGCTAATTATTAGAGAAATGCCAATCAAAAGTACCATGAGATATCACCTCATATCAGTCAGAATGACCATCTCACAAAGTCTACAAAATAAATTCTGGAGATGGTGTGGTGAAAAGGAAACCCTCCTACACTGTTAGTGGGAATATAATTAGATACAACCACTATGGAGAACAGTATGGAAGCTCCTTAACAAACTAAAAATAGATCTACCATATGATTCTGCAATCCCACTCCTGGGCATGTATTAGTAGAAAGTCATGCTTCACAAAGATATATGCACCCCAGTGTTCATAGCAACTCTGTTTATAGTAGCCAAGACATAGCAACATAAATATTCATCTAGAGAGGACACAACTGAGCTACTTCACTTTCACTTTTCACTTTCATGCATTGGAGAAGGAAATGGCAACCCACTCCAGTGTTCTTGCCTGGAGAATCCCAGGGACGGGGGAGCCTGGTGGGCTGCCGTCTGTGGGGTCACACAGAGTCGGACACGACTGAAGTGACTTAGCAGCAGCAGCAGAGAGGAATAGATGAAGAAGATATGATACATTTATACAATGGAATATTAGCGATAAAAAAGAATGAAATAATGTCATTTGAAGCAACATGGAGAGGCATAGAGATTATCATACTAAGAGAAGTAAGTCAGACAGAAAAAGACAAATATATGATAGTATTTACATGTGGAATCTAAAAAGATAGTACAAAAAGAACTTATTTACAAAACAGATAACAGACTCACAGACTTAGAAAACAAACTTATGGTAACCAAAGTAGAAAAGTAGGAGGGGAAGGGGATAAATTAGGCATTTGGGATTAAGATGTATACACTGCTTTACATAAAATAAATAATCAGTAAGGACCTAGTGTAGGGGCTTCCCTGGTGGCGCAGAGGTTAAAGCGTCTGCCTGCAATGTGGGAGACCTGGGTTCGATCCCTGGGTCGGGAAGATCCCCTGGAGAAGGAAATGGCAACCCACTCCAGTATTCTTGCCTGGAGAATCCCATGGACAGAGGAGCTTGGTGGGCTACAGTCCATGGGGTCGCAAAGAGTTGGACACGACTGAGCGACTTCACTTCACTTCACTTCTTCAAGAACCTAGTGTATACAACAGGGAACTCAATAGTCTGTAATCACCTACATGGGAAAATAATCTAAAAAAGGATGGATATATGTGTCTGTATAACTGAACCACTTTGCTGTACATCTGAAACTAACAAACATAACACTGTAAATTAACTATACCTCAAAACAGAATAAAAATAAAAAAAGGAATGCGAAAAATAAATGGATAGATAAAACTTTTAAAGACTTTTAGTTTTAAATATGGTAATCAGTAACCATATAATGCACAGCTCTTTGAGGTCCTAAATCATTTTTAGGAGCGTAGAAAGGTCTTGGCACCAGAAAACTTAGAGAATATTCCATCTAGACAAAGTTTTTCATATTTGACACTACCCATTTGTTTTCTTCTCTCTGAAATAAACTAAACCATCAGGGAAAATCAGTTTCATGTGAGTGCCTCTTCTATTTCAGGCTGACTGTTGATCTGAGATGGTATGATGGTACTGGCAAATTTGCACTTCATTTTTTATTCCAGTAAGATAGTCTCTCAATGGCACTAGAATGGAGGAAAAAATCTTTTTACCCTTTCTGCAATGGTAAATTTCTGTTTTTGATGACTAAGCATATATCCAGCATCCATTCCACAGTATTATGTGAATTTCTAAGTGCTGAAATTTAAAAGAATTTACGTTGATTGTTAGACTCTCAGAAGTAACTTGAAAAGTCACTGCACATTTACATGACTATGAACTGAGCTTTCAGAAAACTCAAAAGACACCAGATCCAGGATACTTCAATCTTAATGGTGAATTTCTCTGTAATGACAGGAAAACAGTGTAGTGATAAAATATGAGATCTGCCCAGATTGAAGTCTGTCCCCTTGAATTTAGGGCACTGTGTGCATTGCTTTGACTTATTATAGGAAGAATTCATGGCCATGAATTTGTCAGCTGCTATCCAGAAAGCTGACAGCTATGAAAGCATCTCCTTGCTGTTAATAGTCCGAAGTGCAAAGGAGGTACCCAGGATATTTTTTAAATAACATGGGCTGTTACAGCAGAAAAGAATATAAGAGTTGTTTCCTTTTAAAATGATGCAATGAAATTAGCCCTAAACTGTCTCCCACCTGCTCTACCTTGTAGGCTAAATCTATTACTTTTCTTTTTCTAGTCAGAGATTAAGAAAAATACAAAATAGTACATTTTAACCACTGTGATCTTTTTCTCATTGAATCTTGTTATGTGGAGAATGATACTGAGAGAGAGGGATAGACTCAACTAAACAACAAAAACACCTTTATTGTTTTTAAAATATTTTTTCCCACATACCAGATTGCAATTTACAACCTTGCCATTCTATCAAATGCTATGACACTTCACAGTGCCGCCTAAATGCAAAATTGGCCAGGTTTAACATAATAGCTGGCTGCGTGAAACATGAGATTGCAAATGTCACAGGCAAGAGCTGATGAATGGCTGTGGGTTATTTATATACACGACATAGATATGTTGGTTAAACTGCTGAAGGAAACGTGTTAAAACCGATTATTTCAGTTGCAGATTTGGGCCCCAAATGGCGTTTTGTGTTGCAGGCATCTGGGGTCCCAAGGCCTCCTGGAGCATGGTCTCTTTGCTCCAGAGTTTTCTCCAGTAATCACTCTGCTTGCCTCAGTGTTGCTCTGTGCCCCGAAGCAAGACAGTGCCTCACATCAAGGCTGATGAGGGCACTACAGAGAATTTAGCCTCTGCTTGTCGGTGACCTGCCCAGAAATTCTTGCTTTCCTGTCACTTTTGGGTCTAGGAAACTGCTGGGCCTGCCTGACGCCATAATCATCTGCTTGCTTCTGAAACATCTTCCAAGAAGCAGAGTCACATTTGGGATGTGGAAGTATTCAAATGATCTTTTTTTTTTTTCCTTCTCCCCGCTTCAGTTTCTCTTCTTTCTTAGGTATGTTTGTACCTGACACCTCCAAGTCACTTTCGGTGTCCTACCGTGGTAAAAGTTTTCAATCATTGAAATCATTCGAATGGTCTTAGAATTAAATACTCATTCCTCATCATTTTTCAGGTCTTGATTTTAACAAAGAACACTATTCAGGGTAGAATATTCCAATTTTTCCACTGAGATATAATGTGACAAGCAACAAACCTCACTACAGTTCACACCTCTTAGTTTGAAGGTGGGATTTTTTTTTTATCATGTAGAATTTAGCGTTATGACAGTATTAGCCAATCTTTATATCATGATTACTATGTGCCAGGCCCTGTTCTCATTTAATCCTTAAAACAGACACACGGGGGTAGCCTCATTATTATATTCCTTTTAAATATGAGGAAACCAAGACACAGAAGCTAAATAACTTTTTGAACTCCACACAGCTAATGAGTATGAGATTCAGGATTCAAACTCAGACTGGCAAATGTTTCATGCTTTTAATTATGATACCATATTGCCTTGTCAACAAATAATACTCAAAAACATTAACGCTCCATTTGTAATACCACACGTAGTGACTAATCTCAACTTCTGACCTAACAGCCCTTTTGAGTGGATGCTGATGCTGTTCTAAACGACTTGGGATGGCACGAACTGAAGTGCGGGCAGATATGCTGCGGTGATACCCCACCTCACTGTCTCAGTGGTTTAGGGAAACACAGATGTGCGTCTCAGTCTTGGCTCCTGCCCGTCACAGGCTCGCCGGGGGCTCCGCTCCACACTGCCTCTGTCCTCAAACCAAAACCCAAGATGACCCAGGACATGGCACCCACTCCACAGAAGCATCGCTGGGGGCAGAAAGCTCGTGACAGAACATTTTCCAACCACTAAAGCTTTTGCCTGGAGCTGAACATATGTCACTTTCCCTCACATTTTATGAGAGGATCATGTTACCCCACCTCACTCTGAGAGGAGGTACCTCTCATATGCTCTGATGGAGAGGAAGCTGGGCTATATATAAGCAGTCCTAAGGGCTATCACAGCATGGCCACCATGTTGAGGAGGGGTTGGTTGAGGCAGCATGAGATGGTCTCTCACCAAAGGGAACACTGATCCATGATCCCTGAGAGTCGTCTTACTAGCTCGTCACTTTGGGGCAATATTTATGACTAGTCAGCATTAGGTTAGAAGCCCTGCTATCCACTCATGACACCTGCTGCTGCTTTATCTCACTCATCATATTTGCAATTGTTTATTCTCTTCTGCTTAAGATTTTAAATAAATTCCATAAAGGCAGAGACTAAATCTGTATTAGTCATTGCTGTAGTCAACCATCCTCCCCCCCACCCTGATACTTCCTGATTTAAATCTACTCAATAAATATTATTAAACCAGAAAATATGTATTAAGCAAGGAAGAATAAACAAAGAAAAGAATTTATACCTGGCACCTACTGGCTTTTTGAGCCAGTTTCACATAAGTACTTCATATGATTAAACAGAACCATGCTTCCATTTTCAGTTAGTAAGTCTACACTGTAGCACAATTTTTGAGGCAAACAGAAGGTTCTCTCCTCCCTGCCAGCACGGTTTATGTGTGTGTTCAGTCGTGTCTGACCGTTTGTGACCCCACGGACCACCACCGCTTAGGGCATCTTAAATAGGAGGACAGGGTTTTTATTCAAAAAGAGTTTTAAGGAGTAAGAATGCAAGTATCTGGGAATTGCCGCATCAACATGAATTACGATCAAGGTAATTACTTTCCTGATAATTCCTGATAAGGATAGAGATTTAGAAAACAAAGAGAATAACCTTTTTAAAGGGCAGGGGAGATGAATGAATGGGGAAAAAATTGAAGTAGAAAGAAGAATCTGGAGGTGAGATTTTTTTGTTTGTTTTTATCTGTTGGAGGTGAGAATTGTTGTTGCTGTACAGTCCCTTAAGTCATGTCCAACTCTTTGTGACCCCATGGACTATGGCGTGCCAGGCCTCCCTGATCCTCACCAACTCCCGGAGTTTGCCCAAGTTCATGTCCATTGAACTAGTGATGCCGTCCAACCATCTCATGCCTCTGTCATCCTCTTCTCCCTCTGCCTGCGATATTTCTCCTCCTGCCTTTGATATTTCCGAGCATCAGGGTCTTTTCCAATGAGTCAGATCTTTGCATCAGGTGGCCGAAGTATTGGAGCTTCAGCTTCTGCATCAGTCCTTCCAGTGAGTATTCAGGGTTGATTTCCTTTAAGATTGACTGGTCTGATTGCCTTGCAGTCAAAGGGACTCTCGAGACTCTTCTCCAGCACCACAGTTTGGTGGCATCAGTTCTTGGTGCTCTGGCTTCTTTATGTCCAGCTTTTACATTTGTACTTGACTACTGGAAAGACCATAGACCTTTGTCAGCAAAGTGATATCTATGCTTTTTAATACCCTGTCTAGGTTTGTTACAGCGTTCCTTCCAAGAAGTAATCATCTTCTAATTTCATGGCTGTGTCACTATCTGCAGTGATTTTAGAGCCCAAGAAAATCTCTTATTGCTTCCACTTTTCCCTCTTCTATTTGCCATGAAGTGAAGCAGATGCCATGATCTTAGTGTTTTTTAATATTGAGTTTTAAGCCGGCTGACTGTACTCTTTCACCCTCATCAAGAGGCTTTTTAGTTCCTCTTCACTTTCTGCCATTAGAGTGGTATCATCTGCATATCTGAAGTTACTGATATTTCTCTTGTCAATCTTGATTCCAGCTTTTAACTCATCCAGCCCAGCATTTCTTGTGATGTACTCTGCGTATAAGTTAAACAGGGCGACAGTATATAGCCTTGTCATACACTTTTCTCAATTTTGAACAGTCAGTTGTTCCATATAAGGTTCTAACTTGTTTTGTGACCTGCATACAGGTTTCTCAAGAGGCAGGAAAGATGTTCTGGTATTCCCGTGTCTTGCAGAGTTTTCCACAGTTTGTTGTTATTCACACAGTCAAAGGTTTTGGCTAGTCAATGAAACAGAAGTAGATGCTTTTCTGGAATTCCCTTGCTTTCTCTGTGGTCCAGTGAATGTTGGCAATTTGATCTCTGGTTCCTCTGCCTTTTCTAAGCTCAGCTTGTACATCTGGAAGTTCTCGATTCAAGTACTGCTGAAGCCTGGCTTGAAGAGTTTTGAGCATAACTTCACTAGCATGGGAAGTGTGCATAACTGTTCAGTAGTTTGAATATTCTTTACTACTGCCCTTGGGAAATGGGATGAAGATTGGCGTTTTCCAGTCCTATGGCCAATGCTGGGTTTTCCAAATTTACTCATATTTAGCAAAGCTTTTTTTTTTTTTTTAAGATTTTTAGTAGGATTCCATCACCTCCATTAGTTTTATTGGCAGCAATGCTTCCTAAGGCCTGCTTGACTTCACACTCCAGGATATCTGGCTCTAGGTGAGTGATCACACCATTGTGGTTATCCAGATCATTAAGACCTTTTCTGTAGGGTTCTTCCGTGTATTCCTGCCATCTTTACTTTGTCTCTTCTGCTTCTGTTAGGTCTTTACCATTTCTGTCCTTTGTTGTGCCCATCTTTGCATCAAATGTTCCTTTGATATCTCCAGTTTTCTTGAAGATATGTCTAGTTTTTCCCCCCTTGTGTTGTTTTCCTCTATTTCTTTGCATTGTTCACTGAAGAAGGCCTTTTTGTCTCTCCTTGCTATTCTCTGGAACTCTGCATTCAGTTGGGTTTACCTTTCCCCCTTGCTTTTTGCTTCTCTTCTTTCCTCAGCTATTTGTAAAGCCTCTTCAGAAAACCACTTTGCCTTCTTGCATTTCTTATTCTTTGAGATGATTTGGCCATTGCCTCCTGTACAGTGTTACGAACCTCTGTCCATAGTTCTTCAGGCACTCTGTCTGTCAGATCTAATCCCTTGAATCTATTTGAATCTAATCCCTTAAATCCACTGTGTAACAATAGGGGATTTGATCTAGGTTATGCCTGAATGGCCTAGTGGTTCTCCCCACTTTCTTTACTTTAAGCCTGAATTTTGCTATAAGGAGATGATTAAGCTGGGCCACAGTCGGGCCCGGATCTTGTTTCTGCATACTGCATGGAGCTTCTCCATCCTTAGTTGCAAAGAATGTAATCAATCAATCTGATTTCCATATTGAGCTTTTGGTAATGTCCACATTTAAAGTGGTCTCTTGTGTTATTCCAGGTATCTCTTGACTTCCTACTTTTGAATTCCAATCACCTATGATCTTTTTTGGGTGTTAGTTCTAGAAGGTCATATAGGTCTTCATAGAACCATTCAACTTCAGCTTCTTTGGCATTACTGGTTCGGGCATAGACTTGGATTACTGTGATGCTGAATGATTTGCCTTGGAAATGAACCGAGATCATTCTGTTGTTTTTGAGATTGCATCCAAGTACTGCATTTCAGACTCTTTTGTTGACTGTGAGGGCTACTCCATTTCTTCTAAGGGATTCTTGCCCACAGTAGTAGATAGAATGGTCATCTGAATTAATTACCCATTCCTGTCCATTGAGTTCACTGATTCCTAAGATGCTAATGTTCATTCTTGCCATCTCCTGCTTGACCATGTCCAGTTTACCTTGATTCATGGACATAATATTCCAGGTTCCTATGCAATATTGTTCTTTACAGCATCTGAATTTACATTCATCACTAGACACATGCACAACTGAGTGTCATTTCCACTTTGGCCCAGTGGTTCCTTCTTTCTGGAGCTATTAGTAACTGTTCTCTGCTCTTTCACAGGAGCATATTGGATACCTTTCAACCTGGGGGGCTCATCTTTTGGTGGAGATGAGACTACTAATTTGAAATTTAAATGTTGACATAAGTCTCAGCTTATATTTACTTATTCAACCAAGGATCTTCTGTTACATCTCAATTATATATTCCATGCCCACAGTGATCTGAGTACCTCTGTGGGAACCGTGGGAAATGCCTATACATAATGACCAAGATGAACTTGATGCAAAGACATGAAAGTTATATGTCTGAGCATCTTTAAATAGCATCATCACCTGTTGCTTACCCCCATTAGTCCTCATCACCATCATAAACTGCATGGAGAAAGGTTCAGATTTAGAGTATATTCACCTGGGAAAGAAGTGTTAATAGATTTTGAAGCACAAGCATAATACGCTGTCCTTTTTGTTAAGCAATGCTCTCTGTCATGTAATACATGGGTTACTAGGTCATGTGCAAATTTGGGGTAATTACTAATATTTAAACTCACATTTTTGTGATAATTTAAAATCACAGCACCTTCATTTTTCATCAGAATGAGTCACTTTAGAAATCTAGTAGTATTAAGTCAAAGTGATACAGTGTTAATAACAAAGGGAAAAGCCTTTCTAGTGAGAAAGCCTTTTCTTTAAACTAGTTGTACCTAAAGAATAATGTAGGAAGCTTTCAGTTTTCTTAAAGCAGTCGGGCATCATAAATTATGATTCATGTCTGACCTCAAATAGAGCAGGATTATCTCTAAAGAGAAGCAAAATAAACATTAAAAAGCTCAGATTACACAGAACCCTGCAGAAAGTCCCTGGGTGGGAAATAGTCACTGATACTGCTCCTTGATTCTCCTCTTTTCCTCTCAGGGTTCATTTTGTCTTTAGGGACCGTACTAATTTGTTTAAAAAAGTCAATTATAGCACTTTGGGGACTTCTATTTTGTTCTGTTTTCCTTAATCAGCACAGTTACTTGAATCAAAAGGAAGCCTTTATTTATAAATATAATTGGGAACATAAGATTACCTTGAAAAAGGAAAACTGTGCCTTTTTGATGTGGAACTCTAAAGCAAATATAACCCAAAGAGATTTTTCTAGGGAAAGGCAAGGCATCTTTAGAAAAATTTCTACTCCTTTGTATCCTGGATATTAAATTCTCAGATGTTAAGCCCATATTTCCACTATGTACTGTTGATGAGTGAAGGAGTAGAAACATTTCTCCATAATGGGACTGTTGTCCCGATGGTTTACTGGAGCCAGTTTATAGTGGCACAAGAAACGTCACCCATATTTGCTTATGTAAATGTTATGTACGATTCTTATGCATCTTACTGTGCAGTAATATGTGTATGGTTATCAGCACCTGAAGCAATGGTGACCAGATCTTTGATCTGGTGTTTGTCAATGCTAATTATTAATTAATTCTTTAAGACAGTTTTATATCATGAAGGATACTCTGAAATAAGGGTAAAGAAAAAACAATTTCCAAACACATATAAACATCCTTTTGAAATCATATATCTATCATATACTTTTTCAAATTACAAATTGAACATTCAAGGTTTGGTTGATTAAATGGGGATTTTTGTGTATTTTAAAATGGAAACATTCTTGGTGGAGTGGAAAGAGCACTTGATTTAGAACCTGACCCTGGATTTATCACCCCAGTCTTACCAGGGATAGGGCCCTAGCAAACTATGTATAAGATAGATGACTAATAAGAGCCTACTATACTGCTACTGTATAGCACAGGGAACTCTCTACTCAGTACTCTGTGGTGACCTAATGGGAAGAAAATTCCAAAAGGGTTGACATATATATAGACATAGATGATTCACTTTGCTGTACAACAGAAACTAACACATTTTAAAGCAACTATACTCCAATAAAAATAAGTAAACAACTATGAAACATCATAAAGTTTCCTCCTCTATAAAACATGTAATACCTAATGCATGGAGTCATGTATAGGTTAATTTTACATCAATTATACCTTATCTATACCTCAAGAGTGCACAGTGGCTAAAAAGAACATACTGGAATATATTAATAGGTCTCAAGAAAAAAATATGGAAATGATCAAGCATCTTATTGGTCTCTGAATATACTGCAAGTCAGGATAAAAGTAAAATAGAAAAATACACAGACTTATTAACAGAAAAAGGAAGTAGGGTAAAAGGCTAAATTCTCAAAAGATACAGATATTTTCCTATTATTAGATTCTACATTTCCACATAACAAACTCAATAATATAATGGACAAAATAAAGCAAAATTGGGAGAAGTTTTTTTTATGACTTTCCTATTGATGAAAGCCACGGGCACCATTTAAACAGCTTTCCAAAGGTCAAACTGTATGTGATATAACTGGCTGGTGATTTAACTTAACTCGTACTTGAGGTATGGCAACACAGGCTTCACTTAACTTTGATAAACAGTTCTTTTCTTGGTTTGGTTTTAACAGGAACTAAATAGAAGATAACTTTTGCTCTTTAGTTTCCTTCCTTTAGTGAGAGCAGATTGGGCCATATAGCTTTAAAATTTGGAAAACAGGTTAAAGTTGTATGAATTATTAAAGTGTAACATTAAATTTTTGAACACCTTAGTATATTTTTTGGGCTTCCCTGGTGGCTTAGATAGTAGAGAATCTGCCTGCAATGCAGGACACCTGGATTTGATCCCTGGGTCAGAAAGATCCCCTGGAAAAAAGAATGGCTACCCACTCTAGCATTCTTGCCTGGAGAATTCCATGGACAGAGGAGCCTGGTGGGCTAAAGTCCATGGGGTCACAAAGAATTGAACACGGTTGAGTGACTAACTCTAACATTTTTCACCATATAACTTATTTGCCTTCTACTCAACCAGGATCATTCATTTGACTTTGGGAAAATTAGAAGAATTGAAACAGAAATGAAAAGGGAAACAAAGAGTCAGAAGTAAGAGTTTGATATACAAGAGAGAATTCTTGAGTCATGGGAATACATAGTCTGAGTCCATGATTTAGGGAAAGAATATGATTTTGTATTTTTGTTTGTATCACCTGTTTCTATATTAAGAGCGAGGTCTTGGCAACTTCACTATAGACTTTTATGTGGCAGAAGTAGAGAGTACATAGGAGAATTTTGCTGCCTGTCAGAGGTAGAATTTTGGTTTAGCCTCCTATACTATGTGACAAGGACTTATGTCCCTACTTCACCTCTGGGGATTATAAAACCTAGGAGAGATGGGCTATCAGTAGTGTCCACAAACCCAAAGGCAATAGGTGTTTAGCAAGCTTAATGGAAAGCTGAAAGCAGGGGGGACTTTTGCCATGTTCTGTTTGGCATCCAGGGACCAACTACCTGAGATGCTTAAATCTGCACCAACAGCTTGTGCACAGAGGGCAAACGATCTAGAGGTTCCTCTGTAACCCCCTAAACCTAGAAGGAAGCTGGGATTCCCGGTGGAGGACGTGCTAGGGGCAAGAGAAGTCATCCTGGGTGTGAAGGTTTTACTGCCCAAGGAGCCTAACAAGAATCAGACCCAGGGAGTACAGGTGACAAGAGGTGATGACCGAAGTCCTGAAGGCAGACACTAAGCTCAGTTACATGAGCCTGAGGGATTTTCATCAGTAGAGGCTGGAGGATGCGCAGACAGACCACACAATGACCTCACCGATGAGACCAGCAGACAGAGCTGCACAAAATCAGACTCCCCATTTGTCTGCCCGTATTGTTGAGAACTTCCCACTGCTTCTTCCAGAAGTGCAGGAATCATCTCGGGAAGAGGGAAAAGGAGGAAACAGTGCTGGTCCTGAGTTGAACCTTGACTCGACAAAAATTGTACCAAATTGAAACTATTTTAGCCCCAAAGAGATGCCATTAACTGGCAATATTAAATGTATCTGTTTTCCACTGTGGTGAGGCTCATAAGGAAAAGCTAGTTATCACCTGTGGAAAACACAAGTGTCCATTTTCATACAGCATCTGGGTTGTGTGGATAAAATATTTTCTCAGAACTCAAGGCGATCTCAATTCTGGTGCTCCTCTGTGTGGACACATTTAGGCTACTTGGAGGCAGCCTATGGTCCTGCTCTAGGAGAAAGTTTAGATCAGCTTCAGGCTCTTAGATAAACATTTGAGGGAAAAGCCATGCTCACACGAGAGATGCTTTTGGCTTAAAGCTGCTTCACACTGGGATGACGGTCCCCCACACTGGTAGCTGAAAAGCTTCAGCAGTGCTTGTATGAAATGTTTGATTTACAACACGTGGGTTCGCAGTGTGCCTGCCAGGAGGAGTTAGCGATGAAATGTACCCCCAGGAAAGACAGTGAGTGCACTTGCAGGATAGAGTGATTTAGAACTGACCAGATGAGTTTTGCAGAAAGTTTAGCACAGACAGTAATTTGAGTTTTTGACATAATTAAAGTTGAGCTATTTTTTTGTTGTTGTTGCTCAGTCGTATCTGACTCTCTGGGACCCCATGGTCTGCAGCACGCCAGGCTTCCCTGTCCATCACCAACTCCCAGAGCTTGCTCAGACTCATGTTCATCGAGTTGGTGATACCATCCAGCATCTCATCCTTTGTCATCCCCTTCTCCTTCTGCTTTCAATCTTTCCCAGCATCAGGGTCTTTTCTAATGAGTCAGTACTTTGCATCAGGTGGCCAAAGTATTCGAGCTTCAGCTTCAGCACCAGTCCTTCCAATGAATATTCAAGACTTATTTCCTTTAGGATTTATGGGTTTGATCTCCTTGCAGTCCAAGGGACTGTCAAGAGTCTTCTCCAACACCACAGTTCAAAAGCATCAACTCTTTGGCACTCAGCTTTCTTTATGGTCCAACTCTCACATCCATACTTGAGTACTGGAAAAACCATAGCTTTGACTATATGGACCTTTGTCAGTAAAATAATGTCTCTGCTTTTTAATATGCTTTCTAGGTTTGTCGTAGCTTTTCTTCCAAGGAGTAAGCATCTTTTAATTTCATGGCTGCAGTCACCATCTGCAGTGACTTTGGAGCCCAAGAAAATAAAGTCTGTCACTGTTTCCATTGTTTCCCCATCTGTTTCCCATGACGTGATGGGACTGATGCTGTGATCTTGGTTTTTTGAATGTTGAGTTTCAAGCCAACTTTTTCACTCTCCTCTTTCACTTTCATCAAGAGGCTCTTTAGTTCCTCTTTACTTTCTGCCGTAAGGGTGGTATCATCTGCATGTCTGAGGTTATTGATATTTCTCCTGGCAATCTTGATTCCAGCTTGTGCTTCATTCAGTCTAGCATTTTGCATGATGTATTCTGCATATAAGTTAAATAAGCAAGGTGATGATATATAGCCTTGATGTACTCCATTCCCAGTTTTGAATCAGTCCATTGTTCCATGTCCAGTTATAACTGTTGTTTCTTGACCTGCATACAGATTTCTCAGAAGACAGGTAAAGGTTGTTTGGTATTCCCATCTCTTTAAGAATTTTCCAGGTTTGTTGTGATTCACATAGTCAAAGGCTTTAGCACAGTGATGCAGAAGTAGAAGTTTTTCTGGAATTCTCTTACTTTTTAAATGATCCAATGGATGTTGGCAACTTGATCTCTGGTTATTCTGCCTTTTCTAAATCCATCTTGAACATCTGGAAGTTCTCAGTTCATGTACTCTTGAAACCTAGCTTGGAGAATTTTGAGCATTACTTTGCTAGTGTGTGAGACGAGTGCAATTGTGAAGTAGTTTGAACATTCTTTGGCATTCCTGTCTGTAGCTATATACCAAGTTGAACTGCCTTGCGGGATCCTCCTGGTTCATGATAGTGAAATTCTGTCATTGGCATAAAGGAGAATATTCATCTTTCCACTTTTCTGTTGTAAAAGAGCATATTCCAGCCTCATGAAAAATACCAGTTTATTATGTATGAGATAAAGAGAAGATGGGCTTCTCGTGATTTAATGGAATAATGTTTTAAGAAGTACCTTTCAAATTATTCTCCTTCCCCAGCCTCCTGCAGAAAACAATGTTAGCTGAATCTAAATACTTTCTATCAAGTAACACTTTTGGAGTTAGACATACTTTGCTATACACCTGAAACTAACACAGCATTGTGAATCAAACATACTCCAATAAAACTTAAAAAAAAATTCAATCCTGAGTGAACTCCAGGAGTTGGTGATGGACAGGGAGGCCTGGGGTGCTGCGATTCATGGTGTTGCAAAGAGTCGTACACGACTGAGCTGAACTGATAATGATATTGTTCAAGGTACTTCTGATGCAAATGCAGCAGAATAATGGCGTGGCTGCTCCTGCTGCTGCAAGTCGCTTAAGTTGTATCTGACTCTGCGACCCCATAGACGGCAGCCCATCAGGCTCCTCTATCCATGGGACTTTCCAGGCAAGAGTACTGGAGTGGGTTGCCATTGCCTTCTCCGGAATAATGGGGCTAATGTTCCCAAATATATACTTCACTGGATTTCTGTGAAGATCAAGTGAGAAAGTATACAAAACCCGTAAGTGTCTGGCACATAGTAGAAATTCAATAAATGTTAGTTCCATCCCTCTCATTATAATTTAGGGTTCTTAACATAACTCTGGCCCAAATTCTGAGAACAGATCTGAAATCATTTGAGGTTCTGCCCAACAACATCTCACTGCTGAATTTCAAAAGCATCCTGCCAAAGGAATTCTGATTTTAAAATTTCTCCTCCACTTGTTATTAAACATTTTTGAGCACAAAGAAAGGACTGGGAGCTACATAGATGTTCCTGTTTACTAAAAAAAAAAAAAAGAAAAAAAAAATCCAGAAGAAAGCTTTTGTTTTTGTCTTTCATTCAAGGGGAGGAAAGGAATTGGATTTTTTAAATCTCTCTGTTTGCCTTCTAAAGTATAATTTTTAATTGAGAAGTTTGAAGTAAATGACAATAAGATACAAAATTATTCAAAGAATAGTTCCAAAACAGTATTTCTTTTAAACTGTTATGAATTCCTAGTTGTATAAATACATTTCTAGACCAATTATTATGCCTAAACTTAAACCACTAAGATGTTTAGGTTCTGATCTGTAGATTGGGAAATAAGTAATTTTTTTTTTTAAATCTCCTTCTGAGATCATCTTTCCTTTTGTTGACTAAGTGATCATCAATATTTTTTTTCCCCATAAATAAATATTCAACTTAGTGGCTTCACTACCTTGACCACACTAGCTGTTATATCGGGAAATTAATTTAACNATGTTTAGGTTCTGATCTGTAGATTGGGAAATAAGTAATTTTTTTTTTTAAATCTCTTTCTGAGATCATCTTTCCTTTTGTTGACTAAGTGATCATCAATATTTTTTTTCCCCATAAATAAATATTCAACTTAGTGGCTTCACTACCTTGACCACACTAGCTGTTATATCGGGAAATTAATTTAACCCTTTGGGATACTTTCGTATTCCTTTATATAAAAGAATAGGCCAGATTAGATGAACTTCCATGTTTCTCCTGCGTTTGAAATGCTGTGAATCTATGTAGACCTTATCTGTGTGTAGAAAGAAGTGGTCTGAGTTGGTAACTGACTTAGATTAAAAAGGACGTGGGCTAAAGTGCTCTGTCTTCTCTAACTCTGGCTGTCAGAGTGTTTGCCTGACTCATTCTGATTTAAGGGCCTGCTGTGCATCCAGCATTTGCCAGACTCTAGGAATCCATAACCAACAATATCCACCCTCATGGGCTTTGCTGTTTAGTCGACAGAGGCAGATATAAAGCTAATGTATAACCTATAGTACGTATAGGATTTAGTTTGAATAGAGAGAGAGAGAGAATAATAGCTGTAGTATCACTAGCAAATAACTGAAATTGGACTTTCTGCATGTCAAGAAATGTTTCTTTTAGCCAATTTCCTCTTTCCAGAGCTATTAATAATGTTTTCAGGGCAGACCCGAGACCAGTGATCAGAGGGTGGGTATATTTGAGATTTCTGCTCAGTATGCTGTTGTGCAGTGGGTCACGCTCAGTTTCTAACGATCATCAACTGGAAACCAACTTCATTAACCACTGAGTAATTACTAACACTCTCATGAATAATGGTCAAGGTAATTTTAGAAACAGCCATTTAGCTGACACATCAAAGGTGACCAAACATGTCTCACAAAGTAATGACTCTGACCAGTGAAAAATTAAACCACATCCTCTCATCAATTTGTTTTCAGATCAGTTAATGGAGTCTCCTACAGAAAAGGTTTTATTTTTACTTTTCTGGCTTCGTTTATATGACCTTGATTGGGACAGAGGAGAGGATTTCAGATAGAGTATTGGCAATGATGCTGTCAGTGGATCTCCAACCTGTTATTCTAGTGACCTTGTGGAAGCTCACTGTGATCCCCCATACTGAATATCACCTTCACCTGACAAGAACTTAGGTGTGATGTCTGTGACTTTGGAATTATCTTTTCTTTGCTTGTTTCAACTCTTTAGGAAATAATCATGTTCTCACCTGAGAAATAGTCTTGAGATACTGGAATCTGGCAGAAAAGAAGGATGATGAGGAAAAAAAGGAATGACAGAGACTAAGACAAATAAGAGATAGGAGGTCAACAGACAAGGTCAAGGGTAAGAGCTTGGAGCAGGTAGTAGCATTGCTAGTGTGGACTCTCTTTGTAAAACAAAGAAAAGCTCCGGATACAAATTTCAGTTATAAAGTCTTCAGCTATATGATATAAATGCAATTCATAGCTATAAACAAAGCCATTTCCCCCTCCTTTGACAACAGACTGATAGTACTAATACCATTTTGTCTTTTTATTCTCTTATCTAGTTTAATTATAGGCTCACCTTTACAACCCTGAAATACTGACTTACAAAAACACCTCCGCTTCCCTTGCCCACTTCCTTCTCAACTATGGACACGTGGAAAAATCTAGACTAATCAAGCTTATCTGCCTACTCCACGCCTGCAAGACAACCATGCTGTGACATTTTATATTCATAACCACAAATTCCAAAATAGCAATCCATGATATTCTGCAATTCTACTTTAATTCTTGAATATATTAGGGTTCATGCTCTCAAACGCCTCTCTCTCTCTCAATGTTCCCTCACTTTCCTCTTTTACTGCTAGCTAACGATCTTGCCTAATGTATCATTAACCAACACCAAGAAAAGGGAATGTTATTATTTTCTACCAAAATTAAAATCTGTTTGACTCTGAACCCATGTTTTCTCTTTCATTCTTTTACAATGGATAGTGTCCCAGTTTCTATCAAAGGCCAACCCCTCCACCTATGCTTAGAAGCTCATCACCATTTCTTTCTCAATGACTTTGTTCCTAAAAGTTTTTACCACTCCTGCATAGTCAATTTCTTGCTTGATTTTGGATCAAAAAGATACATATTAAAAACTTTTAAAATCTTTCATCTTAAAAGTCATCCTTTTAGAAGGCTAGAAGCATTGAAACTCTGGTAACAATGAGCACACCTAGGGCCAGATGAGAGTTTCTAAATACCATTCTTCAATCAAAAGAACCAGGACTCTTTGGAGAGCTGACTGATTCCAGGACTGAATTAGTGAAAATACATGATGAGCTTCTTGTGGTGCCAGTAAAGAAGGAAATGTACACATATACAGGTACATACATACATACTCAGAAAAGAATTGTTAAAAAGGAAAGAAAAATAAGGATTGGGACAAGGTCATAGGAGGCAACCTGAAAAAGCCTTCAATGGTAAGTTAAAACAACCTGAGCAACAGAAGAAATGATAGCAGTGAATTAAAAAGATACCAATAAAAGCAAAAAATACAATAAATATCCAAGAGCTCATATTGATATAAATAACTGAATACTGAGGTACCTAAATAAATGGGGAAAGAAGTGATGTCACTTTCCTCAAGAAGAATGAACTTCTCTTAATAAACACAGGATGGACAAGGAAAATAAAATGTACCATTGGAATGCCTCAGTAATACCTGCCACAAGCACGATTTGCCAATGGAGTTAACATTTCTGAGCAGAAGTTTGAGAAACAGGATCCTTTCATGGACTCAAAGTAACTTCCCCCAAACATTTACTAATTACAAAGGGAAAAATAGTCACATTACAGAGGTAAGCCACGGAAGACACCACCTTAACCTTGTGGTTGTGCTCAGATAACCAGAGATACAGTTTGACATAATGCACTCTCTGATTTGAACCACTGAGAAGGGCGTATGGCCTCTGTGGTATCCTTTTCAGTAATACATATATTCAATCTCATCATGAGAAAATATCAGACAAGCCCCAAAGGAGGGACATTCTACAAAATGCATCTTGTACTCCTAAAAAGTGTCAAGGTCATGAAAGGCAAGGGAAGACTGAGGGCCTGTCACAGACTGGAGGAGACCAAGGAGGCATGGCAGCTAGATGCAAAGTGGGATCCTGGATTTGATCCTGGAAAAGAAAAAGGCATTTACCAGAACACTCCATATGTTCTGTACTTCAGTTAATAGTATTGCACCCAGGGTAACTTTTTGGTTTTGATCAATGCTCTCTAGTTCTATTACAGGTGGTGCTAGTGGTAAAGAACCTGTCTTGCAATGCTGGGGACATAAAAGATGTGGGTTTGATCCCTGGGTTGGGAAGATCCCCTGGAGGAGGGCATGGCAACCCACTCCAGTATTGTCTGGAGAAGCCCATGGGCAGGGGAACCTGGCAGGCTACAGTCCATAGTGTCGCAAAGAGTCAGACACAACTGAAGCGACTTAACATGCACGCACTCTAGTTCTATCAGATATTAACATATTAGGGGAAGATGGGTGAAAGGTATATGGGCACTCTGTCCTATTTCTGTAATTCTTCAGGAAGTCTAGAATTATCTCAAAATAAATTAAAAAGCCACTCTTGACCTAGTATCTTGTTCCAGCTATCATAGAGCAGAGCTCCTTGAAAGAGTGGCCAGTGGCTCCTGACTCTTTCTTCTCACCTTCAGCCAGACTTTGGGTGGATCCAGTGTCCGTTCAGTCCCATATAGGCAAAACTAGTGGTTCCTTCTTTACCCTCATCTAGCTGCATCTCTCAGTTGCAAGTAGTTTACAAAGCCGATAACATGCTCTTCTTTGAAACATTATCATCTCTTGGCATCTATGTCATCACGCATTCCTGGTTTCCTGTGTCATTCATTCTGTGCTCCTCAATCTCTTCTGATTCACTCTCTTCCTCTGAAAGTGCAGCAGCTTCCATAATGTAGCCCTTGGTTGTCATCTTTTCTCTGCACTTCCCCCCTCATTGTTTATCCACTTTCATGGTTTGCAAAGCTTGAAACATGCTTCCTGCTCTACCCTTTCCTCTGTCTGAAGGTGACCGTCTTTGATTGCCTGTAGATCTTGGTTCTCTTCTTCAATAGTGAGGGTCAGGTAAAGACAGAGGGGCCACGTGAATTTTGTAGCTGTGTCTCTAGAATATTCCACAAGTCTCCATTTCAGTAAAAGGGGAGGCAAGATCTGATCCATTCAGTATTTTCTAGGGTGACCACCCATATACCACTGGAAGAATTTAATTCCATTCCTGGCCCAAACCAATCCTATTATTGCTTCCTATTACTTTCTAATTCAAAGAATTTTCTTTCCTAATATCTTCCAAAGACCACACATAATAAGAGCACAAGTTAGTAAGATTCATATACAAATGAATTTCTATTTCAGAGATGAGATTATTTCTATTTTATACCCCCAAATGATGATTCACCAGTATAATACAGACTGGACTGGATCGATTCCTTGGCATATTTTGCTTAGGAGACATGGCAATATGTTAATATCCTCTGCTTCTGTAAGAAAGAGGAAAGATCACCTGTTTAGCATCATGGGCTTTTGAGGATTTACAGCAAATGTCATAGAACAATAATGCTGAATCCAATAAATGTTAGGAGACTGCAACATTCTCAGAAAGAAATTCATGGTTTTTCACTGACCTAAATGGCTATCAGTTTGCTTGTACTGATGTGTGTAGAGAAAGTGTGGGAAGTGGGGAGTGAGGAAAGAGAATGCAAAGCAATTAACTAAGACCCCATGCTTTAGCCCAGGCACTACTGATGGAATTAGACTGCAAGCAGAGTGAAAGAAAAGAGGAAAAGGGGCTACAGATACACTGAACTTTATATTCTTACCAGCAGAGATCAAGTTCTCGAAATGATTTCCTCCCCTCCTTTGATTCTTAGTTTTTGAAATACATTTTCAGGAGAATGTAACAGGACAGTTGGCAAACAAATAGTATACTACTGGGGTTTAAGTACAATTTTTAAACAGCTGGTTCTGTGTATAACAAATGTCAGTGTTAGGCTCCAGCTGTTCCAAATAGGTTTGTTCCTAAGCTACTGACTGAACAAATGTAAAGTATAATTGTTTTGTAATGTTCCAGACTTTAAAAATAATTTCCCTATGTATTTATAGTTGAATGGTCTTGTAAATATTTTTATATATCTAACATGTTTCAGTAAAAATAACTAAGAATACTTCATAGTATTCAATTAGTTTGTGTATATTAGACACTTCCATCAAAAAGCAGGATTTCCCTGGTGGTTCAGACAGTATAGAATCTGCCTGCAATGCAGGAGACCTGGGTTTAATCCCTGGGTTGGGAAGATCCCCTGGAGAAGCGGATGGCAACTCACTCCAATATTCTTGGCCTGGAGAGTTCCATGGATAGAGGAGCCTGGTGGGCTACAGTCCATGGGGTTGCAGAGTCAGACACGACTCAGTGACTTTTACATCACATCAAAAAGCAATAGAATGCCCTCTTTGCACTTTACTTGCACTACTAATATATCAAAATCAAAGATTTTAGCAAAGACAAAAGCTGGTCATATTCTAACAATTTATGGAACCCTTGCATTTAAGGCATTTCTCTAATACCATTTGCAGTGTATAACCAGTTCTTAACTTGGTTTCTCTTTAAAATTGAAAATATCTCTTTCCTACATAATTAATACTAAAATGAACCATATTATGTGTCCAAATGAAAATGTGAAACAAAATCTTGATATTCATATGCAATAGTTCTGTGACCTGCTAGTGATTCCTTTATATTCAGATATTCTGTGTGCTGGTTCATCTCACTTGTCCAACAGAAAAGGAAAGGCTTTTGTGCACTTCACATTCAGAAACCTCAGTGCTCTACATATCCAATCTGTGATGCAGAGAACGTGCCTCTGGGTATTTTTGAAATGAGTTACCACTTTCTCTTCACTCACCTCTCTGTCTGAAATTTTCTACTCGCTATTGCCTCCTCTGTCTCCATCTCCATTTTCTCAAAAGAAAGCACTCCTCTAAAGCCTAGTTTAAATATTTCCTGCTCATTGATGACTTAAGTTCTCAAGCCGCAAAGAGTTCCTCTATTCCACCATTATTAGAATAAGGCTGCAAATGTTTCGAGGGTGTGCTATGGACTAATTGTATCCCCATCAAACTCATATGCTGAAGCCTAATCCCCAGATGCGATGGTATTTAGAGGCAGTGCTTCTGGGAGGTGAGTCGCTCATGAGGGCAGGGCCCTCATAAATGAGTGTCTTTGATAAGAAGAAACACGAGAGACCTTGTCTCTACTCTCTCTGCTACATGAGAATACAAGGAGAAAACTAACACTGAAAACCAGGAAACAGGTTCTCATCAGACACCAGATCTTTAGCATCTTGATCTTTGTATTTCCAAGCTTCCATTACTGTGAGATATTAATGAATGTTGTTTAAACCACTCATCGAGGCTACATTTGTTATCGCAGCCTCAACTGCCTATGACAGGATAGAATCATACTTACTTCTGTTGCATCTCCCAACAGGTTCCATAATAAAGACACACTAAGTGAGATAGAATACACACGCATGAACACACACACATATACATATATCCTAGATAACTTGAGATTTTGCTCAGGTCCATCTGAGTACTGACCTTGTTTGAGGACATAGCATTGCTGGTGATGAATAAAATTTAGTTTCTCAATGAAGTCTCAGAAGTTTTCATAACTCTAGGTGGACAGTATCTGTATGGAGATACTGCTTGTCATGTTTGGGAACTAAAGAACCATGGTGGGACATTAAGTATCAAAATAACAGAGCAAAACCACATCAGTATGCTCTTCTATTCATGTTCTGCCTGTTAACTTCTACTAAGTTTTGTGTTCTTGGCTCAATAAACCTGAAATTGCATGTGTGTGAGATTAACAATATCACTGGCACCTTGATCCATATACTACTATTCTTTATCCATACTATTCTTTCATTTTATATATAACAACAGAACTCTGATCAGAAATAAAGTATATAAGAAATCAGAAAGCAACACATTGGTATTTCTATGTGCTGTTATTTTTCTGAGAAATCTTGTTCAAAATAGAACATTAAAAATAGTTGAAGAATAGAGAGCAGCTTTAAATGTTGCTGTTTATTTCTAATGTGTCATTAGAATATACAGTATCTGTCACTAACACGGAATCAAATAATCAAATTTCATGGCAGAATTCCTGAGACTAATGTTTGTGTCATTTCATTTTGTAGTTGTTTTGCGGGTAAGTGAAAGCCAATTTTATCAATTATATTACCATCATTTAGCAAACTGCACATAAACAACTTTATCAGTGTCATCAAGTAAAGTAGTTAGCATTGATGGGTACACACCAAGGTAGGAAATCAGCTATAATAATAAATTATACACACATATACACAAGATTATATAGTATGTATATCTTCAAGATATACTCTTTCCAAATTATTCATTATAACTCAAAAATGGAGAAAACAATAAATAAGTTGATGTTTGTCAAATAATAAACACTTAGAAACACAGCCTGTGCTGGAAATTGTCTCAGTCATCAAAAGAATATCACCGTAAGATTTGACTGATAGCCGTGACTAGCTGTGTTGCTAAAATGTATCTGACACTATCCCACCACTCATCTTACTTCTTCCATAGACTTGATCCATTGCTTATGTTTATAGGAAAGGGCTATAGTTTTATCAGGGAGAGGAGAATGACATTCTAGAATTTTCATCATTTCTATTCCTTCTAATGAAAGGAAGTCAGCTCTCCTTTCTAAGTGTTCGAGATTATTTTCAACTCAGACAGCTTCCAGCTTCCATTTAAAAGAGCAAGTGACTCAAGCTATTTTCAAGGCAGACATTGGAACAATCCTGCATACACAATATGTGTCATAGTGAGTGGAATTCAGTCCCAAACCTTTGGAGGCAATTCAGTTGATGAGATATTTCAGTATTTCCTCTCCCTCTTAAAAAAGAAAGTGATAAGGCCTAATAGAAGAGTTTTAAGTCACTGCCTAGAGAGGGAGAAAAACTGATTTCTCCATGTTTTGCTTGATGTGTCATTTACAGCTTTAAAGGAATCTACCTATGTAACACTTGGCCATCAAATTATATTTATCTTAATCTAGAGATATTCAAAAAGGCTTCTGGAAAGTACTAGGATTTAAAATGCACTTGAAATCTTGATCATATCAACTCCAATCCTTAGTTTAAAAGCTAAGAAAGATAAGTTTCAGGAGGAGGAGTAGGGTAGCTAAGAAGTTCCCACTTGACTGTAGTGTCACTGGCTGACTTCCTGTTCCCTGGGTCTGGCAGCTCTTTGGAGCTGAGTCTCTGTGGGTTCTTCCAGGACACTGATCCATGGTGGGTCTCTCAAAATGCAGTTTCCTTGACCAATGCAAATGTAGTCTAATTCCATCCTGGGATTCTAGGGCCTACCTGCAGTTCTTCTCTACCAAGAACTGCTTTGGGTTTGTTTTTGCAGGTTTTCTTTTTTCTTTTGTGTTTCCCACCTAGAGAAGTCCCTTTAGCATTTAGCATTTGTCTTAAAGCTGGTTTGGTACTGGGATTGACACATGTTGTGGAAGTGAAAGTATTAGTCACTCCGTCATGTCTGACTCTTTGGGACTCCATGGACTGTAGCCCGCTAGGCTCCTCTGTCCATGGGATTCTCCAGGCAAGAATACTGGAAAGGGTTGCCATCCTCTTCTCCTGGGGATCTTCCTAACCTAGGGATCGAACTGGGTCTCCTACATGGCAGGCAGACTCTTTATACCACTACCGCCACCTACACTACTATATGTAAAATAGATAACAATACCTACTGTACTGCCAGGGAACTCTACTCATTACTCTGTAACATAATGAGTAGAATCTAAGAGAAAGAATCTAAAAACCAGTGGATATATGTATACGTGTAACAGATTCACTCTGCTGTACACCTGAAATTAATACAACATTGTAAAACAACACACCCAATAAAAATTAAAACAAAAAACTGTTAACCTCCATGAAGCCTCATTTGATAGACTCTCATGTGAACTTTAGGCTTCCTACGTGGCTCAGTGGTAAAGAATCCGCCTGCCAACTGCCGATGCAGGGGACAGAGGTTCGATCCCTGGGTCGGGAAGATTCTCTGGAGAAGGAAATGGCAACCCTCTCCAGTATTCTTGTCTGAAGAATTCCATGGGCAGAGGAGCCTGGTGGGCTACCATCCATGGGGTCACACAGGGTTGGACATGACTTAGAGACTGGAAAACCACCACCTTGAGCTGGCTCTCCCTCTAAGGGAAATACGTCTGTTCCTTGGAAAGCAAGGATGAATTTTACCTCAACAAACAAACATTCGGAACAGGCTGAAACAAAGGCAGTAACCACTCTTTTCACTCTTTGGTTGGGCCTACCTGGCCTGTTTTTACCTTAGAGATTTCCAGTCAAGGGTTAGACACCAGTACCCACGAATAGCAGAAGTCACAGCTCAGCTTCCACAAGGGGCCAGCTGAAGGCCCTTCTTGTCTTCAGGGGCACCACACCCCTTCCCCTGGTGGAGAGGGGCTTTCCTCCTCCCTGGAGCTCTCCACCAATAGCTCCTCCATCTTCTCTTCTCAAACCCCATAATCTCATTCCCCTGTCCACTTAATGTGGACTTGGAGTTTTACTACTTTCATACATTCTACCTATAGGTTTGTACTGTTTCAGAATTCAACATCTTTCCTGTTTTGGCTCATCAGTCAGAATTTCTAATTTAATAGTCTATCATATAGTATTTATTTAAACCATCATCTAAAACCAATCAATGGCAATATTTTCTCCTGGAGAATTTTTATTAAACATCAAATTGGGTCACAGATCGGTAAAAGTATGTTTACTTGAACTGAAGTTATATCTAATAAAAATAAACGTCAGTTTTCTTATTACAATGAAGAGCTCATTAAGCCTGTGGGCAATGAGTATTGAAATTAAGTACATAATGAGTTATTACTAATATATAGTTTATGATGTGCTTGTAAAGATATTAATTATTTGGTTAGGTAGTGAAAGAATTAGTTGTATAACAGCATGGAGAGTTTCCCAAGGAAAATGGAATACCAATTGTGATTAAGATGACAAAACATCTACCACGTTTCTTAATTTTTGGAACAGTTGGTATGCATGGTGTATACCATTTAAATTCTATTAAAGCCGTAAACATGGGGCAACATACCTAGTAAAAAGAAATATTCCTTTGACTCACAGCGGTATTTTGATTATTTTTATTATTATTTAATATTCACCAAGCAACCATGCTGAGCAAAGCTCTAATTTAATGTTTATCAAGTGCTGTTAAGTACTGAAATAAAGAGGACCAATCTAGGATTATTGTATTTTGAAATTCAGACTAGCTATTCATCAAAATGTTCAGAGAACACATATTTCTCTTTTATTCTTCTTTTAAAAGTTTGATTATTATGAGTGTCATGTTTTCACAGTCAGCTTTTTCTTTAGTCAAATAAGAACCTGAGTAACTTTTGCATTATATTGATGACCATGAACTTATGATAAACAAAGCCAAAGTGGGGGAGCTATTAAACTTGATTTGGGGTTTATAAAGACCCTTTAGAGGTCATCCAATCTTTTCTCCTGTCTTTAGCATTTTAGATATACAGTGTTGTTATTTCACTGAGGATTTTAAGACTGAGAAGTTTCCTTATCTAATATAAACTTATAGTCTGTGTCTTGCTTTTTATTTTCTGTTAGGCAGTTATGAAGGTCTTCAAACAGAATTTGGAATCAGACCTGAGTTTGTGTGTCTGCTCTACCTGTTTGTTACCAATTGATCAAAACACCTATTCAAGAGTCTGTTTCTTTGTTTAAGTGAGGTTAAAAATATCAAACTTTCAGAAACCTGAAATAATTTATATGAAAACTATAAAATCATATACTAATATTAAGTATCTTAATTTTTTCCCACTTGCCTACTACCACACTTTATTTTCCTTGAGACTAATAGATATAAGGAGGGCTTCCCTGGTGGCTCAGTGGTAAAGAATCTGCCTGCCAATGCCGGAGACATGGGTTCAATGCCTGATCGGGGAAGATCCTACATGCCATGGAGCAACTAAGTCCCTCCACCACAACTACTGAGCCTGTGCTCTAAAGCCTGACTTGGAGCTACTGAGCCCACGTACCACAACTACTGAAGCCTGCTTGCTGTAGAGCCCATGCTCTGCAACAAGAGAAGCCGCTGGGCAAGGAGGAGCCAGCTCACTGCAACTGGAGAGGAGCCCTCACTTGCTGAAACTAGAGAAAAGCCAGAGCAATGGAAATAAAAGCAAAATTAAACAAATGGGATCTAATTAAAATTAAAAGCTTTTGCACAATGAAGGAAACTAAGCACGGTGAAAAGACAGCCTTCGGAATGGGAGAAAATAATAGCAAATGAAGCAACTGACAAAGAATTAATCTCAAAAATATACAGGCAACTCCTGCAGCTCAATTTCAGAAAAATAAATGACCCCCCCAAAAAAAAATGGGCCAAAGAACTAAACAGATATCTCTTCAAAGAAGACATACAAATGGCTAACAAACACATGAAAAGATGCTCAATATCACTCATAATCAGAGAAATGCAAGTCAAGACCACAATGAGGTACCATCTAATACTAGTCAGAATGGCTGCGATCCAAAAGTCTACAAGCAATAAATGTTGGAGAGGGTGTGGAGAAAAGGGAACCCTCTTACACTGTTGGTGGGAATGCAAACTAGGACAGCCACTATGGAGAACAGTGTGGAGATTCCTTAAAAAACTGGAAATAGAACTGCCATATGACCCAGCAATCCCACTGCTGGGCATACACACCGAGGAAACCAGAATTGAAAGAGATACGTGTACCCCAATGTTCACTGCAGCAGTGTTTACAATAACCAGGACATGGAAGCAACCTAGATGTCCATCAGCAGACGAATGGATAAGAAAGCTGTGGTACATAGACACAATGGAATATTACTCAGCCATTAAAAAGAATATATTTAACTCAGTTCTAATGAGGTGGATGAAACTGGAGCCTATTATACAGAGTGAAGTAAGTCAGAAAGAAAAACACCAATGCAGTATATTAACACATATATATGGAATTTAGAAAGATGGTAATGATGACCCTAGATGCAAGACAGCAAAGGAGACACAGATGTAAAGAACAGACTGTTGGACTTTGTGGGAGAAGGCGAGGGTGGGATAATTTGATAGAATAGCATTGAAACATGTATATTATCATATGTGAAATAGATCGCCAGTCCAGGTTCGATGCATAAGGCAGGGTGCTTGGGGCTGGTGCACTGGGATGACCCCGGGGGATGGGATGGGGAGAGAGTTGGGATGGGGAACACATATACACACTTGGCTGATTCATGTGAATGTATGGCAAAAACCACGACAATATTGTAAAGTAATTAGCCTCCAATTAAAAGCCGGCACGAAAAAGAAAAACCAGTACACCCAAAAATAAATAAAATCACATAAAAAAGATAACAGGAAATTTTAGAGTAGTTTGACTGTTAAATTTCCACAGTTTTATTTAACTGGAAATGAATGATGTTGCCTTAGCTATTCAAATTATGAAAGTAAGACTATCAAAGATAAATTAATATGTTTTTTGAAAGGATCCCATTTTTCTTTTACCTTCTATTTACATTGCAGTGTTTATTTGTTTTCCTCATTTTTTGAAATTCATGGTCACTTTTATTTATCTAAAATTTAAGTTTTAAATGCATTTTCTTAATCCCAGATGATAAATTGCTAAATATATAATTGTCTCCTTTCTAGTTAATCAACAAACTCAATCATTATGGTTACATCATTTAAAAAATAAATCATACATTGCATGAACTATTTACTACAAGCAAGCTTAAATATATAGTGAAAAGCAAATGTTAAACTGTCCATCGATAAAATGCAGCAGTAGACTGATCACATAATGGTCCTATCCAGATGCAACTTGAAAGATGTGAACACAAGTCTCTGATGGACGTCTCCAAGGAGACGGATGCCAGTATTAGGAAAATGACTTAAACAACTGCTAACTGGGGTCTCCCCAGTGTGTGTCACAGATGGGGTTGGCAGAAAATACTGGTGGGTGTTTAAAAAACATGACCCAATCTTTCCCTAATTGAAGAGGCTTCTAATTGGGTAATAATTGGTTTTCACAGTTGAATGTCACAGTATTCAAGACATTTGCCAATGTATTAACATTAGCTCTAATACTAAGCAAAACACATACTTTCTCTCAAATGCAAAACACATACTTTCTCTCAAAAGCAAAACACACTTTCTCTCAAATGCAAAACACATACTTTCTCTCAAATGGATCTTTCTATACACACTTTTCTTAAATATATTTTATAATATTGGTCAAAATTATAGATGTTTATGTTAACTGAATATTATGTTCCATGCATTGGGCTAGTCCTTTATATCAATTAACCCACTTAGCAACTTATATCAGAGAAAGCAATGGGAACCCACTCCAGTACTCTTGCCTGGAGAATCCCATGGACGGAGGAGCATGGTGGGCTGCAGTCCATGGGGTCGCGAAGAGTCGGGCATGACTGAGAGACTTCACTTTCATGCATTGGAGAAGGAAATGGCAACCCACTCCAGTGTTCTTGCCTGGAGAATCCCAGGGACGGAGGAGCCTGGTGGGCTGCTGTCTGTGGGGTCGCACAGAGTCGGACACGACTGAAGCGACTTAGCAGCAGCAGCAGCAGCAGCAGCAGCAACTTATATATCGTTCCCTTCTCTTTTTACTTGTAAAAAATGAGGAAACCGGAGCATTGAGACGTTAAATCAGTTGCTCATTTGCCTTCTATCTTACCTCTCATGTGTCTGACTGAAATATTCAATAATGTTAATGTCTAAGGTAACTGCCTGCCATGCTAAAATGCTGTATAGTCCTCTGGAGAGGATTTTTAAAAGTCAGTAAGACATGCTTTTAAATCATCATTAGCAATAGTAAACATACTTTAGAAATACAGGTTCAAACAAAGGTGTTTAGGTGTGTGTCTGTAAAAGTGGAAATACCTCTAGGAAGAGCAAGGTAAAATTTATTGAGTTCGAAATACTTTGTAACACATTATGCCGTTTCCTCTTCATGGAAACACTGTGGAGTATATGTGCTTATCCCAGTTTCACAGACATGTAACTGAGGCTTAAAGAAGTAGTATAAAATTTACATGCTATCACACAGCTAGTACACACCTAAGTTAGGATTAAAACTTAGGTCAGCTTGACTGTAATACTTTTGTTCTCAAGCACTATAGTGAACTATTTTCCTTTGAAGAAAGGAAATTGGATCATTATAGATAAGCAAAAATGAGCAGTGATGACAAAGAAGAAAAAGCTTTCTAAGTAAGTGCTAGCATGTTTAATTAAAGAAAACAATTTTCAAAGAAAGTAAATTACAAAATTAATTTAGACTTATGAGTATTAATTTCTTAATTTGAATTTTTAATTGCCTATCTGTATATCAAAATGACTGGAGTTGTGCTCTGTGAAGAAGTTGCCTTGTCATAGGAAATCTGTCTGAAATTTAATTCATAAAACTTTTAAGTATTTGCACAAATTAATTAAATTGGTTTCTTGATAGTCCAGTATATCCTGGTATGCTTTCTGGCTACATCATTAATTTGCTCAGAAATCAAATATAAAACCCACATCCTTTCTGTGATGGAAGACACTGAGAATATTTAATGCATAAATATGTTAAACCTTGGTGTTTAAATAAAAAATTTAAGGCTGACTACAGTATTGCTGAAAAACCTAAGAAAATTTGCCATTTTCTTTCTTTAATCACTATTAAGTATATTTATTAAAGCTGAATGCATGAAAACATAATTAAAATTGTTCTTGCAGGATTTGACAAGATGTTTTAAAGTAACAAATAAATTACCTAGATTTAATTCATGTTATAAAATATCCTATGTGGAGAATTTATTCCAGATAATTTAATTAATTTGTATATATGCAAAAGGAAGGCCCTGAAAGTGAATGCAAAAATACATGCATTCTTGAATAAATGACTGAATGAAAACAGTATTTTGAGGCTGACCAGAATAAAGACAGTGGGACAGATACTGGCCTCACTAATGGCTTTGACCCAGAGTGTTTAACTGAGAAAAGTGATATGATTATTCTGAATCACATTTCTCTCATCATTGAACAGAGTAGCAGTAAACTATGTCCACGAAGTTTCTAACTTGTACTATGCATTAGGAATTTAGAAATATATACTTATGAATATGTAAGGGTCTTCATCCCAAATGAAATTTCATAGAAAAGTCTGAAAGAAATTAGGTAAAAGAACACATGTATAAGAACCTTGATGTGACAAATGAAGAAGTAACTTCTGTTACAGAAGAACAATATTATAAAACATAAGCAGAAATAAGAACAATTGACTATAAAAATGCAATTAAATATTTTGAAAATTAAATGCTCATTGAATAAATAACTAAAGATGGATAAATCTAGTTTAACTGAGCTAATGAGAAGATAAATGTATTAGAATATAGCACAGGAGAATTAATTCAGAATGCAACACAAGAGACACAATCATTAAAATTGCACTAAAAAGAAGTTAAGAGACGCAATTAACAGTATGAGCATATTTTCAAAGGCAAAACTGAGTTTTCAATGGAGAAAATGGAGGCAATGGCAGAGAAATAATACTTGAAAAACAGAATTTTCCAAATGGATATGTTTTCAAATAGAAAAATGTTAACACATTACATGGATGCTACATATAACAATGATCTCTGATATAAAAACAAAGAAAGGTTGTTTTAAGATGGAAAGCAAAAATTATTTGCAAAGGGAATAATCAGACCAAGAACAGGTTTTTTTTTTTCACATGCTAGAAGAAATCTGAATAATATCTTTATAATTCTAAGTAAGCTTAGACATTTGTGCCCAGCTAAACTGTCATTGGAATGAAGGTAAAATAAAGACATCTCAGAAAATAACTAAGGTAGTCATCCCTACAGACCATTCCCCTGCCAAAAAAATTATTGAAAGATGAACTTATCAAGAAGAAAAGCAGACACAGAAGAGAAAAGAAGATGGTCTGTAAGAAAGTAGAGCTCACATACAGAATTAAACTTACATGTTAGATTTAATCAACTATGGTGTGCAAAAGGATGGGAAAAAGATAGCACTAAATATTTGAAATAAGTGATGAGACTATAAAAGTGAATAAATAAGCAGGATATTATTATTCCACTCACTGCTTAGAAGATACATTTCTGAAAAGTCAAAATTACATAAGTATAGTGGCTCAGATGGTAAAGAATCTGCCTGCCGTGTGGGAAATCTAGGTTTGATCCCTACGTTGGGAAGATCCCCTGGAGAAGGGGACTGGCTACCCACTCCAGTATTATTACCTGGAGAATCTCCGTGGACAGAGGAACCTGGAGGGCTACAGTCCATGGGGTGGCAAAGAGTCAGACATGACTGAGCGAGTAACACACACACATTAAAAATAAGTTAGTTAAAAAGATTTACCAGGTAATATCAGTAACAAGCACAACAGTTACCACCAAGATGCAGCCATATTATTCTCAGGCAGTACAGAATTTAAGCAAAATGAAGCAATCAGGATAAAAAGACACAGTACATATGAATAAAAGGGAATATTTACAAGGCAGATACAATAATCATGAACTTGCGGCTAACATGGTGGAACATAGATGGGAGACAGAGAAATAGGAACAAAGAATCCAGCAGAACTTGATAAAGTGATGGACAATTCCACAATTAGAGAGTCAGAAACTGAAAAATTAAGCACAAGATAAACAGATTTGAAAAACCAATGTTTTGAGACTCATGCAGTTATACATTATATACACCTGTGTGTATAAAATTACTGCACCCAATAAAGTGAAAGTGTGTGTTTTTAAAAGTATCAACAAAGCATATACTAAAGCAGGCAGCAGAGTTCATGGAGTAAAACAAACTTGTGGGGCTGTATCCATGGGTACTGCACCAGATTCAACCAAAGACAGGGCAGTAAGGAGTCTGCCGATGTTCATTGTTTAAATCGACTATATCTCACATGGAACAAGCTAACTCAGGTTCAACAGATGAACGGCCAAGCTACTAGCTATGACTTGAAGAACTTTAATGTCCTCTTCTACCAGCTCTAATCTCAATGTGAGATTTTTCCCATGTTCCTTCTAAAACACAATTAACAAGAATGAGGCCGCAGTGAGCTGGCAGAGCCCACACATGGGGACAGAAGAGCACAGTGGCTTTGCAGACAAAAGCCTAACAGTAGACAGCCATCGCTTTTGCCCTGCATTCACGGAAATGGCTTTTTCCCTTCCACGTGGTCCCAGAGGTGGCAGCCAAGTTTCTGTAAGTTGGGGCGGGGCAGCCATTATGATTAGAGCTCACCCACAGCGGTCTTTCTTCACAAAGCTGAAGTGTCAAATAAGTGAATTTGCCCTGAATGCTAGCTATGTAATGTGTGCTTTGTTGTGAGCCATGCTTATTTGCTTTTATTTCACAAATGTTTTGCCTTTCTGTTTACTTGTCTGTTTGCTACATGGATCCCAAAGGGGAAGGTATTTCATGGAAACATGGGAAAAAATGAAGCCAAAATCCTATGAGATGCAGTGAGTGAGCATGATAATCTACAATTCCAGTCTTTGAAGCCTGGCAGTTTCCCCAGCCCTTGAAGTGCATGAAATACCCCTGTGTCGTTATGATAAATTCTCCTTGTGGGTTAGCTAGCTCATGCATTTTTCTGTTAGTAGCAATTGGGAGAGTCCTAGCTGATTCAGGCCAGGCCAGAAAGGAATGGGGCTGACTGCGTGGAAGGGTTCAGGAGGTAGTGTTCGGGGCACATGTCACCTGGCACACCAACCTCTGGGGCATCCCCACACCGTACCTGGGCATTCAGTGGGCAGCAGGAGGCTACCAAGGAGGCATATGATGATTTCTACTTTAGGAGCTTTGCCCAGCGCTGACCTGCTTAAGGTGCAAACATATGAATAAATCATATACAGTAAAGACTCTGTTGCCAAGAGCTGCTGGGCAGAAGATATTTAGGGAGCCTTGCTAAAAAGAAACCATTTCATGTCTGCAGTTTTACAGTTCTTATTTCCCTTGTTTCATATGTGTTTCTGGCGTTCGATAGTCATTACTTGGGAGTTTGAATTTCTTATTGAGCGATTTCTCGTTCAATGGTTCCCCATCACTTGTAAAGTCCAGCCCTGCCCTCTGCTGTGGGGCTCCGTGGAAGGGCAGTCTCCCCAGGCCTGCTCTCTGACCTGCCCTGACCAGCTGCCCATCAGTAGGTGGTGTGTCAGCATCCTCTGCCTTATCCCCAAGTAGAATACTGATTCATTTCTTCCATGAGCCAGAAAGGTTGCTTCACACCAGAGGGAAGCAGTGAGGAGGAAGGGTGGGCATTCACAGTCCTGTCTTCCTGAGCTGCCCCCGTTCCTTCCTCACTAGACTAGGGGGAAAAAAAAAGAGAGAGAGACTTGCAGGCTGCTGTCAATGCAGCAGTCTGAGCTCCAGGCATCTTTCAGTGAAAATTGAACTTTCATCAGAGCCAAACTTACATGGCAATTATTTCAGGTCACTGGTATTATCATTGTATCCTTCAGTGTAAACAGACACATAGAAGTGACAGTAAGTCTAATGAAGTATTGGTTTTGGAGCATTTAAACAGCCCCAATCCAGTATTTCTGAAGGGCAACCTGGTGATTCATGCACTGTAATTTCTAAGGTTTTCTCATTAGAGGAAGTCATTGGCTTTGTTTACTTTTGCACTCCAATAAACGATTCAGAGATGCCTCACCACAGCTAACATTCTGTAATACAACTGTCACGCTTTAAAGGCCAGTGATATAGCACTGAGAAGAAATAGAACCAGTGACTGGAGTACTGACTACAGATAAACTAGTCAACTGAACTACAAATTTAGAAATTCAGTGTGATTTAATTACCAAGCCAATCAGCCAGTCTTTCTGCAGAGTCTCTGGTGAACTCAGCAGTGCACTAACTCCTGCCCTAGATAAAAAGTGGATTGGATGTGATCCTTGCCCTGCAGCAGCTTAAAGTCTTGTTGGAAAACTACAATTAGTTTGGGTAAAGCCTTAGAGAAAAAAGAATCTGCCTGCAATGCAAGACCCATAGGAGATGCAGTTTCAATCCCTGGATCCAGATGATCCCCTGGAGGAGGAAATGGCAACCCCCTCCAGTATTCTTGCCTGGAGAATCCCATGGACAGAGGAGCCTGGCAGGCTACAGTCCATGGGGTTGCAAAGAGTCAGACTGAACACATGAGCTCAAATGTTATGGTAAGATTGTCAAATGCTGTAAGAGTTGAAAGAGGACAGTGTGGGTTGGGGAAAAGAGAAAACCACATGAAGAATGTGCCACTCAAGGACATGAGACCTGTGAAGAAAAGAAGGTAGTGGACACCAGGCAGACGCAATCATGAGAATGAAGCCTGAGTGTTTTCCTTACATATTTCAAAGTTTGCTTCCTTGAACAAAACACTAAGGTGTTCAGAAATCTAAACCAACCTATACGTCATTCTCAAAAATAGCCGTCAACTTTTGGTATCACATGCATGGCGTAACTATGTATGAATCTTCATGAAACACTGGGCTGTTTTGACTAATTTCAATTTAATTGAAATCGAAAGGAAAACAACCCCCAAACACCCATGTACAACAGAAGCACTGATAGCCATTATTTGATCCTTTACTGTCTGAGCCGCCAGGGAAGCCCAAGGGCAATTTTAATCGCGCATAAATGCAGGACCAAGCATCTCCGTGAAAACCGGGCTAAGTACTTCACATATGTTATTTTTCACACTCTAAGTAAAGTACTCTTAGAACCACTTACAGATAAAGACACACAGATAGAGAACCTGAGATACTGATAGATGTCATCAGACACCAGTAGTGGTGGAAGAAGATATAAATCCTAGCTAGGAACCTAGCCTCTCCCTACTTACGAAAGCCATATCAACTAATCAACAGAAACTTTAAAATTGCCATAATCTTTTCAACACTGACCTAGGTGTGCTAGTGAATACAAAATATATTGTACTTTACTATGTCTCAAGCCTCTTATAATTTACCTGAGTTAAAATGAATATACAAGAAAGCTAGGGATAAATAAGTATTAGCAATGAAGGCAGGCAAGACATTTTGATGGAACTCTGAGAGAAGCAATGCTGGTTCTAATAAGAGAGATGAAACTCAGATGACTTAAATTTGGAAGGATGTGTATACTTTGGAGAGTTGATGGAGACCATCATTTAAGTGGTAAGATCCATAGAAGCAGAAGAGAATATGAACATAGAATATTTATACAACAGTTTCTTAGAATAAGCATTGTTACTGGCAGATGACAGGTAACCCACACTAATCAAAGTGGAAGGGCTTTGTTCGCTTGGGACAAGTCACATCTTTCAAGAACAGCATCAGATTTTAAGTGCAAGGGATTGGCTAAGGCAGGAACAATTATGAAAAGTTAAGATGAGGCAAAAGAGCTGGAGGCAGGCCAGTCACTAAGGAGCTGGGTGTCCAGGGTCAGGGACATGTTCAAGCATAGCAGACAGTCTGCACTAGATCTTCATGCATGTGAGGGAGAGCTTTGAAAAATCCAGGGAGCAAGGCAGGTACACTGAACACTTCTTGTCTTTATTTCTCATCCTCTTGGCCTCATTTCTGACTCCAGCACTGGCTCCAGCGGGCAGTTCCAATCAAGCTTCACCATATGCTGACATCACCTCATCTCAAACAGGCATTTACTTTCATTTGCTTTCTGGCTTGGAGTCTTTTGACTGAGTAGGAATGTCTGTGCCCCCAAGGAAAGTCCTCTGTAGTGATGGAGAGACCCCCAGGGACACGCTTCTCCCTGTCCCTCTCAGGCAGTCTATAGATTCCTCAGAAGGTCCTGTGAAATCTAGTCCCAATTGCCCTGTAGACTCAATAATTCCCTGTCTTATTAGCTTTCCCCCTTCTTTATTTCATTTTCCTTGTCCCTTATTCCTGTTCCCTAGAATTGCTTCCCAAGTCACCACCTGCATGTGTCTTTGTTCATTTTCTGCCTTTGAGGGAGACCCAGGCTGGGCATTTGGGCTCCTCTGGAGGCTCAGATGGTATAGGATCTCCCTGCAACACGGGAGACCCGGGTTCAGTCCCTGGATTGGGAAGATTCCCCTGGAGAAGGAAATGGTAACCCCCTCTAGTATTCTTGCCTGGAGAATCCCATGGACAGGGAAGTCTGGTGGTTTGCAGTCCATGGGGTCGCAAAGAGTCGGGCATGACTGAGTGACTAACACAACACACTCAGGCTGAGCATTAAGCAAGAACAGACCATAGAAGCGGGGCGGGTATCATGTATCAGAGGAACAAACCATGGGTAAGGGATATTCACACTAAGAAGAAACTTGATATAATTTCAGCTCTTGTCATGCAGACACATACCTATCTTCTCTGCAGGAAGCATCAGAGCTGGAAGAGATCATGGTAATCCCAGTGTGCTCACTGTGGGCAAGAGGAAACCCATGGTGGGGAGTGCTAGACCTAGTGTTCTGGTCTCTGGAATCTGAATCAGTGCACTGGCCATTACCTTCCTATGCCTCTACACTCTTTTATGCCACATCTAATCATCTCCAGGTCTGGCTACCCAAGGACTTGGGGCTTGCACGTAGAATAAAATAGAAGCACCTATGTGGATTAGGATGAGAGGGGCATTTCTTCACCAAGAATTCTATTAGGAAAAAAGAGGCCAAGCCAAAAAAAGACTACTTTGATGCTTATTTTCATGAGAGTTGACACAGAGACAAGGAAAAATGATAGTATCCATAGTAAAGAAAGAAAGAGAGTCACAAACTTGCAGTGTAGAGAACATCTGATATTCTTACTTGACCATTAACCTATCTCTCCTTCCTTTCTCTACCCCGGGTTTTTCTTGAGGAACCACCTCCTCACATGAGTCAGTCCACGTGGGTCTAGTCTGCTGACCAGGAGTATGCATGTGATCTGGGCTGGCCAGTCAGAGCGTTCCTTTCCTCGGACACGGCGCCAGCAGGCAGGGTGACTGAGGAGCGGCCTAAAGCAAAAATAAACCTGACTCTGTTGGCCCTGGTGGTTCAAGTTGACCATATCCTGAGTGTTCCGTCACTACTGGGCAGGCGGTGAAAGTCGCTCAGTCGTGTCTGACCCTTTGTGACACCATGGACTATATATATCGATCCCCTTGCCCATAATTTTGTTTTATTGCTTATCCTAGTTTATTCTAGTTTGAGTTGAGTTGCTGTTACATACACCATAATAGTATATATGTTAAAGCAGAAGCTGACGCTTAGTACTGAGATTAGTATCAAGGTGTAACATGATTTCTTTTCCGTACAGGAACATATAATTGACCACTGCCAAGATAATCAGTCATTTATAGTGAGTCAAACATTAATATAATTTTACCATGAACTATGTCCCAAGCCATATTCTTGAGCCTAGAGGGCAATGTTTTCTGAGTTCAAACTTGTTTTTCAAAATAAAGTTCGAGCTTTATTCCTAACTAAATATTTCTATCTGAAAACTTGAATTCAAGAATCTCTTCTAACTCTAAAATCCTGTGAATCTGTAATCTTAGTTTATCCTGCATAGCATCTCTTAGTTGTTTTTAAAATAATCTTTGCTGGCTGTTGATTTTTATTGCTAGTTTCTGCATAGTAAAGAATAGCTTATTTTTTTTAAATTAAGTAGTAGGTGCAGTTTATACTTGGTTTCCTTAAAAGATACAAAAAGTTATTAATCCTCAAAAGTTAGTTTCATATTCCCCAAGGCACTGATTTTAGATGAACTTACAGCACCAAGGACTTGATAATATTTCTCTATGTGTATAATCTCCATTATTGAAACTATTAGAGCAGCAGGTTTTTAGAACAAATTGGCTAAAATGATCCAGTGACATTTAAATTTAAATCAATTATATTTAAGGAACTGTGTTGGGTGAGCAAATACTTAACACATTTTTACAAGGTGTCAAACCTCTTGTGAATGTTTACTTAAAAAGGCAATAATACTATACTACAGTATTTGACCCATTGTTTAATAAAAACGAAAAATATATCCATTAGTACATGTAAAAGGAATCTCAGATAAATAGGGGGCAAAGCAAGGCACCAAGGTAAAATAAAGAACAATGCTTTCTGTGGCAGAAATGTCTAGATTCCTTTTATTCTCATTTCTTCACAGCTGTTGAACACATCTTTCTGTCTCTGTCCCAGTGGTACTATCTTTATTCAGGCTATCAGTATCTCTCAATGGATTGCCTACACAGCCTCTTTATGGATCCCGCTACTCTAGCCTTTCTTCCCTCCAAGCAAATCTCACATTGCCACTGATCTTCGCCAGCATGAAGCTAATCATACTACACTCCTCCTTTCCAAGTGCCCTTCGGGTGGAGTTTAAACTCCTTGGCATGAGTTGTCTGGTAGTTAATAATCTGCTGGCTATGGACTCACCAACTTCACTATTTGCCTGGAAAGCCTTTCTAACTCTCTTGCCCTGTGCACCCTTGCTCCGTCCTGTTTGTTTTCCCCATATGACCAAATGACTCTGTATTGTGTGTTACTGTATATGCTCACCAACTATTAGCTAAATATATGAGTAAGTGAAGAGTTTTATCTAAGCAAGCTGTTCATAGATGAATGCAGAATCCATCATTTGACCCCCATGTTAAAAATACATACATACATATATGTGTGTGTGTGAAACAATAATGTGAAACAAGTGTCAGGACAAATTCTAGTATGAGTGACACACATTCAGACATGTTGGCCATTTAGAGAAGTTTAGGAAAAGTATACTGTGTTGCTGAAAGTAGCTTGTGACACTTTAGACACCTCCGGTATTGTAGAGCAGTTGTTTGGAACAGGGGCTAAGAATAAGAACACAATGGCAAGGGAAAACTCATATTATTTTTGACATTCTTAAATGTTATGTGATATTTTTGTGAGAATAAGCACAAAAGAATAATAATCCAAGTTATACAAAAAAATCTAACTAAAACTTCATTGTGGTTTGCCCTTAGTCCACATGGAACCATATTGACTATACATCCAGTGATTTTGTAAATACAAGACTTTGTATTGATTTGCCTGTTTGTTCTAATTACATTAAAGTGTGGGTTATCTAATAGATAGCTCTGAGTAGATTATTTGCTTCCAGTTTTCTAAAGGAATGAGTGCTATAGTATTAATTTCCATGTTTCTAGGTGACATGGTAGTTAAGTGCTGTGGTACTTCATTCAAGACACAAAATATACAAAACCAATTCTTGCAACAGCTGAAGTTAATAATGAAAAAAATCAGACTGGAAGACTAGTACTGGAAATATCTTTTTGTGGTTATTGTGTTGACAATGTAATATTGCACATTAACATATAAACTCATCACACACAACCCCTGCTGTCACCTTGCCAATAGTCATGCAAAAAAATGATATTTGGCCCTACCTTTCTTTGCCTGTGCCTTCTCTAAGATTCTCAAAAAAAAAAAAAAACCACAATAACAAAAAATCTGATTAGTTGACAAGAGTCACACTTTCTCATTTCCAGTTGTACTTTCTCCTGGTTCCTTGGGCTCAAAAAACACGGATTTGTTTTTTAACTGTTCTTTCTCCAACAACTCCATCAGAGATAATTCATAATCTTGGTTCCATTATCTTATTCCAGGGAATGTCTCTGAAATGTATCTCTTTCTACTTAAGTCCTCTTAAACCCCAGCAGCAATTATCATGTAAAAGGCCTAGAAGCATTCACCAATTATATTTGGCAGAAAGAAATAAACTCATGTGGTATTCAGTTCAGTTTAGTTGCTCAGTTGTGTCCCACTCTTTGCAATCCCATGGACTGTAGCACACCAGGCTTCCCAGTCCATCACCAACTCCCAGAGTTTACTCAGACTCATGTTCATTGAGTCGGTGATGCCATCCAACCATCTTATCCTCTGTCGTTCCCTTCTCCCGCCTTCAATCTTTCCCAGCATCAGGGTCTTTTCAAATGAGTCAGCTCTTCGCATTAGGTGGCCAAAGTATTGGAGTTTCAGCTTCAACATCAGTCCTTCCAATGAATATTCAGGACTGATTTCCTTTAGGATGGACTGGTTGGATCTCTTTGCAGTCCAAGGGACTCTCAAGAGTCTTCTCCAACACGATAGTTCAAAAGCATCAGTTCTTCGGTGCTCAGCTTTCTTTATAGTCCAACTCTCATATCCATACATGACTATTGGAAAAACCATAGTCTGGCTAGATGGACCTTTGTTGGCAAAGTAATGTCTCTGCTTTTTAATATGCTGTCTGCTGCTGCTAAGTCACTTCAGTCATGTCTGACTCTGTGTGACCCCATAGACGGTAGCCCATCCAGCTCTCCCGTCCCTGGGATTCTCCAGGCAAGAATACTGGAGTGGGTTGCCATTTCCTTCTCCAACACATGAAAGTGAAAGTGAAGTCATGTCTGACTCCTAGTGATCCCGTGGACTGCAGCCTACCAGGCTCTTCCATCCGTGGGACCTTCCCGGCAAGAGTACTGGAGTGGGTTGCCATTGCCTTCTCCGTCCAGTTGCCAACTCTAGGTTGGTCATAACTTTTCTCCCAAGGAGTAAACATCTTTTAATTTCATGGCTGCAATCACCAACTGCAGTGATTTTGGAGCCCCCCCCCAAATAAAGTCAGCCACTGTTTCCCCATCTATTTGCCATGAAGTGTTGGGACCAGATGCCATGATCTTAGTTTTCTGAATGTTGAGTTTTAAACCAACTTTTTCATTCTCCTCTTTCACTTTCATCGAGAGGCTCTTTAGTTCCTCTTCACCTTCTGCCATAAGGGTGGTATCATCTGCATATCTGAGGTTATTGATATTTCTCCCTGCAGTCTTGATTCCAGCTTGTGTGTCATCCAGCCCAGTGTTTCTCATGATGTACTCTGCATATAAGTTAAATAAGCAGGGTGACAATATACAGCCTTGACGTACTACTTTTCCTATTTGGAACCAGTCTGTTGTTCCATGTCCAGTTCTAACTGTTGCTTCCTGACCTGCATACAGATTTCTCAAGAGGCTGGTCAGGTGGTCTGGCATTCCCATCTCTTTCAGAATTTTCCACAGTTGTTGTGATCCACACAGTCAAAGGCTTTGGCATAGTCAATAAAGCAGAAATAGAGATGTTTTTCTGGAACTCTCTTGCTTTTTCTATGATCCAAAGATTTTGGCAATTTGAATCTATGTGGTATTCAGTGTATCTAAAATCTTTATCTTTTAACCTGAAAGATCTATTTAACTCATGTAATTGTCATGTTCAGTGCTTTTCCAGGGCTCCCTTTTGCTAACCATATTCACCCTAAACTCTTTACATAGCCTTCTATGTTGTCTACTGTTAATTCTCCCCATCTCCTGTTGTGCTAAATGCTCTTGCCTTATGCGTTTTTAACCTCTCTTGCAGAACCACTCCTCCATCCCAGTTTCTTAATTCTCTCATTTACATTGCTTGTCATGTCCTGCTCTTGCACCTTTTATACATACTATTTTATCATTCCTTCTATGTACTAATAGAATGTACCCACTCCACATCTATTTCATATGCATCACCTACCTCAAATTTTGAATCTGCATGCTCTGCTGTATCTCTGCATGCTCTGAGCACCTTGGAACTTATTCTGTGCTATGTTGCCCTTAAGTTGCTGATATACAACTTTCTAAATTTCCTTAAGCTGTTTCTTATTTGTCTCCTCAGTGTACCTTTTTTGAAAGCTTCTCAGGTTGGGAGTCACAGATTCCAAGTTCTTAGCACTTTTACCCTCAGAGAACCTTTAATAATTATTTCTAAAGTCCTCACTCTCACCCCTGTATTTTCTGCATTTGTAACTTAATATGTTAAAACAACAACAATACAATGTCTGAATTACATTCCTTCCCCACTTCTACATCTATGGTATAGCAATTAAAACTCAAAGTCAATAAAGAGTCTGAAACACAGTACTTGGGTGCAATCTCAAAAATGACAGAATAATCTGTTTCCAAGGTAAACCATTCAGCATACTGTAAGCCAAGTCTGTGCTCCAACCACTGATGCCAAAGAAGCCGAAGTTGACTGGTTCTGTGAACACCTACAATGCCTTCTAGAGCTAACACCAAAAAGATGTTCTTTTCATCATAGAGGATTGGAATGCAAAAGTAGGGAGTCAAGAGATACCCGGAATAACAGGCAACTTTGGTCTTGGGGTACAAAATGAAGAATGGCAAAGGCTAACAGAGCTTTGTCAAGAGAACATGCTGGTGTGAAAAAGAACACTCTTTTTCAACAAAACCTGAGATGACTCTACATATGGACATCAGATGGTCAGTACTGAAATCAGATTGATTACATTCTTTACAACCAAAGATGGAGAAGCTTTTATACAGTTATTTAAAAAAAAAAAAAAAAACCTGGAGCTGACTGTGGTTCAGATCACAAACTCCTTATAGCAAAATGCAAGCTTAAATTGAAGAAAGTAGGGAAAACCACTAGGCCATTCAGGTATGACCTAAATCAAATCCCTTATAATTATACAGTGGAGGTGTTGGACAGATTCAAGGGATTAGATCTGGTAGACAGAGTGCTTGAAGAACTATGGACAGAGGTTCATAACAATTTACAGGAGGCAGTGACCAAAATCATCCCAAAGAAAAAGAAATGAAGGCATAGTGGTTGTCTGAGGAGGCTTTACAAATAGCTGAGGAAAGAGAAGTGGAAGGCTAGGGAAAAAGTGAAAGATATACCCAACTGGGCTTCCCTGGTGGCTCATACTATATAAATATAAAAGAAGAAATAAAATATAAGGAATTGCATCATATTGTGTCCTTCCCTGGTGGCTCAGATGGTAAAGAACCTGCCTGCAATTTAGGAGACCTACGTTCGATCGTTGGGTTGGGAAGATCCCTTGGAAAAGGAAATGGCAACCCCCTCCAGTACTCTTGCCTGGATAATTCCATGGACAAATGAGTCTGGCATGCCACAGTCCATGGGATCTCAAAGAGTCAGATACTACCAAGTAACTAACACACATACATATACCCAACTGAATGCAGAGTTGCAGAGAATAGCAAGGAGAGATAAGAAGGCCTTCAAATATGAACAATGCAAAGAAACAGAGGAAAACAATAACATGGGAAAGGCTAGAGAACTTTTCAAGAAAATTGGAGATATATTTCATTTAAAGACAGGCAAAATAAAGGGCACCAATAATAAGGACCTAGCAGAAGCAGAAGAGATTAAGAAGAAAGGGAAAGAGTACAAGAATTATACAAAAAAGATCTTAATGACCCAGATAAAAATGGCAATGTGTTTACTCACCTAGAGCCAGATATCCTGGAGTGTGAGTCAAGTGGGCCTTAGGAAGCATCACTGCGAACAAAGCTGGTGGAGGTGATGGGATTCCAGCTGAGCTATTTCAAATCCTAAAAGATGCTGTTACTAAAGTGATGCTAACTCAATGTCAGAAAATTTGGAAAACCCAGCAGTGGCCACAGCACTAGAAAAGGTTAGTTTTCATTCCAATCACAAAGAAGGGTAATGCCAAAGAATGTTCAGTCTATCGTACAATTGGGCTCATTTCACTTTCCAGCAAGGTTATTATCAAAATTCTTTAAGCTAGGCTTCAGCAGTATGTGAGCCGAGAACTTTCAGATGTACAGGGTTTCAAAGAGGCAGAGAAACCAGAGATCAAATTACCAACTTAAGATCATAGAGAAAGCAAGAGAATTCCAGAAAAATATCTACTTCTACTTCATTGACCATGCTAAAGCATTTGACTATATACATCACAACAAACTGTGGAAAAATTCTTAGATGGGAATATCAGACAAGCTTACATGCCTCCCGAGAAACCTGTATGCAGGTCAAGAAGCAGCAGTTAGAACAATGGAACAATCAATTGGTTCAAAATTGGGAAAGGACTATGTTAATGCTATATATTATCACCCTGCTTATTTAACTTCTTGCAAAGTATATTTTGTGAAATGCAGGGCTAGATGACTCACAAGCTGGAATCAAGATTGCCAGGAGAAATATCAACAACCTCAGGTATACAGATGATATCACTCTAATGGTTGAAAGGGAAGAGGAACTAAAGAGCCTCATGATGAGGGTGAAAGAGAAGACTGAAAAATCTGATTGATATTCAACATGAAAAAACTAAGATCATGATATCTGGTCCCACCACTTTATGACAAATTGAAGGGGAATGAGCGGAAACAGTGACAGATTTTATTTTCTTGGGCTCCAGAATCACTGTAGACACTGCCTGCAGCCATAAAATTAAAAGAGGCTTGCTTCTTGGAAGAAAAGCTGTGACAAACCTGGACAGCATATTAAAAAGAAGAGACATCACTTTGCCTACAAAGGTCCAGATAGTCAAAGCTATGGTTTTTCCAGTAGTCATGTGCAGATGTGAGAGTTGGACCATAAATAAGGCTGAGTGCTGATGAGTCGATGTTTTAGAATTGTGGTGCTAGAGAAGACTCTTGAGAGTCCCTTGGACTTCAAGGAGATCAAATTAGTCCATCCTAAAGGAGATCAACCCTGAATATTCATTGGAAGGACTGATGCTGAAGCTGAAGCTCCAATACTTTGTCCACCTGATAGGAAAGGCCGCCTTGCCGGGAAAGACCTTGATGTTCAGTAAAACTGAGGTCAAGAGGAGAAGGGGGCTGCAGAGGATGAGATGGTTATGTAGCATCACTAACTTAATGGGCATGAGTTGGATCAAATTCTGGGAGATAGTGAAGGACAGGGAAACCTGGCATGCTGTAGTTCATGGAGTCCCAAAGATTTGGACAAAACTGAGTAACTGAATAATAACAAATTAAAAATAACCTCCATTTATATATAATTATGACAGAGGACAACATGCTATTACATATTTAGGAAAAGAGGATGCCATGGGCCATGTATGTGTCTTTCCACAGCTAGAATCATGAAATTAAGAAGTTTACGAAGAGCTAATTTCACTTTTTAACTAGAATGTAGTCTTGCTTTATTTAATATGTTCCATGAAAGAAAGCACATTATAAACAATTTCTGCGGTTAATAAAAGATATAAATTTCATCTGAAAATACCTATTTTGGGCTTTACTTGCATAGTATAAAAAAAAGAGGTTAAACTCCCACTGATATGTGAGTTAAATAGACAGTTCTAATTAATAGAGAAATCAATTCTGATCCCAGGGAGACACACATATACAGCGTATAAGGTCCTGCTGGTGACCTTTCAGATATTCCCTCACATTCCCCTTCTGTCTCCCTCTAAGCTGTTGTCTCAGTTTCTGTCAATGGTTCACTGGGCTACAAAAGATACCCACAGAGCGTAAAAAGCAGTTCAGCCTTTTTCTTGATGCCAGTTGTGTCCCTTAACCGCGGTTCTCATCCCCCAAGTCTAGAAAGCTTGGAGTTCCACCCTTAGGAGTGTTTGCCCGCCATGCTGGGGTACACCAGGGCAGTCTCGCTCCTGTGGGGTTTGTACCTTGTGTCCACGTACAGAAAATGTGTCGGTAAGAATAATACCTTTGAAATTCCTCGGCATCGGAGCCTCAAACCAGACGTTAGTCCTGTGCACCTTTCACTATAGACCACCTGTGATAATGTCAAAATTGCCTGTGGTCATCACTGAAACAGGAAAAAAGTAACCTATTCAGTTAACAACAGAGAGCCATCCTGGGGAAAGAGCAGATATTAAAAGCTAGTGAGTCTGACAAGCACATGCAAATTTAAGAAATGGAATCAGGAGTCTACTTTTGTTACCAATGGCTCTATCAGATTAAGAAATTGAGTTTTTGTCACTCAAATGCCCTCATCAAACAAGGGGCTAACGACAATGTCCTATGTGTTTCTTGTGATTTTTCTGGGACACAAATAACGCTTATGGAAAATATCAGAAAAACATATTTGTGGATAGAGATATGTATGTGCAGTGAGCTTTAGATAGAAAGATAGCATGAACACATTACCATTTTCAACATTTTTGGTGAAATGACAGAGTGAAGTTTTATACATTAAGCAGTGTTATACAGTAAATTATATAAAACTGCATAGACCAGTAACATTTCTCCAAGCAAACACATAATTGTAGCATTTGATGAATTTTAAAACATTAAAAAAGGCCTCTTTTTATTTGGAAATGAACAATAAGTACACTAACATGTGAACAAGTTTGAGCATTTCTTATAAAGTTTGTCCTTATTTGCCAGTAAGATAATTCCATATTTATTTTTCTAATAACCTAGTCACTGAGTAACTATAATACCTATTGATCTTATTTCATCCAGATCAATACCACATTGTCAAGACAGACTCAGCTTTTCTACACACAGCATCTAAATAAATAGTAACTGCTGAGTGAAAATATTATTAATCTCCTTTAAATAAGTAGTCATTGATGTAACATTCTAAACAAAACCTGCTATTCCCAGCTTTTATATACATACAGTTCTGTTTGTTCCACTCATTCAAAACTAGTTTATCATGGAGCTAAGAAATTAATTCACTGATAACCAGATTATTGCCTGCTATGACTTATAATATTACAGGCACACTACATTAGGAGTTTTTAAAACACATGTAATAAATTAAGATTTGTTTCTTCTTCTAAAACCTTCTGATCAGGATAATATGTTCAGAATCCATGCTTACAACCTTAGGAAAACTGTTTTTCCCCTCTTCCTTTCCTGGCCTTTTCTGGTCTGGGTTTTTTGTTAGTTGGTTAAGGTTTGTGTAGAGAGGACAGAGGCATAGTTTCTCCTGTCCACATAGTCCTGGTAGGTAATCTCTTTTTTATACATCAACATGACAAAGTTTTATAAAAGTGTTTTCAATTCTGTTTCAAATCATGGTAAGTAACTTACTGATAAGGTAACTAAATAGAGTCTTTGTGGCTACCATATTTACTTCAGTTCCACCTTAACTTTCCATTATGACTCTCATTTGTTTCTCATTGTCACTGAATCCCTGGGGAAAAGTATGAAAATAATATCTTTCATGGAAAAATTCTTAATAAGTATAGTCATACTCTATGGCTCCAAAAGATAATGCTATTGACAAAAACTCATGGTTTAAGAATTGGGAGCAAAGGAATAGAATGACCATCAATTTTACGTACAAGACAATATGAAAGAACCCATTCCAGTCATTTCTTTAAGGCAGGTAAAACATAGGAACATAATCCTGAGCTGGTTTTTTTAATATACAAGCTGGCTATTCTTAATTAAAAAAAAAAGGATTATGTAAATGAATAGTGTGATAATTAAAAAAATGCTTTAGAGTCATTTCTTGTTAATGTACAAAAATGAAACTGAAAGTTGTTCAGTCGTGTCCAGCTCTTTACAACCGTATGGACTATACAGTCCATGGAATTCTCCAGGCCAGAATACTGGAGTGGGTAGCCTTTCCATTCTCCAGATTATCTTTCCAATCCAGGGATCAAACCCAGGTCTCCCACATTGCAAGTGTATTCTTTACCAGCTGAGCCACCAGGGAAGCCCAAACACTCTCATAAAACCGACATGCCTTTTCTCCCCTGAAATAGTAACAGGAAATGAGCTATACTGAAATAGATTTTTCCATCTTGATTTAAACAGAAGCACCTATTTAAATTAATGGACCAAAAGAAAACTCTGCATATGGATGAAGCATAGAGTTCCTATAGAATTGCAAATTCATACACAAAGTAAAATTTGTGGATAGTTTGTGTCTTTCTAGATTTCTATTTGAAATAGAAAATAAGAGAAAACCACAGGTTTTCTGTCACTTAAACAGGTGACACTATAAACTGACAAGAAAATTACAGTACCCAGCTGGAGAATAACCTCAATGGCAATACTCCATTCACGGGAACATTTGATATTTATTCCTATGCACAACCTCGTCCCAAGCCATATTATTAATACATCTACCCCTAAAGAATGCTCACCATTTCAGGACATGTGTTCAATCACATTCTCCTATAAGAAGCCCTTACAGCTACACTAAATGCCATGCTATGTACAATGAAGAGCATATGTGTGATTAAGTAGTAACATTTTATATTCTATGAAAGCAGTTTTATATTACTTTAGCACCATTTTTTATTAGAGAATATAAGATAACTTTATAAATATTCCATTATAATATGGCAGTGACTTTATATACTGAACTCTGGGTCAGAAAAATATCATTTAATGGTTTATATCAATTCAACAAAATAATTTATTCCTAATAAAAGCCATCATAAGCAAGCAAGTTGTATGGGAAAGCAAAATATAGAGAGAGCAGAAGGCCAAAAAGCAGTAAAAATATCTGCTGGGTTGTTACTGATAAAGGGTCACTAAGCAAGATGTGTTTTCATTTTATTAGTGATTAGGAAAGTAAGCTTAAGGTGGCTCATTAAAGAGGATAAACGTGATTTTAAAGGATAGGAAAATGTGTAAATATACATTGAGACACACACATATATATACGCATGCCTGTAAATAATTAATTTGCTAAAAAGAATTATACTTCCGTGGTTGTGTAGTTTTCAGTATTCACACATATATTACCTGAGCATTTGAGGAAACACTCGGGCCTGAGTACAATATATTTTACCTAGTTATAAGGATATATATACCTAGTTATAATTTTACCAAAGTTATATGGAGAAATCATACTATTCATTACTCATGGACATGATTAATTTTAACTAATTTTTATATATTTGAAATCTGCAATGTATTACAGAAATAAGAAATGTACTTACAGAATGGGAAACACAGCATGTAACCTAGAGAATTCTAAGCACCTAACACAGTGATCCGCATTCATGTATAAAGAGTGAAAGTGTTAGTTGCACAGTTGTGTCCGACTCCTTGTGACCCCGTGGACTATAGCCCACCACGCTCCTTTATCCATGGAATTCTCCAGGCGAGAATACCAGAGTGGATTGCCATTCCCTTCTCTAGGGAATGTTCCTGACCCAGGGATTGAACCCAGGTCTCCTGCATCAAAGGCAGATTCTTTATCCTCTAGCCACCAGGGAAGCATCACATGTATATGATGTATGTGCTCTGCTTAGTTGCTCAGTTGTGTCCGACTCCTTGTCACCCCGTGGACTATAGCCCACCGAGCTCCTCTGTCCATGGAGATTCTCTAGGCAAGAATACTTGAGTGGGTTGCCATGCCCTCCTCCAGGGGATCTTCCCCATTCCACAGGTCGAACCCAGGTCTCCCATATTGCAAGCGGATTGTTTACCGTCTGAGCTACCAGGGAAGCCAAGCCCAAATGATGTATATAAATAGGTATCTATTAGCTGCATTCTGTATTCAAGGTTCAGTTCAGTCGCTCAGTCGTGTCCGACTCTTTGCAACCCCATGAATCGCAGCACGCCAGGCCTCCCTGTTCATTCAAGGTATTCAAGGTACTATGCTAAATACCAGGGTATATGATAAAGGAGCATTTAGGGAGATGGATGCAAATGAATGTTTAAAATACAACATGATGACTGAAGAATAAAAAACATGATAATTTTAACAAATGCAGAAAAAAAAAAAAACATTTGGCAAAATTCACCTCCTTTCATAAAAACAATTTACTGCAAACTAGAAATAAATGGAAACTTCCTTAAGCTAATAAAGACTATCTAGAAAAAAAAAACCCACAGCCAACAACATACTTAATAACAAAACACTGAATGTTTTTCTCTTAAGATGAACAACGCAGGGATGGGATTAGGAACAAGGTCTGTGCTCAGTGCTTAGTCCTGTCTGACTCTTTTGTGACCGCAAGGACTACAGCCCGCCAGGCTCCTCTGTCCAGGGATTTTCCAGGCAAGAATACTAGAGTGGGTTGCCATTTCCTCCTCCAGAGGATCTTCCTGACCCAGGAACTGAACCCGTGTGTCTCCTACATTGCAAGCAGATTATTTTCCACTGAGCCACTAGAGAAGCCCTATGTCTGCTCTCACCTACTATCTCACATTGTACCAGTAGTCCTACCCAGTGCCATAAGGCTAGGAAAAGAAAGAAAAGTCAGAGAGGTTGGGAAGGGGAAAATTAAACTCTATTTGTAGACTCCATGATTTGTCTATATGGAAAAATCACTAAGAATCTACAAAAACAGCCCATTAGAAATAATCAGCTTAGTGATAACCTAGAATACGAGTTCAACAGAAATCAATTGTCTTTTTTTAATATGGTAATAATGAATAATTGGAAACTGAATATATAAGAATCTGGATTTAAAGAATTCTTTTATCTCCTCCTGAGAAATTGAAATGCTTTTGTTCAGGTCAGCTCAACAATTAATATATCTTCATTGCTGAAACTATTTAATTTCCAGTTTCCTCTTTGTGAAAATAACCAAGTCACAGAAAATGGAAGTGATTTCCATTTATGTAAATAATGAATAAGAATTCAGAGAAGTAAAGTGACTTGGCAAACCCACAAAAACTAGTACTAGAGCCTAGACTGAAATTTTATCTTTTTTGAGTCTCTCTTTTTTTTAAAGAGTTTACTGAATTTGTTACAGCGTGTTGTTCAGCCGCATTCGACTCTTTGCGACGCCAGGCTTGACTTCTGTTTTATGTTTTGATTTTTTGGCCACAAGGCATGCGGGATCCTAGTTCTCTGACCGGGGATCAAACCCACACCCCTTGCAGGGGAAGGCAAAGTCTTAACCCCTGGACCACCAGGGACATCCTGAGTCTCTGTCTTATTCGAGATGTTTTCCATTCTTATGGTACTTGTTGATATTGGCAGATATGCTGATGCACAAGTGCCAAAATATTTTAAGTCTTCTCCTCCTCTGTCATCTTTAAAAATAATTGTAAATTTGGTTATTAGTGTTGACAAAAGTATCGCAATTTTAAAACTAAATCCTCAATATTATAAATGTTAAAAAAATTTTATAATTACTAGAAATTATTAGTAGTCTACTCACAATTCTTAATAAGAAAACTCTATGCAGTGGTTTTTGGGGACCTCCTGGAAGTGAACCGGAGGACATTTATTTCTCATTGAGTACAAACACCATTAGAAGAAGCATCTTAATCAAGTATGATATTAACAAGATCAGAAGTATCACTGAGGAAAAACAAACAAAAATGAAGAAGGGCTCACTTTGTCTTTTAGCTTCTTTTTTCAGTCAGTAAACAGTCTGCCTGCAATGCGGGAGACCTGGGTTCAATCCCTGGGTCAGGAAGATCCCCTGGAGAAGGAAATAGCAACTCACTCCAGTATTCTTGCCTAGAGAATTCCATGGACAGAGGAGCCTGGAGGTTACAGTTCATGGGGTGACAAAGAATCAGACACAACTGAGTGTCTAACACTTTCACTTTTCCATTCCTTACTAGAAAATTGCACATTTTCTGAATACATAAGGAAGGCTCCTTTTCTTGTTGGCCTTTTTGTTTTTCTGTCTGGCTAGGCAGTTTAGGATCTCAGCCCTACATACAGACAGCAAATCCTCTGTGCCCTGACACTAGCCTGTGACCTTGCTTAAACTCTCTAGCCTCAGTTTTCTTATCTCTAAAATGTATAGGAGTAGTCATCCTAATTGAGTTTTATATAGATTAAATGAGATCATGCCCATAAAGAGCCTGATATGGTACTGAGGTCCTAATAAAAACACAGCATTTTGCATATTATTTCTCCTCTTTTGATGGTCTACATATAAATAGTAAGATATGTAAGTATTAAGATTAAATACAGATCACTTATTATATAACTTATGTAAACTAGAATTGCTGACTTTCGAATTTACCACTTGGGGTTCTTTAAAATTCTTAAACACTATTTGTAGTTACGGAATTCATCTGCCTAGGTACTGAGTAATTCTTCAAGATAGTAGTCATTCTTAATTTAGACTCTAGAAACTTGCATTAAGCTTTCAAACTCTGCAGGGATGATGATGCTTATGTGGAAATTTTGAGTCTCTTAGCTTCAGTAACTTTGAAGTATGCTAGAGAAAGTGAGTTATGATTTCTAAATCTCAACTATGAGGTTCTGACTCACAGCTTTTATACCTACACATCACACAAATTCCCTGTAACATTTTAATTCTTGTGTGGTGTTTTCATTATCTTGGAATTCTCCCTCCAGTTGTTAAACCCACACATTAATTCCTTTCTATCAGTTCACGGTCAGTTAGCCTTGATTGCCACCTGGAGACCACACCCTGCTAAGAGACATTCTATCCAGGTTCTTGACATTGTCCATCCACCAAAAATCTTATAACTTCTGCACTTTTTTTGTTCTTTGTCATACCTGTCCTTTGATTTTTCTTGTGGAGGGGCGCCAGGGCCACGGAGGCGGCGGGGGGAGGGGGGTGGTGTTCTATCTTTGGCTCATTTTGGTCAAGATATTCAATTCTTTCCTAATTTTGCTTCACTGATCTCACAAACTTAACCCCTTCTTCTCTCACTTTCTACTTGGTATTGTCCAGTTTGATTCCAGTCAACTATCTGTCCACATCTGTCTTGATGACCTCAGCTAACTCCATCCTGATACTTCTACTTCTTCAGCATCCAAGAAGAATTCATTATATTTTAGAAATTCCTAAATATTTGTTGAATGAATGGTGTTTCAAATAGAACATATTCTAAAGTACCTAAGATCACAAAGATGTACATGTCATTATATCAATTAAGTCAAGTGATAATCTCTTTATATCCCCTCAGTCTTTTTGAATCCCTTCAAGTGAATCAATATTGTCAAGATGATCACTGGCAGAAAGAAGCAAATATGCATAATACTACTGGGAATAACCTTGGTTTCCTTTGTACTAGAAACTGAAGTACTGTGCCTAGGGTCTACAGTGATTACAATAGCAGTGACCTAGGCTTTATGAATTATTATATTGTCAATTATACAAATATGGTCAGCTCAACAAAATGTTTAGAGAGAATCTTTGCCTGCTTTCACACAGAGTGTAAACAGTGTAATGCTGCTGCTGCTGCCGCTAAGTTGCTTCAGTCGTGTCTGACTCTGTGCGACCCCACAGACGGCAGCCCACCAGGCTCTGCCATCCCTGGGATTTTCCAGGCAAGAATACTGGAGTGGGCTATCATTTCCTTCTCCAGTGCATGAAAGTGAAAAGTGAAAGTGAAGTCGCTCAGTCGTCTCCGACTTTTAGCGACCCCATGGACTGCAGCCCACCAGGCTCCTCCATCCATGGGATTTTCCAGGCAAGAGTACTGGAGTGGGATGCCATTGCCTTCTCAGAAACAGTGTAATATCATAATAAAATTAACTTCTATTTAAAAACAAACAAAAAGCTTACCCTATACGATGCATAAAAATTTTGTAAAGAAATAAAAATCTAAAAAAGAATATGTTCGAGATCATATTCATTGAGAATCTAGAATAATTTTTGTCTGAGTATATTTTCTCTGCATTCCTCCCTAAAAATATTCAGTGTGACCAATTTAACATAAATATTTAAATTGTTTCAAATCAAGTGTTATCTGTATCTCCTAGAAAGCCTTACATTAAAAAAAAAATAATGGAAAATGATAAATATTAGAATTCTCGCTCCTGGAAATATAACAAAGTAATAAAGCAGAATTAATTTGATACTTACTTGTATTTGAAATCGAGAATCAAACACAACATGGTTATTTTTCTTATGAACAGTTGTTTTACATAGTCTCTTTGGGTGAACATTACAAAGTAAGTCAGGGCTGTCTAGGAGACAAAAGATAGGATGGTCCAGGGGAAGGAGGAGAGCTCAGGTCTCGCTCCTCCCGTCTGCTTTGCCATCAGTCCGTCTTCCTCAAAGCCTGAGTAGCAGAACTGATTAGCATTGTGGGTGAAGGGCATGGCTTAGGAAGTCGCTATTTGAGTGCTTTGGGGATAAATCTGAGAAACAAGAAATAAGTCAATTCTGGGAATACAGATCAGAGTTTTTTATGTGTGATATTTTAAAGCTCATCAGTTACTGTATCAAACAAACAAAAAACTATAAGTTAAACTATTCTTCTGCCCTAAAGAAGGTTTTATGTTATTGCTCCCTCTTTTGTTTCTGAGTGACTCCCTAAAGAACTACTTCTAATTACTGAAGATATAACAAGATTTATTTCAAATGTTATATATACACTCATGACCAATAATTTAGTTGCATCACCTGTGACTTCTGTGAATTTCACTTGAACTTAAGGGCTTTAAGATATAATTACTAGAAAATCTAATGTGAAAATCTAATCACAATAAGCCTCCCAAGGCACATCTAAAACTGAGGGTAGGAGTTGTTCTTCAGTGCATGGAAAGTAACTCTGACTCAGATTGTATCCTTTGTGTTGGAAAATCTAGCCAAAATGCCCCTCGCAGAGTAGATTTAATATAAATCTGTGAGATTGATTAATTAAAAGGTATATCTGAAGATATTTCTATGTACCCAATGTTTATATGAACAGTATGAAAAGGCAAAAAGATAGGACATTGAGAGATGAACTCCCCAGGTCATTAGGTGCCCAATATGCTACTGGAGATCAGTAGAGAAATAACTCCAGAAAGAATGAAGGGATGGAGCCAAAGCAAAAACAACACCCAGTTGTGGATGTCACTGGTGATAGAAGCAAGGTCCAATGCTGTAAAGAGCAATATAGCATAGGAACCTGGAATGTTAGGTCCATGAATCAAGGCAAACTGGAAGTGGTCAAACAGGAGATGGCAAGAGTGAACATCGACATTCTAGAAATCAGTGAACTAAGATGGACTGAACTAAGATGAAAGTGAAAGAGGAGAGCGAAAAAGTTGGCTTAAAGCTCAACATTCAGAAAACGAAGATCATGGCATCTGGTCCCATCACTTCATGGGAAATAGATGGGGAAACAGTGGAAACAGTGTCAGACTTTATTTTTTTGGGCTCCAAAATCACTGCTGATGGTGACTGCAGCCATGAAATTAGAAGACGCTTACTCCTTGGAAGAAAAGTTATGTCCAACCTAGATAGCATTTTCAAAAGCAGAGACATTACTTTGCTGACTAAGGTCCGTTTAGTCAAGGCTATGGTTTTTCCTGTGGTCATGTATGGATGTGAGAGTTGGACTGTGAAGAAGGCTGAGCGCCGAAGAATTGATGCTTTTGAACTGTGGTGTTGGAGAAGACTCTTGAGAGTCCCTTGGACTGCAAGGAGATCCAACCAGTCCATTCTGAAGGAGATCAGCCCTGGGATTTCTTTAGAAGGAA
>SJYT01037068.1:3730-91586 GCA_006410635.1 Cephalophus harveyi | reverse complement strand
GCATCATTCCTTCCAAAGAAATCCCAGGGTTGATCTCCTTCAGAATGGACTGGTTGGATCTCCTTGCAGTCCAAGGGACTCTCAAGAGTCTTCTCCAACACCACAGTTCAAAAGCATCAATTCTTCGGCGCTCAGCCTTCTTCACAGTCCAACTCTCACATCCATACATGACCACAGGAAAAACCATAGCCTTGACTAAACGGACCTTAGTCGGCAAAGTAATGTCTCTGCTTTTGAAAATGCTATCTAGGTTGGACATAACTTTTCTTCCAAGGAGTAAGCGTCTTCTAATTTCATGGCTGCAGTCACCATCAGCAGTGATTTTGGAGCCTAAAAAAATAAAGTCTGGCACTGTTTCCACTGTTTCCCCATCTATTGAATCAGAAAAAAATTGAATATTTTTTTCAGGTTCTTTAAGGATTTCATATATGCTTTAAAATAAGGTCTTAAAGTAGAGCAGGTTTACTGATGAGCCCTGAAAGTGTTAGTTTCAGGTGTATAGCAAAGTAAATATATATATTTATATTTATAAATTCAAAAATATTTAATGTCTTAATGTAGAGCAGGTTCTCTGATGATCCCTGAAAGTAAAGAAACTGAAACTAGCAAAGATACCTTATTATGTGAATTCACAGATCCTGCCCTGAAGGTTTTTTCCCAGAGGTTTTGGGAAACGCTTTATGATTACAACAGAGTCTTATTCTTTCTAACTTTTCACATCCTATCCTCACCTGGCTAGAGGCCCCACAGCTTTCAAAGAATCTTGATAATTATTTTATATAATACTACGTATTTCTTTGGGCTCTTTTGTTGTACTCAGATCTGTTTAGAGCTCTTAGGTTTTCATTATTTAGATTGGGGTTTTACTTTAATGAGGTGTTAGAACAGAAGAGGGAGTGTATTTCATTTTTATTTTGATTGCCATACACTCTTCTAACACTTCCCCCCATGTTGACCCCTCTGAAAAGAAGATAATCTCATTTCCTGCATCATAAGAAAACTTCTTAACAAGTCAAGAATCATAATCAGGTTTAGACAGTTATTTTAGCCTTTCTTTTCCATCCCACTGACGTTAAACCCAAGATGACTCAAAATGTGATGTGTTCCCTGCGATCTTTTCAAATATCCTTGAAACAGGCACGTGGTTTCAGTTCTGTGATAGAATAATTTGTTCCAAAGAATTTCAGCTTTCTGATCCTCCTTAATTGTCAGCATTGTATTTCTAGAAAATTCACCACAGAAGCTTTTCACTGGGCACAACCTTAAACAGCTAAATTTAAGGAGACGACCTCAGTCATATATAAGAAATTCTAGAATCTTTCTCCCAAGACCCATGTAAGAAGAAAGAGACAAGGACTAAATAATAAAAAATATTTTCAAAGCCACTGGCTTCCAGATCCAAAATGGGAATATACTTTCTTTCCTGACTTAGCAATTGAAGAAAAGAACCAATTTAATTGTGTAATTTCCTACCCTTGCCTTGTGGTTGGATCTGAACCAGTATCACATGTAACAAATCTCAAAGGAGAGCAGAACAGTAGTATTTTTAAATTCTTGGAACACCTGTTAACAGGTTATAGAGGGTTTATATATAGCAAGTAGAACTCCAGTCTTCACTTTGCTAGTATAAAAAAGACTCATTAAAACACATAATTTGCCAGTTTCATTACTCAAAGGAGTAGATGTAACTTTAAAGCCTTAGGCACTCTACAAACTGTGATTTCAAACTTTCCAAAAGCCTTCTTGTAAATTTGGAGCTTAAATACATTTCCCATCATTTTTTAGGCTAAAATTGTTTCTGAATTAATATCTGTTTAATTACAATAGTGATTAAATAAGTTATTTCTTAATGAGCCAGCACATTGCACACATACTTTTCTATCAGTATTTATACAGTCATCTCGTAAGTATAATTGAGAGGTTAGCATAACATATGTTCAGGAAAGTCAACAGGTAACTAGACTATTTAAAACAGAATAAAGATATTACATATTCAGTCATGGGAAACTTCCAATGAATATGACACAGAGGAAACCTCCATTCTACCACAAACAAATAGAAATGCTAATAAAAATAAATACTAATCATAACAAAAGAAAATAAAACTGAGTGAAAACAGGAAAGAGAAACTTCTACATACCTGAAAAAAAAGATAACTCAAAACCAGAAAGTTAAGCTGAAAGCACATAACCATACATGGAAAGACTCAGACAGGAATACAACAAGTCTGGATTTAACAAACTCAGGGAGGCAAAACATAAAAATTCAGGCCCAAGAAAAGTGAGAGGATTGAACTGGGTCTTCTGAATAAAACTGAGAGCATAAAGGGCTGCCCCAACAATATGCAATATAAGGAATAAAAAATGCCTCTGCCCACTAGCCTGGGCTCACGTTAAGATTCCTACCAAGGAGAAAGTGCAGTGATTTAAGTGAGATTGCACTGAAGCATATTCTTTACCATACGTAGAACAGATGACCAGTGGGAGTTTGGTGTATGACACAGGGCACCCAAAGTGAGCGCTGTGTGACAACCTGGAGGAAGGCAGTGGGGCGCGATGAAGAGAACACACGTGTGCCTGTTCATGCTGATGTATGGCAAAACCCATCACAATGCTGTAATGACCCTCCAAGTTAAGTAAATGAACAGTTTCTTAGAAAAATAGTATCATACCTTCTTTCTGAGGCAATGGACAAAAGAAGAGTGTTTGTGAGCCATCGAGGCCTTCCTCCTAGCCCACGCTGAAGTGTGGAGTCTTAATTCTCCTCTCAAGGGCCCAGAGATCCAAGAGTGACACATTAACCTAGACAGTGGTCTGAGACACTGAAATCCATAGGGTCCTGACTTGCACCCACCCCAAATGGCTCAATGGGGATACAGGAGCCCAGGGGACATGACACCCCCAAGGCAAGCCCTGCAGCAGATGAGCCAACAGCTCACCATGACCCGTCACAAGAGGAACAAACCAAACAAGGAGAGAACTTGCATCTCAAGAATTAGGAAGAATGAATCCATTTGGAAAAGTGTTGGAAATAAATGTTTACAATATTCAAAAAGAGAAGGGGAGGGAAAGAAGCAGCACCACTGTCTCCAGACTGGGAGCATTGTTCTGTCAAAGGAGAGAGGAGGGGGCAGAGGCCAGCTTTGTGGAAAGTGCACTATATGAGAAGAGCTCACTTGTCTGGCCTGAATGCACAGTTTGCTTTCAGAGAGTGAAATATCCACGTCAGGAAATGCTGTTAGTTCATGCAAATGACATCAGGAATTATGTTGAACCACATATGGTTCAGTGGTCTTTTTCCTCAAGCTAGAAAGATTGCACTGACAAGAATAAAAAAACAATCCAATCTTTGACTTCTTGGCAGACGTCAGACTGGAAGTTTTATTTGCCATGTACCAGCTTTAATCCTCTTCCAAAGGTGAAACAAGAGGCCTTGGGGAGAATTTTGATTCTCAGCTCTTCCTCTCTAGTAAAATGACTCCTTTGTTGTAATGTTTTCCAGAACTGATCAATTCTACAAAGTTTTTTTCAAATCATGATTACCAAGTCGTTTTCTCTTTCCCTTGTTTCCGGGAATCTTCAAAGTAGAAAGAAATCCCCTAAGTAGAGCCAGGAGTGTCATTCCTAAAGGTTGTTGGAAGATTCAATGATAGGGTAATCTCAGTGAATGCTGGTTGCTTACCTGCCTATCAGCTTTCAATCAATAATCTTGTGTTACATTGGCTAGGTTCATCTGTGAATCACAAACTATTTTTCATCTAAAGAATAGTCAAATCCAGCAATTCCACTTCTGTATATATATCCAGAAAAAATGAAAACCTAATTCGAGAAGATAGATGCACATCAAATTCATAGCAGCACTATTTGCAATTAGCCAAGATATGGACACAACTCAGGGCTTCTCAGGTAGCTCAGTGTTAAAGAATCCACCTGCCAAAGACACACAGTTTTGATCCCTGGGTCAGGAAGATCCCCTGGAGAAGAGGATGGCAGCCCACTCCAGTATTCTTGCCTGGAAAATCCCATGGTTGGAGGAACCTGGCAGGCTATGGTCCATGGAGTCGCAAAGAGTCAGACATGAGTTAGTGGATAAACAGCAGCAGCAGGATACAACTCAAGTGTCCATCTATAAACAAATGGATAAAGAAGATGTGCTAGATATGTATAACAGACTATTACTCAGCCATTAAAAAGAAATTTTGCCATTTACAGAAATGTAGATGGACCTAGAGAATATCATTCTTAGTGAAATAAATTAGCCAAAGAAATACCAATATTGTATGAAATCACTGATATGTGAAATCTAAAAATTAGTACAAATGAAGGCATATAGCAAAACAGAACAGAGTCACAGATACAGAAAACAAACTCAGTTCAGTTCAGTTCAGTCGCTCAGTCGTGTCCGACTCTTTGCAACCCCATGAATCGCAGCACGCCAGGCCTCCCTGTCCATCACCAACTCCCGGAGTTCACTCAGACTCACGTCCATCGAGTCCATGATGCCATCCAGCCATCTCATCCTCGGTCGTCCCCTTCTCCTCCTGCCCCCAATCCCTCCCAGCATCAGAGTCTTTTCCAATGAATCAACTCTTCGCATGAGGTGGCCAAAGTACTGGAGATTCAGCTTTAGCATCATTCCTTCCAAAGAAATCCCAGGGCTGATCTCCTTCAGAATGGACTGGTTGGATCTCCTTGCAGTCCAAGGGACTCTCAAGAGTCTTCTCCAACACCACAGTTCAAAAGCATCAATTCTTCGGCGCTCAGCCTTCTTTACAGTCCAACTCTCACATCCATACATGACCACAGGAAAAACCATAGCCTTGACTAGACGGACCTTAGTCGGCAAAGTAATGTCTCTGCTTTTGAATATGCTATCTAGGTTGGGCATAACTTTTCTTCCAAGGAATAAGCGTCTTTTATTTCATGGCTGCAGTCACCATCTGCAGTGATTTTGGAGCCCAAAACAAACTAGCGATTAATAAAAGGGACAGAAAAGAAGGGAGGGGCAAATTTGGGGTATGGGAATAAAAGATACAAACTACTATGTAGAAAATAGTTAAGCAAGAAGGATATATTATATAACACAGGGAAGTATAGTCATTATCTTGTAATAACTTTTAATGGAATTTAAACTACAAAAACATTGAATCACTATGCTGTACACCTGAAAATAATATGTTATAAACCAACTATACTTCAATAAATTAATAATAAGTAGCCAAAAATACATGGCAGAGCTGATTAGTTTGCACAACCTTTTTGGATTCCCTCAGTCCTCAGTTATTTTATCATACTGCCTGTTATTAAAACCTGGGTGAGTTGCAGTTTGGACAGGCAGACATACAGGGAAGAGTAGGCCTCCAGAAAAATCCTAAGGGACTACTATATTAAGTATTTTCAGAATAAAACTTGTATATTATCAGAGGATAGTTGATTTTCATATTTTATGGATGAGATATAAACATGTAACTGAGGATTAAATTGCATTGACTACCTAAGAGAGTCACAGCTTTTCTTCCAAGGAGCAAGCATCTTCTAATTTCATGGCTCCAGTCACAATCTGCAGTGATTTTGGAGCCCCTCAAAATAAAGTCAGCCACTGTTTCCACTGTTTCCCCATCTATTTGCCATGAAGTGATGGGACCAGATGCCATGATCATTGTTTTCTGAATGTTGAGTTTTAAGCCAACTTTTTCACTCTCCACTTTCACCAAAAGGCTCTTTAGTTCTTCTTCACTTTCTGTCATAAAGGTGGTATCATCTGCACATCTGAGGTTATTGATATTTCTCCCGGCGATCTTGATTCCAGCTTGTGCTTCCTCCAGTCCAGCGTTTCTCATGTTGTACTCTCCATATAAGTTAAATAAGCAGGGTGACAATATATAGCCTTGACATTCTCCTTTCTCAATTTTGAACCAGTCTATTGTTCCATGTCCAGTTCTGACTGTTGCTTCTTGATCTGCATACAGATTTCTCAGGAAGCAGGTCAGGTGGTCTGGTATTCCCATCTCTTTCAGAATTTTCCAGTTTGTTGAAATCCAGAGTCAAAGGCTTTGGTGTAGTCAATAAAGCAGAAGTAGATGTTTTTCTGGAACTCTCTTGCTTTTTCTCTGATCCAACAGATGTTGGCAATTTGATCTCTGGTTCCTCTGCCTTCTCTAAATCCAGCTTGAACATTTAGAAATTCACAGTTCACATACTGTTGAAGCCTGGCATAGAGAATTTTGAGCATTACTTTGCTAGCATGTGAGATGAGTGCAATTGTGCAGTAGTTTGAACATTCTTTGGCATTGCCTTTCTTTGGGATTGAAATGAAAACTGACATTTTACAGTCCTGTGGCCACTACCGAGTTTTCAAAATTTGCTGGCACATTGAGTGCACCACTTTCACAGCATCATCTTTTAGGATTTAAAATTGCTCAGCTGAAATTCCATCACCTCCTCTAGCTTTGTTCATAATGATGCTTCCTACGGCCCATTGACTTCACACTCCAGGATGTCTGGCTCTAGGTAAGTGATCACACCATCATGATTATCTGGGTCATGAAGACTTTTTTGTATAGTCCCTCTGTGTGTTCTTGCCATCTCTTCTTAATATTTTCTGATTCTGTTAGGTCCATACCATTTCTGTCTTTTATTGTACCCATCTTTGCTGGAATATTCCCCTGGTATCTCTAATTTTCTTGAAGAGATCTCTAGTATTTCCCATTCTATTGTTTTCCTCTATTTCTTTGCACTGATCACTGAGAAAGGCTTTCTTATTTCTCTTTGCTGTTCCATGGAACTCTGCATTCAAATGGCTATATCTTTCCTTTTCTCCTTTGCCTTTTGCTTCTCTTCTTCTCTCTTTTCTTTTCTCCTTGGAAGAAAAGCAATGACCAACCTAGACAGCATATTAAAAAGCAGAGACATTACTTTGCCAACAAAGGTCCACCTAGTCAAAGTTATGGTTTTTTCAGTAGTCATCTATGGATGTGAGAGTTGGACTAAGAAGAAAGCTGAACGCCAAAGAATTGATGCTTTTGAACTGTGGTGTTGGAGGAGACTCTTGAGAGTTCCTTGGACATCAAGGAGATCCAACCAGTCCATTCTAAAGGAAATCAGTCCTGAATATTCACTGGAGCTGAAACCCCAATACTTTGGCCACCCAATGCAAAGAACTGATTCATTTGAAAAGACCTTAATGCTGGGAAAGATTGAAGGCAAGAGGAAAGGGGGATGACAGAAGATGAGACGGTTGGAAGGCATCACCGACTCGATGGACATGAGTTTGAGTAAGCTCCAGGAGTTGGTAATGGACAGGGAGGACTTTCACACTGCAGTCCATGGGGTTGCAAAGAGTCAGACATGACTGAGCAACTGAACTGAACTGACTGAACCTAAGAGAGTACCCACCCGATAAAATGTTCCATCCTTACATATCTAATCACTTTCTTAAATACAGAGGAGACTCTAATCCAAAATATGATCCAAAAATGAATGTTAGGTGGGAGTGATTAATATAAAGTCAGTATTCAGCATAGCAGGCAATGCTGATAGATGGCAGCTGGTTAAATAACTAATGTGGTATTGTGTTATAAAGACAAATTTCCATTCAGTAAAAAACCTTGAGATAAGATGAAGCCTAATAATCATTATGAATGTGTATGCAGGAATAGGTAGGTATCAAGCGCTACACATATTTAGTTGAAACTCAAAAAACTTAGAAATGACAGTGCTTCAGATTTTGACTTAAAAAGCTTCAGGAAATTACAGAAGAACCCTGGAATTACCAACTAGAACAAAAGAAGAAAAAACTTTCATTATCCTTAGGAGAAATCAGAAGAAACATTTCCCCTGGGCACCCACTCCAGCAAGTCATGTACTTATCGCATCCTATACATCATGTCACATCACTCACAACCCCTGAGGTCCAAACTAATAGCATGCCCTCAGAAATTACTAGGAAATTTAGCTTAATTTATTTTACTATTCTTGCTTTAATAGTCATGCTACCTTAACAGGGCCTCAAATCTTTCTTTGTAACTTTTCTGAGAGAATAACAAAGAAATCCCATGTTCTTGAATTTGAGTCAGCGGTAGTGAAGTGGATGAACCTAGAGCCTATTATACAGAGTAAAGTAAGTTAGAGAAAAACAAATATCATATATGAACACATACATATGGAATCTAGAAAAATAGTACTGATGAACCTATTTACAGAAAAGAAACAGAGACACAGACATCGAGAAGGGTCTAGTGGACACAGCGGGGGAAGGAAAGGGTCGGTCAAATTGAGAAAGCAGCATTGGCATACATAGAGCATAGAGCTAATAGACCATTAGCAGGAAGCCCAGCCTGGTGCTCTGTGATGAGCTAGAGGGGTGGGATTGAGGAGGGAGAGAGGTTCAAGAGGAAGAAGATATATATATATATATATATATATATATATATATATAATTATGACTGATTTGTGTTGTTCAGCAGAGTCCACTGCAACATTGCAAAGCAGTAATCCTCCAATTTAAAAAAAACCCATGTTCTTTCATGACACTGAGATTAATCAGAAGATCTATTGACTGTGTAAAGTTTTAAGGAAAAGTAGGCCTAAAAGTTTTGCTTAAAACTCTGAGAAGGCAATGGAAAACCAAAAAAAAAAAAAAATCAAAACTAGTCACAAAAATATCTCCATCAATCGTTCTTAAATGATCAGACTTTACCATCTGGAATCAATTGCCCTGTGATAGAGAAACAGATGTTCTATCAAGATTGCTTTGTGATCAAACAGACCAAGAGGAAGAGTAGGGCCAGCTCCTGAAACACGCAAAGCCTTGTACAGAAAGGAGAAAATGATAAAGTAGATTGTCTTTGGCCAGAAGTGAAATGAGCAAGGGTAGGAGTTATGTTTTGGCTCACTCACAAGCCGTCAGTCCTGTAGCTGACCAAGAATCACCTCCACAGTTAGTCCTTATGTTTCTGATACATAAGAGAACTATAAGCTTATCATTACTATATGTAATTCCTCTAGATATATATTCCATGAGGGCAGTGGCTTTCATTGATTTTGTGCCTTGCATGAAGTAGGTCCTCATGGATGGATGGATGGATAAAGTTGCTTACCATTGAACTACACCCTTGGCTTGGATGCCTCTCCTGTCCCTTTTAGGTTGATACCAGCCACATCCAAAGCCCCTGAGAATCCAGTATCTTGGTATCTTAGAACCCAGAATCCAGTATCTTAGAAGGATGCTGTGAAGGCTACCTCCTGCAGACTGAGAATGAAAAACACAACTGTGCAGGTTGCTCCATGGAGCTGTGACATTGATTTCTTATCTAAGTTGAAGTCCACTTTACCTCTAAAATGTGAGTTACCAGGATTTTATAAATTTTATTCTATCTGCTATTTCAAAATTAAGTCAATTATTTACAGGCAGATAATCTTAGAGTTTTAAACTGAAGTATGGAGCTGCTCTTCATTTTCTGTCCTTTTTTTTTTAAAATGAACATAAGTTCAGAAGAATGTGAAGAAAAGCAAAAGATAAATTTTGCATCTATTTAAGTAATTTTTCTTTTTTATACTTGGTAAAGTGGTGAATTATTGGCTCTCAAGAATTAAAGCAAACTTGCATTTCTAGGATAACTCCTACTTTGTTACTATCTAATATGCTTTTACATGTTATTGGATTTAATATGCTGATGTCTTATGAAGAATTTGGTATCTGTATTCATGAGAAACATTGGTTTGCAATTTTCTTCCCTGTTTTGTAGTATTTTTGACAGGTTTTAGCATCAGAGGCATGCTGGCCTCATAAAACAGGTTTGGATATATTCCCATCTCATTTATTTTCTGAGAAAGTTTGTATAAGATTGGCTTTTCTTTCTCAAATATGTACTAAAATTCAGCACTGAAATCATCTGGGCCTGGAGTTTTCTTAGAGTCAAAGACCAATTTTGAGAACACATTTTACTCTTACCCAACTCACCTGAGAGAAAGAATAATAAACATCTTCTCTTGGCATCTCATTTAAAACTTTTGAGCCACTGTTATTCAATCATCAGTGGTGACCAGGAATAACAACTGGTGAATTCCTGGGATCAAAAATAGATATGATGTTCACAGGAAAAAAATGTTCCCTTTTCTATTTTGGATGAAAGATGACCTGATTAGACCAGAGAATTAAAAGCCCAGTTAGGTAATCCAAACCCAAATCCAGCAAGTCAAGGCTTGGGTGACCAACACTTCCAACGTTTTTCAAAGTACACACAGTATAATTTGTCTTTTTTGTCCCTGGCACTCTGATTACTGCCCATGTTCCTAATTTCTAGCAAAAAATAAAACATCACCGAGTCAGTCAGTGCATTGAAATCAGTTCAGTGAAGTAAAAACTGCCAAGAGCAGGCAGATTTGTATTATAGATATATATAATTTCTGGTTTTAAGCCCCTATTCTCAAATCCAAGTCAGATTTTCAGGACTCTATTTCACTTGTGCACATAGCCAATGAATGCAGATGACTCCATAAAAAAGAGATTATGTATACTTTCAATGTATCATTTTGTACATTTTTCCATCCTCAATTATAAGTCTCAACAAACAGAACATTTGGTCTACCTGTCGTTCAGTCTCCAAGTTGTTTCCAATTCTTCATGATCCCATGGACTGCAACATGCCAAGCTTCCGTGTTTCTCACCATCTCTGAGTTTGCACAAATTCTTGTCCATTGAATCAGTGATACCATCTGACCATCTCATCCTCTGCCACCTTCTTCTCCTTCTGCCTTCAATCTTTCCCAGCATCAGGGTCTTTCCCAATGAGTCAGTTCTTTGCATCAGGTGGCCAAAGTATTGGAGTTTCAGCTTCAGCATCAGTCCTTCCAATGAATATTCAGGGTCGATTTCCTTTAAGATTGACTGGTCTGATCTCCTTGCTGTTCAAGGGACTCTCAAGAGTCTTCTCCAAGCATCAGTTCTTTGGTGCTCTGCCTTCTTCATGCTTCAGCTCTCATATCTGTACATGACTACTGGAAATACCATAGCCTTGGTCCACCTAAAGGACTGTAAAATGCATTAGATTAAATGTATCAAAAGCCACTCAAAGGTGTTCCTACCAAAGGACAAAACATGGCTATAAAGAAATAAGATTGAACTGTAATAATTAAACTAAAATATTTTCATTTCTTCTGTTAGCTGCATACTTATTCCAGTGAGTATACAATCTTCTTTTAAGTAAGGAACCCTACCCTACTCTTAGAATGCCTTCGGAAGCTACACCCATTCTCCTCAGTGGAGTGATTTGGGTCACAGTTAACAGATAAGAGGCAGCACTTGTAGCTGAAATGGTAAAGATTCTGCCTGTGATGCAGGAGACCAGGGTTCAACCCCTGGATTGGGAAGATCCTCTGGAGAAGGGAATGGCAATCCACTCCAGTATTCTTGCCTGGAGAACTCCATGGACAGAGGAGCCTGGAGGGCTACAGTTCATGGGGTCGCAAAGAGTCAGACACGACTGAGCGACTAACACACTAACAGATGAGAGCCATTACTGACTGCGTTGGATGATCTCCATTTGCCCCTCCAGAACTACTCTCTGTACCTCCCCACTTAGCCTGTGTCCTGGAAGACTGGGCTGTACGGGCTGTATTAAGGCTCCCCGGTTATCTAGTTTTCTCTCAGATTTTGCCAAAGGGAAGTACTGTCAGAAACTGGAAGGCTGGGACTTCCCAGTGGTCAAAACTCTCAGCTTCCAGTGCAGGGGGCGAAGGTTCAATTCTTGGTTGGGGAACAAAGATCCCACATACTGCACAGCACAGTCAAAACACATTAAATTTTTAGCAAATTGGAAGGTGAAGAGAACGAGCTCAGAGATGTGGTTGTCTTCCTCCTCCAAAGTCCCCAGCTCCAGAGAGTGTATGGGCTCCCCCATCCCTTGTTGATTTCCCATTATCCTTCTCACATATTTTGTAAATAGACCCTTTATTAAAGACTCCTCAACCACACACACACACACACACACACAATGGGAGTTGGTAATATGTTTCTTGCCCAAACACTAATTAATAAAGGAGTCAAGTGGGTGATCAAGCTAGGTGGCATGTCTTTTAGCACAAAAGATAGACTATATAATCATGAGAGTAGTTTTTGGAATTGCTCATTCATTGGCTCTGAAGTAGTTTCCAAAACAGAAGTTCAAAAATTGTTTATAGCATATTCCAAATACCTAGTCTCTGAAGGTAACTACTTTGATGGAAGCGCCATTCATTTAGCTATTGAATTTCTGGATGTTTGCTGCTTTTAAACATCTCAAGACAGTATCATCACATTTTGTGATTTTTAAAAATGAATATTTCTCATTTAAAAAATAGATACTTTGGAATTTCTGAACGTAAAATCAAATTCAGGGTTACTACTGGTCCAGACAGTAAAACCAGGAAATAGCTTATTGCTCAAAAGAGAGATGGAGAGAGAGAGATACGAGAAAGAGACGTGTGAGAATAGATTGGACATAACAGGACACAAGAAATAAAATTGTTTCCAACAAACACTTCAGTAAGTAGGTATAAGTAAACTTTTCATGTTGTAAGGAATGGGTGGTGTCATCTGCATATCTGAGGTTACTGATATTTCTCCTGGCAATCTTGATTCCAGCTTGTATTTCTTCCAGTCCAGCATTTCTCATGATGTATTCTGCATATAAGTTAAATAAGCAGGGTGGCAATATACAGCCTTGATGTACTCCTTTTCCTATTTGGAACCAGTCTGTTGTTCCATGTCCAGTTCTAACTGTTGCTTCCTGATCTGCATACAGATTTCTCAAGAAGCAGGTTAGGTGGTCTGGTATTCCCATCTCTTTCAGAATTTTCCACAGTTTATTGTAATCCACACAGTCAAAGGCTTTGGCATAGTCAATAAAGCAGAAATAGATGATTTTCTGAAACTCTCTTGCTTTTTCCATGATCCAGTGGATGTTGGCAATTTGATCTCTGGTTCCTCTGCCTTTTCTAAAACCAGCTTGAACATCAGGAAGTTCACGGTTCACATATTGCTGAAGCCTGGCTTGGAGAATTTTGAGCATTACTTTACTAGCGTGTGAGATGAGTGCAATTAGTCATGTATGGATGTGAGAGTTGGACTGTGAAGAAAGCTGAGCGCCGAAGAATTGATGCTTTTGAACTGTGGTGTTGGAGAAGACTCTTGAGAGTCCCTTGGACTGCAAGGAGATCCAACCAGTCCATTCTGAAGGAGATCAGCCCTGGGATTTCTTTGGAAGGAATGATGCTGAAGCTGAAGCTCCAGTACTTTGGCCACCTCATGAGAAGAGTTGACTCACTGGAAAAGACTCTGATGCTGGGAGGGATTGGGGGCAGGAGGAGAAGGGGACGACCGAGGATGAGATGGCTGGATGGCATCACTGATTCAATGGACGTGAGTCTGAGTGAACTCCGGGAGTTGGTGATGGACAGGGAGGCCTGGCGTGCTGCAATTCATGTGGTCGCAAAGATTCGGACACGACTGAGCGACTGAACTGAAGGAATGGGTTGTCTTTGTAAAATCTGCATATGCTTGCAGAATCCTTGGTTTCTTTAGACTCTTAAAAAAAAAGTTTTCTTTTTTTAAAGGACTCAATACCTAAGACAAAAAGTTGAAACCTGACCTAGTGGCCAGTTCCCTATTTGGAGCCAGTTAATTTCATAAAGCTGGTGTTAAGCTATTCACTTTCTTTCCTCTGTACATAATGTACTATATTGAGCTGTTATTGTGGCTTAAAAATACATGACGAACATTTTGAATGTTCTCAGTGTTTTTAATTTAGATTTGCACAATCATAGAAGTTACAGATGGAAAAACTAGGATTCTTCCTCTTAATATAAACCATAGACCAAGGTTTGAGGCTTGGTTCCTTTTTTTCTGATTAATGAGGCTGGGGAGAGGGAGTGTGAAGCAAACCCTTTGGGCCATTGCTTCCACTATTTCAGGATTACTGAACTACTGTTATCTCTTTAATGGAGCATCATTACTTCAGTAATTTATCCTGAAGACTTAACAAATAATGTCTCTCTCTTGGCATTACATTTTAAACTTATTGGTTGACAGAGGCTTTGTCTCTATGAACTGCAGTATATTTGAGCAAAGGATGTTGTCACTGCAATTAACTATAATATCAAGATTGGCCTTAAAAAGGCAGCACCCATGGAACTCTCCAATCCCTTGTGTTTGGGGCCATAGAGACAACAAAATCCAGCCTGTTTTAGCCATATTTAATTCATATGATGGAATATTGGCACACATAGAATCCTATGTAATTTATTTTGTTAACAATGATCTATATCTTTAATTCCTTTAATCTGTTCATAGCTCAATGTTTCTCTTTTTTCTACTTGGAGCAAATGGTCTTTTAAATCCTCTATTTCTTTGGAGATTCTCCTAGTTTTCTTTCTTTTCTCACGTATAGCTTCATCTTAAACTCATATAGCTGAAAGGAACCTTGTAAATCATCTAGTTGCTCATCTCATTTCAAATAGGAGGAAAGTAAACCCAAAAAGTGATTTGCTACTATTATGCTCAAACTTTCTCCTGATATTCACTAACAAGGTATAATGTACTGCAATTTTAACAATAACATTTGAAAAAGAATATAACCAACTTTCTAGAAGTTTCAGCCAAGTTTTTTTAACAGTTTGAAATTCTACTAAAATGTCCTATTTATTTCAAATTGGTTTTTTCAAAACCAAACTCATAGTTAAGACTGTCTCATTTCAATGTAAACTGATAGCAGATCAAGACTGATTCAGCCCTGATCAAATGCTGTGCTCAGTTCAGTTCAGTTCAGCTGCTCAGTCGTGTCTGACTCTTTGCGACCCCATGAACCACAGCACGCCAGGCCTCCCTGTCCATCACCAACTCCCGGAGTCAACCCAAACGCATGCCCTGATCAAATGCTGTGCTCAGTTCAGTTCAGTTCAGCTGCTCAGTCGTGTCTGACTCTTTGCGACCCCATGAACCACAGCACGCCAGGCCTCCCTGTCCATCACCAACTCCCGGAGTCAACCCAAACGCATGTCCACTGAGTCGGTAATGCCATCCAACCATCCCATCCTCTGTCATCCCCTTCTCCTGCCCTCAATCTTTCCCAGCATCAGGGTTTTTTTCCAATGAGTCAACTCTTCACATCAAGTGGCCACAGTATTGGAGTTTCAGTTTCAACATCAGTCCTTCCAATGAACACCCAGGACTGAGCTCCTTTAGGATGGACTGATTTAACCTTCTTGCAGTCCAAGGGACTCTCAAGAGTCTTCTCCAACACCACAGTTCAAAAGCATCAAATCTTTGGCGCTCAGCTTTCTTTATAGTCCAACTCTCACATCCATACACGACCTCTGGAAAAACCAAAGCCTTGACTAGATGGACCTTAGTCAGCAAAGTAATGTCTCTGCTTTTGAAAATGCTATCTAGGTTGGACATAACTTTTCTTCCAAGGAGTAAGCGTCTTTTAATTTCATGGCTGCAGTCACCATCTGCAGTGATTTTGGAACCTAAAAAAATAAAGTCTGACACTGTTTCCACTGTTTCCCCATCTATTTCCCATGAAGTGATGGGACCAGATGCCATGATCTTTGTTTTCTGAATGTTGAGCTTTAAGCCAACTTTTTCGCTCTCCTCTTTCACTTTCATCAAGAGGCTTTTTAGCTCCTCTTCACTTTCTGCCATAAGGGTGGTGTCATCTGCATATCTGAGGTGATTGATATTTCTCCCGGCAATCTTGATTCCAGCTTGTGTTTCTTCCAGTCCAGCGTTTCTCATGATGTACTCTGCATAGAAGTTAAATAAGCAGGGTGACAATATACAGCCTTGACGTACTCCTTTTCCTGTTTGGAACCAGTCTGTTGTTCCATGTCCAGCTCTAACTGTTGCTTCCTGACCTGCATACAGATTTCTCAAGAGGTAGATTAGGTGGTCTGGTATTCCCATCTTTTTCAGAATTTTGCACAGTTTGTTGTGATCCACACAGTCAAAGGCTTTGGCATAGTCAATAAAGCAGAAATAGATGTTTTTCTGGAACTCTCTTGCTTTTTCCATGATCCAGCGGATGTTGGCAATTTGATGTCTGGTTCCTCTACCTTTTCTAAAACCAACTTGAACATCAGGGAGTTCACGGTTCACGTGTTGCTGAAGCCTGGCTTGGAGAATTTTGAGGATTACTTTACTAGCGTGTGAGATGAGTGCAATTGTGTAGTAGTTTGAGCATGCTGTGTTAGCTAGCTATATTTTCATATATATCTCACTTCCTCCTTACCAGATATATATCTATATATTATTATAGTATATATTATAATACATTAACATAATAATATATATATTATTGATCATATATAATTAATTATATCATATATAATTATAATATATTACTATAAATTATATATTATATAATATATAAAATATATATATTTATAATATAATTATATATATAATTATATTATATATAGTATATAATATAATATGTAATATAATATATAATTATATAATATATAATTAAAAGTAAAAATATATAAGTAATATATATAAGCAAAAATATATAATTATATAGTATATATAGCATGTACATTGTATATAATATTATATATGTTTATTATAGTATAATATATAATATAATTAAAATATATATTATATTATAATAATTATAATATTATACTGCTAAGTCACTTCAGTCGTGTCCGACTCTGTGCGACCCCATAGATGGCAGCCCACCAGGCTCCCCCGTCCCTGGGATTCTCCAGGAAAGAACACTGGAGTGGGTTGCCATTTCCTTCTCCAATAATAATATATTATATTAACACAATCAATATATAATTCCTTCTCCAATAATATTATATTAACACAATCAATATATAATATAAAATATTCTATACAATACATAATATATATCAATTGTATAATTATATAGTAATTATATATTATAATAGTTATATATATATGACTATATATAGTTTAACTATAATTTATAGTTATAACTTAAGTTTATAAATCCATTTGGCCAGGTCAGTAGGTTTAGAAATTGGCAGTGCCTCTAAATTCTACTTAATGTCACTTCACGATGAAATTTTGCTAAGTAAATAGAACTAAGGGAATCACAAAATGATTGATTATAGGCTTTTTTTTTTAATATTGCCTAAAATAGGAAAAGACATGGAGTTGAAGGTAAGAGAACCATTCTGGATTAAACAGAATTTTAGAAAGGCAGGTACTGACTAAATGTATAGAATGAAACAAGAGTCTTGAAAAGAACTATTTTATTCTTTATGGATATCAGTTTTTCCAGTAGTTATGTATGGATGTGAGAGCTGGACCATAAAGAAGGGTGAGCACCGAAAAACTGATGCTTTCAAACTGTGGTGATGGAAAAGACTCTTTTGATTTACTTTGACAGCAAGGAGATCAAACCAGTCAATCTTAAAGGAAACCAACTCTGAATATTCACTGGAAGGACTGATGCTGAAGCTGATGCTCCAATACTTTGGCCACCTGATGCAAAGAGCTAAATCATTGGAAAAGACCCTGATGCTGGGAAAGATTGAGGGCAAGAGGAGAAAGGGATGACAGAGGATGAGATGGTTGAGTGGCATCATCAGCTCAATAGACATGAGTCTGAACAAATTCCAGAAGATAGTGAAGGACAGGGAAGACTGGCATGCTGCAGTCCATGGGGTCACAAAGAGTCAGAAATGATTTGGCGACTAAACAACATTTCCTATAAAACATAGAAAATAGTTGATGGGCTTTACTAAAGGAAGACTATCGTAATCAAAGTACTAACTGGAATTAAAAGAGCAAAATAAAGTGTTTGAAGGATTTACAAAAAGTATTCCATGCTCTGACCACAAATGGGTACAGCTTCCTGTATAATCTGAGGAATGAAACTGTCTTCTCTCTCAATGAACATCTCTTTTTCCCAAATGGCTTCTTTTTGCTTGTTTTTGTTTTTTAATTTTTACAACTTTGTGTTGGTTTCTGCCATACAGTAATGCAAATGGGCCATAATTATACATATATCCCTTCTCTCTCTAGCCTCCCTCCCCTCCTCCTGTCCCATCCCTCTAGGTCATCCCAGAGCACCAGACTGGGCTCCCTGTGCTGCACAGCATCTTCTCACCAGCTATCCATCTTACACACAACAGTGTATATAAGCTGATGCCATTTTCTCCATTCTTCCCACTCTTTCCCTCCCCCACTGTGCCCACTAGTCCAATCTATTCTCTACATCTGCATGTCCATTCTTTCTCTGCAAATAGATTCATCAATACCATTTTTCTAGATTCCATATTAGACTATATTTTAGATGACACCACCCTTATGGCAGAAAGCAAAGAAAAGCTAAAGAGCCTTTTGATGAAAGTGAAAGAGGAGAGTGAAAAAGCTGGCTTAAAACTCAACATTCAGAAAACAAAGATCATGGCATCCAGTCCCATCACTTCATGGCAAATAGATGCAGAAACAATGGAAACAGTGTCAGACTATTTTGGGGGGCTCCAAAATCACTGCAGATGGTGACTGCAGGCATGAAATTAAAAGACACTTGCTCCTTGGAAGAAAAGCTATGACCAACCTAGACAACATATTAAAAAGTAGAGACATTACTTTGTCAACAAATGTCTGTCTAGCCAAAGCTATGGTTTTTCCAGTAGTCATGTATGGATGTGAGAGTTAGACTATAAAGAAAGCTGAGCTCTGAAGAATTGATACTGTTGAACTGAGGTGTTGAAGACTCTTAAGATTCCCTTGGATTGTAAGGAGAGCCAACCAGTCTATCCTAAAGGAACTCAGTCCTGCATATTCATTGGAAGGACTGATGCTGAAGCTCAAACTCCAATACTTTGGCCACCTGATGCGAAGAACTGACTCATTGGAAGAGACCCCGATGCTCGGAAAGATTGAAGGCAGGAGGAGAAGGGGACAATAGAGAATGAAATGGTTGGATGGCATCACTGTCTCAATGGACATGAGTTTGAGCAAGCTCCCGGAGTTGGTGATGGAGAGGGAAGCCTGCCACGCTGCAGTCCATGGGGTTGCAAACAGTCAGACACAGCTGAGCAACTGAACTGAACTGAATCCAACTGAAGAGGTCTGAAGAATATCATGGAGCGATAAGAAGGCCTTCTTAAATGAACAGTGCAAAGAAGTATAGGAAAATAATAAAATAGGAAAGACTAGAGATCTCTTCAAGAAAATTGGGGGTATCAAGGGAACATTTCATCCAAGGATGAGCACAATAAAGGACAGAAATGGTGAGGATCTAACAGAAGCAGAAGAGATTAAAAAGAGATGGCAAGAATACAGAGAAGAACTATACAAAATAGTCTTAATGACCCAGATAACCACAATGGTGTGGTCACTCACCTATGTCACTCTGACATCCTGGAGCCTGAAGTCAAGTGGGCCTTGGGAAACATTACTACAAACAAGGAGGTGACGGAATTCCAGCAGAGCTATTTAGAATCCTAAAGGATGATGCTATTATTAAACTGCTGTACTCAATATGTCAGCAAATTTGGAAAACTCACAGGACTCAAAAAGGTCAGTTTTAATTCCAATCTCAAAGAAGGGTGATGTCAAAGAAAGTACAAATTACCAGACAATTGTGCTCAATTCACATGCTAGTAAGTTTATGCTCAAAATCCTTCAAGCGAGACTTCAACAATATGTGAGATGAGAACTTCCAAATGTACAAACTGGCTTTAGAAAAGGCAGAGGAACCAGAGACTGAGTTTTTGCCAACATTCATTGGATAATAGAGAAACCAAGGGAATTCCAGAAAAATATCTACTTCTGCTTCATTGACTTTCCAAAAGCCTTTGACTGTGTAGATCCCAACAAAATGTGGAAAATTCTTAAAAGAAATGGGAATACCAGACCACCTTACCAGTCTCCTGAGAAATCTGTATGTAGGTCAAGAAGCAAGAGTTAGAGCCTTACATGGAACAACTGGCTGGTTCAAAATTAGGAAAGAAGTATGATACGGCTGTATACTGTCATCCTGTTATTTTAACTTATATGCAAAGTACATCATGTGAAATGCCAGGCTGGATGAATCACAAGCTGGGATCAAGATAGCCAGGTAAAATTTCAACAACCTCAGATATACAGATGATACCACTCTAATAGCCAAAAACGAAGAGGAACTAAAGAGCCTCTTGATGGAGGTGAAAGAGGAGAGGAAAATCTGGCTTAAACTCAACATTCAAAAAAGTTAAGATTATGACACCCAGTCTCATCATTTTATGACAAATAGATGGGGAAGAGGTGGAAGCAGTGACAGAGTTTATTTTCCTGGGCTCTGAAATCACTTAGGACAGTGACTGCAGCCATGAAATAAAAAGACAATTGCTTCTTGGAAGGAAAGCTATGACAAACAGACAGCATTTAAAAAGCAGAAACATCACTTTGCCAACAAAAATCCCTATAGTAAAAGCTCTGCTTTTTCCAGTAGTCATGAATGGATGCCAGAGTTGGACCATAAGGAATACTGAGTGTTGAAGAACTGATGCTTTCAAATAGTGGTGCTAGAGAAGGTGCTCGAGAGTCTCTTGGACAGCAAGGAGATTAAACCAGTTAATTCTAAAAGAAATCAACACTAAATATTCATTGGAAAGACTGTTGCTGAAGCTCCAATACTTTGGCCACCTGATGTAAAGAGCTGACTCATTGGAAAAGACTCTGAAGCTGGGAAAGATTGAAGGCAAAAGGAGTAGGCAGCAGAGGATGAGATACATGGCATCACCAACTCAATGAACGTGAATCTGAGCAAACTCCGAGAGATAATGAAGGACAGGGAAGCCTGGCGTGCTGCAATCCATGAAGTTGCAAAGAGTGAGACACAACTTAGCTACTGAACAACAACAATAAGGGGCATCTAATTGGCATAAACTAGGTACTGTTGAAAGGGGTTTATTGTGAAAACAAAATACACTCCTCCCACCCCTATCACTTTCCCTTTCACTCAAGAAATTCCAAGGTTAAGAGATGGTCTTGCCTCAAGAACCAGGAACAAAGACTAAAATACATATTTCTCATTATATCACAAGATCACATAGGTATAAAAGGGGTGATGGGAGATGAAGCAGTGGAGGAAACAGGTGTCCAAGTATAAAAGGATCTTATTAAAGTTATATGTATCCAGCAGTTATTAGGGAAATACTGAAATACTCAAAGAGAGTGATGCAGTCATATTTGCATTTTCCAGTGATGCCTCTAGGAACAGTGTGGACAGTGGATGGAGGCATGCGAGACTGACAGCCAGCACCAGTGAGTACTGGGTAGAGCTCTGGCGATGCCATTGGAGAGGCACAGGCAGACGGTAGAGACAGCACAAAGGTCGATTTTGTGGGACTTCATTGGATACCTGATGAGAGGAGCAAAGGGAAGAAGAAATTAAGGATCACTCAGATTTCAAGCTTAGGTGACCAGGCAGACAGTGACCCAAGTAGCCAAGCACCCAGTAGAGACAAAGAAGGACTGGCTTTTGGGCAGAAGTCACTGAGGACTCTTTTGGACTTGCTGACATCCCAGTGAATCATTCTAGTAGATATGCTAAGGAGGACACTGGAGAGCCATATCTGGAGCTCAGAAGAAATACCCTACAGGAGATAAAGATTTGGGAGTTATAGGCCTGTGATTAGCCATGAAAATAGCAAGTACTTCTAAGTGAGGCCGGGCTTCCTTGGTGGCTCAGAGGTTAAAGCGTCTGCCTCCAATGCGGGAGACCTGGGTTCGATCCCTGGGTCGGGAAGATCCCCTGGAGAAGGAAATGGTAACCCACTCCAGTATTCTTGCCTGGAGAATCCCATGGACGGAGAAGCCTAGTAGGCTACAGTCCACAGGGTCGCAAAGAGTCGGACACGACTGAGCGACTTCACCTTCACCTTCCTTCTAAGTGAGGCCAAGGTAAAAAGATATGACGCAGCCTCTTTGGAGCAAGCGTGCATGGAGACCCTTCTTCATCCATAAGAAGGAAGCCAATTTGGAGGGTACATGCCTGAGGAGGCTCCCCACTCTTGACAGAGCTCTGTGGCTAGGAGGGCAGGAGCCTGGATCTGCCTTAAGGAGCTTTTCGGCAACAGGGCTCTTAGGAAGCAGGTGCGCTCAAAGGCAGGCTTCTAACGTAAAGCTTCCTGTGTAACGGCCACCAGCATAACTGCACCAGCGTAGAGTCGAAACTGCCCCATGTGAAACCTGAATTACAGTATGTAGTGCCATATGCAAGCTTTTGTATACAGTCAATCCTCATCATTCCAGATTCTTTATTTGCAAATTCACTTACTCAAAATTTATAACCTCAAAGTCAACACTCACAATATTTTTGTGGTCATTTGTGGACACGCATGGAGTGTCAAAAACTCGAGTCCCTGACATACACAATGCCAACTGAGGCTGAACAGCTGATAGTCTCCCTTCTTGTTTCTAGTCTCATGCAATAAATGAGTGTCCTTTTCAAGGCAGTTGGTATCATATATTTTACATTTTTGCACTTCCGCTGGTAATTGAGCTGTTTAAAAATGGTCCCAGCATAGTGGTGAAGCGTGGTCTACTGTTCTAAACACAAGGCTATAATGTGCCTTATGGAGAAAATATAGGTGTTAGATAAACTTCGTTCAGGCACAAGCTATATAGTGCTGTTGGCTGTGAGTCCAACATTAATGAATCAATAATATATATTAAATTAGCTGTCTTTAAATAGAAACACACAAAAAACAAGGTCATGTATTGACCGATTTATGAAAGTGACCAGAGGCTTGCAGGAACCCAACCCTGTACTTTCCCTAGGATTACGTATGCTCAGTTACTCGGTCGTGTCCAACTCTCTGTGGTCCCATAGGCTGTGGTCCACCAGGCTCCTCTCTCCATTGAATTTTCCAGGCAAGAATACTGAAGCAGGTTGCCATTTCCTCCTCCAAGGGACCTTTTTGACCCAGGAACTAAACCCACATCTTTGACTGGCAGGCAGATTCTTTACCACTGTGCCACCAGCAGAGGTTTGCTATTCATTAATCCAGTGTTCACAGTGACTGTATAGGATATAATTACGGCAAATAATTCAATTACTGCAAATAACAAGGAGTAACCGTATTTGCAGAAGTCTAGAATGAGCCACGGAGAAGGCAATGGCACCCCACTCCAGTACTCTTGCCTGGAAAATCCCATGGACAGAGGAGCCTGGTAGGCTGCAGNCAGTGTTCACAGTGACTGTATAGGATATAATTACGGCAAATAATTCAATTACTGCAAATAACAAGGAGTAACCGTATTTGCAGAAGTCTAGAATGAGCCACGGAGAAGGCAATGGCACCCCACTCCAGTACTCTTGCCTGGAAAATCCCATGGACAGAGGAGCCTGGTAGGCTGCAGTCCACGGGGTCGCTAAGAGTCGGACACGACTGAAGCAACTTACCAGCAGCAGAATGAGCCAAGAGCCACATCAGTCCTAAATGAAGCTCCTAATTTATTTAAAACAGCTCATTATACACTCACCTGAGGTTCCGGGTAAGGTATTGTTGTTGAGTTGTTATTTCGGTTTCTGAGGATGGGGCGGGGCTGAGGGGAGATTTTCTCTCTGAATCACCTGATCATTGCTTGCTGCCATGTGAACTGAAGGAGTAAAGCACATCATGGAGTCCAGGGTCCCTCCTGCCATGTATTTGCTCTGTGATCACAGACAAGGGTTTGCTCTCTGAATTTTCATGCCTTGCCCATGAAACCAGGCCATGACACCTCAGACCCCTATCAGTTCTGACAGCTCATGATTCTGTAGCCAGTCCCAAAGCAAGAGACACTGCCATCCATTGTGATATTAGGACGGCATAAGACTTAGGAAGAAGGATTTACTGTAGTGCATTTCCTATATTCCCCAGAGCAATCTGAGAACAGATACATTATTGATTTAAAGATTCTGCAACTCTTGTCTAATTTTAACTTTCATGACAGTAATAAACCCAAAGGAAAACTGTAAAACAGAGCAAAATACTCTCAATTATGTTAAACTTAAAATGGCATTAAAAGTAGAAAAGGAAAAAGAAAGAGAAGAGTGCCTAATTGTAATTATTTAAAACAAATGACTTCAATGATCAAGGCTGGACCAAAATGCCGTGCATACCAGGCTACCCTGAGCACCTCACTCTGCCTTTTGGGTCTCTCCAAGGGACCCCAGCATATCTTACCAGCAATTGAATGCTCCATTAAGCACTTGGCGAAGGACTGGATGGACATGTGTGACCCAGACATTTCCACGGAAGGTTAGCTTTCCAGATGGAGTCCTCATTTTCAGAATGTGTGTAGGATTAAAATGTAATCCACTATTTCAAAGACTACAATACACAAAATACATGCTCTGATTTATTTTTCCTCTTAACTGTAGAGGATACACCAATAAACAGAATTTTTCAACAAAAGGTATCTCTCTCCCAAAAAGATGTCCTTTTCATTATAGGGGACTGGAATGCTAAAGTTTGACTCATTGGAAAAGACTCTGATGCTGGGAGGGATTGGGGGCAGGAGGAGAAGGGGACGACCGAGGATGAGATGGCTGGATGGCATCACGGACTCGATGGATGTGAGTCTGAGTGAACTCCGAGAGATGGTGATGAACAGGGAGGCCTGGCGTGCTGCGATTCATGGGGTCGCAAAGAGTCGGACACGACTGAGCGACTGAACTGAACTGAACTGAACTGAACCTCAGGTGTTAATAGTAATGGAAAAAGTTGAGAGGATTAAGCATGCACATACAAAGGATTTGTGCACACACACACGAATTATCTGGCCTTATCATTTTCTTCAACCAAATGAAAAAATCACCATAGTGTGTGCATGCTCAGATCTAACATCTGAGGGGTCCAGCCACCTTCTCTTGCTCCACTGCCATCCCATACGTGGAGAGGTTTTTATATGCACTGGTGTATTCACCAGCACACACTGACAGCCCAATCGCCTTTCTCAATGAAAAAGCCCTTTCAGGTGCTGGCAGTGGTTCAGGGCCACTGAGCTGGGGAATTCTGAGATGCTGGGTACTCAGGATGTGGTCTAGAGGTGAGCATCTGGACGACATCCTTTTAGTTCCTCAGGTTCCTCACCCTGGGGGAAAGGATACAAACTGGCATCTCTCTGAAGATGTAATTTTTTTCTTTCTCCACATATGATAATGCATGTGTCTTTCCACAGTTTTCATAAGTACTGCTCCAACTCTAAACATCTCAGTATGTTGAAAGCTGTTTCTCTTGGAGGATTCAAAGCGTAACAATGTATTGCAGTGTGTGTAATACACTTGTAAGTGCATGAGCACTCTGGACTTCTGGGGGGGTGGTGGAGAGTCTCTTCTATACAGAAGCATCTCAAGACATAAAATGAATAAAACTGGTGTTTCAGTGAAACAACTGTACCTTTCCCGGCAAATTTATGAAATACAGAAATGCAACCTCACTGCTTTCCCTCCACTTGATCATCTCCTCTAGAAGCGCCACGAAAGCTCTGTGGCTGCAGGACTTTGTCTTTGGCACCTGGCCCAGTGCCTGGCATCTACTGAATGGTCAATAAATGTTTATTGAATAAATACATTTAATTCACCCTTTTAATTGGCAGAACGTCAGCGCCTCTGCTCCAAACAACTGGATTAATTTCAAAACCCACATAATAAAGTCAGTCTGTGTTCGCCATCCCACATCTCTTTCTGTGGCTGGAGATGTTTTTAATCTCGGGAAATGCGTGGGGCTGGGTGGTGTGCTTGCATAGTCCATATTAGGAAGACCCAACTTCCTTCTCTGGGGCTGCTTAGTTATGCTCGTGCTCATCTTTTGACTTTAGGCAACAGACTGGGTCCTGGCAGCAGCCGCTGTGATGAGACGGCCGCTGGACAGGAGGAGAGCTGAGGGTATAGGCGCCCAGTCCTCACCTGCTTCAGAACATCTTCACGACGCATCCGATGGCCCCGCAGCTTCGACCGGAAGCAGCCAGGACCCATGGCCTCTCAGTTAGTGTACTTTGCTCCTGCCGTCTCTTCCTCCCTAAATGTCCTGGCGCTCAGAGGTCTGCATGGCCAGAGGCAAGCGCACCGTGGAAGCTGTCAGGAGCTGACGACAGGCAATGCCACCATCCTGCTCCTGTTTCTTCACCAAAAAGTCAGGGGGCAGGGGTGGATGTTTCTCTGGCAGTCCAGAGGTTAAGCCTCTGTGCTTCTACTGCACAGGTTCAGTCCTTGGTTCAGTTCAGTTCAGTTCAGTCGCTCAGTAGTGTCTGACTCTTTACGACCCCATGAATCGCAGCACGCCAGGCCTCCCTGTTCATCACCATCTCTCGGAGTTCACTCAGACTCACATCCATCGAGTCCGTGATGCCATCCAGCCATCTCATCCTCGGTCGTCCCCTTCTCCTCCTGCCCCCAATCCCTCCCAGCATCAGAGTCTTTTCCAATGAGTCAACTCTTCGCATGAGGTGGCCAAAGTACTGGAGTTTCAGCTTTAGCATCATTCCTTCCAAAGAAATCCCAGGGCTGATCTCCTTCAGAATGGACTGGCTGGATCTCCTTGCAGTCCAAGGGACTCTCAAGAGTCTTCTCCAACACCACAGTTCAAAAGCATCAATTCTTCGGCGATCAGCCTTCTTCACAGTCCAACTCTCACATCCATACATGGGGAACTAAAATCCCACAAGCCATGTGTTGTGGCCAAAACTCATCACAATAAACTCAAAAAATGGGCAAAAGCACTCACTAACAAGCAGCTAGGCCATCAGCCCAGCATCGACCTCAGGAGGGTCTCCAGAGACCCATACCCAATGACAGACATCAGAGAAACAAATCAGTAAGGTGCTGGGGGAGGGGAACAAATCAGCTTTATAAAAAAGAAAAGCCCCACTGCAGTTCAGGGGATCCTAATTCCCCGACCACTGACTGAACCTGAACCCTCCACAGTGGAAGCTCAGAGACCTAACCACTGGACCACTGGAGAATTCAGCCAGCTACAAAAGGCAGGAGGCTTTTGGTTGCTTTTCCCCAAAAGGGGAGTGTTTAAAGCATTTCAACATTTTAAAATTGATGCTTTTAGCCCCTTAAACTAAATATACAAGACAAAAATACCTTTAGATTTACAAACTTAAAGACCTGCAATGATGCTGTCCTCGTGTCATGCATGTGAAAAGAAGGTAGAAAACCACGGATGGTGCACCCAGGGCTGTGGCGAGCTGGGCCCCCAGCCCAGCCTGGACCAGGGGCAAGAAAGGGCAGCTGCCCAGGCGCCCCTGCTGCCCTGCCTCCCACCTGCTGGGGCCCCGGGCACCCCCCACCAGCCAACCTCTCTCCTGGCTGACACAGGAGCCTTAGCAACAGACATGCCGCATTCTCTGCTCTCATGGGGGACCCAACAGACGCATCCATGGGCAGCAGTCATCTCACCGCTTTTTTCAGGTGGAGTTCATACAATGGCACCCCACTCCAGTACTCTTGCCTGGAAAACCCTATGGGCAGAGGAGCCTGGTGGGCTGCAGTCCATGGGGTCGCTGAGGGTCGGACACAACTGAGCGACTTCACTTTCACTTTTCACTTTCATGCATTGGAGAAGGAAATGGCAACCCACTCCAGTGTTCTTGCCTGGAGAATCCCAGGGACGGGGGAGACTGGTGGGCTGCCGTCTATGGGGTCGCACAGAGTCGGACACGACTGAAATGACTTAGCAGCAGCAGCATACAGGCCTACCACACAAAGCAGTCTATGGCCAAGCAAGTACCTCGTGACACACATGCGCAGTGCTACAAGTGATCTCAGCTGTCACATAAACCTCAGGAAGGCACAGGCGCAGAGCTACAAACGAATCTCAGCTGTTACATAGTCATTATTTACAAAATGTGGGGCGAGAGAGCCTGAACAGGCCATCTTGGCTAATTCGCTCTCTCCCCACACCCTTCCAACCTGTGCTCAAATACTAGCCCCAAGGAGGCCCATCTGACCGTCCTGCTTAATACTACAGCCCACCTCCACCCAGAACATTGGACTCTCTTCACCCAGCTTCAACCTTTCAGTTTCCAACCTCTTAGCACCTTCAAGTGGAGAAGGCAATGGCACCCCACTCCAGTGTTCTTGCCTGGAAAATCCCATGGACGGAAGCGCCTAGTGGGCTGCTGTCTATGGGGTCGCACAGAGTCGGACATGACTGAAGCAACTTAGCAGCAGCAGCAGCAGCAGCATCTTCAAGAACAGCGAGACAGACAGCATCCTCACAAAGCCCTTAAAAAGCTGAGGTTGTCAGAAAAGGAGCCAGGAACACGGCCCTGAGACAGCTCCAAGTGCTGTGGAGGCACGAGGGAAAATAGATGCAGAAACGGGAGAGCAAGGCTGGAATAGAATGAGAGCGGGAATCCAGCGTTTGCTCAGAGCCTGGAAGGAAGTGAGAGCTGGGCTGGGTGATGGCGGACGAGGGGCACAGATGTGGCCTCTGGCAAGCAGAGCCCGACTCTCCAAGGCATCGCCCTCTCTCCGAGGTTTCAAGCCACACCCGCCTTTTACCAGGTCCTCTGTGTGCAGAGCTGTGACTGCACAGGGACCATAGCTACTTCTGTGTAAGACACGCCTCTTTCCTAGCCGCGCCCCCACAGCCCTCTGGGGAGCGCCCAACTTTTGCCAGCCCTGTACCATCACTGTGCATATTGGATACATGCCAGCAGAAAACGCGATGGCATTTCAGTGGCTGCGTGTGTTCAGTGAGTGGTGATGTTCTCCGTGTACAGGGAACGTGGAAAAATCCAACCGCAAACAGCACTGCTCTCCTCCCAGCCCCATATTTGTAGAATATTCTGGAAAAGGCTCAACTCATACAAAGAAGACCTAAAGTGACAATGCTCCCCTACAACCATCAGGAGAACCTCAAAACAGTCACTTTGGTCAGAAAGGGAAAAGAAGCCTGCTCAATCATGCTAAGGGGTGAGGGGTGTGTCTGGGATCAAGAGAATTTCAAGTAGTCTCATTAAACAGTTTTGAGAAGGTCACATGGCAGACCCAAGCATCCAAGATCTCTGACCCAAGCATCCAAGCCTGGGTGTTTTCCTAAACAAAGCCCCTCTCTTCCTAGTAGTCCTCAGAGGAATTAGAAAAATACATGCTGCACAGATTTCTTGAATTCCCCATGTGGGACAACGGTTAACTGTCTTCTTTGTCCCAAAGGAGAATAGTTGTTTGTGGTATCAGATGACATGTGTTAGCATCTTCCCTGCCCTCCTGTGCTTGGCTGTGGGACTGTCAGCTTGTAAAACATTTCTATCCCACAGTGTCACAGTCAATCACTAGAAATTTAATTTTACTTTTACACTTGTCCAGCCCTCGGGCAACACATTACTTAGTCATAACAGAAAACATCCATCACGTCTATTTTCTCTCTAATCCAAGTGAAAACTCAAATAATATCATGAATCTAAAACTAGAAGAAACCATTGTAATTTCCTGGCCCTAAAACTGAATGCATTTTAAACCAAGTTTTAGACAAAGCTTCTTTTTCTTTTTTCTTTTAGCTTTCTCAAAACTATCTAGATCTGGTTTTGTAATTATTCATCTGTAACTAAACTAGAATACAAAACTATGTTAATCCCAATCTCCCAATTTATTACTTCCCCTCGTGTTTCCCCTTTGGTGTCCATGAGTCTGATTTCGAGATGAGAGTGTGTTTCTGTTTTGTAAATAAGTCCATTTGTATCACTTTTATTAGATTCCACATGTAAGTGATATCGTTACGATAGATACCAGCATCCGGCTCCTCCTCACTACAGAACATCTGAAGGCGCAGCCATGGTGTCATTGGGGTCCTTTCCTGGACGTCCCAACCATTCTTGTCCCGGAAATCTGGTTTGTTCTGCACAGTGATTCTTCTGGAAGCACATTTCAGATGTGCACCAGCTCAGAAATGAGTCAATGAGTCCTCCCACCATCACTTAATAGAAAATAAAATCCCGGTGGGTCTGACGCTTCACTGTAGCTTCCACACCAGCCCTGTGGAAAGCCATGGCTTTCCCCAGTGTCTTGAACTTTTCCACCTTCATGCTTTGCTCACGTACTTCCTCAGCTTGGGGTGTCCTTTTCCCACTTCCATTCCCTGGGTTGAAATCCCATCTGTCGCAGATCTCAGGCTCCTCCCTAGAGAACCCTACTAGTATATCCTACTGCCACCTCCAACTGGCTAGATCAGAACTGCTATTCCAGCAAAATTTCGGCACACCTGACCTTTGGTTCAGATAGTCACACTCAATCCAAGGCCACTGAGTTTTGGAGACATTTGTCACCTGTATAACACACTCGGGAAGAGGCTCTGATCGTATGAGCAAACTGCAAAGATGAGAGTAAAAGAGAGAACACACTTCTCCACTGATCCACAAGTGATGACTTAGGGACAAGTTCCACGACACACAACTCTCTGAGCAAAAGCTTTACAGATATCCTACTGTATGGAGGAAGGATGTGACCCCAGAGGGAGAGCACAAGGAGTTTTGGCTGTGAGGAAGTTGTTCTGTAACCTGATGGTAGCAGTGGCAACACAAACCTCTGAATGTGGCAAATTCATAGAATAGAACCCCAGAAGCAACTTTCCTATATGATGGTCTTTTTTTAAATTGTAAGTGTTCTACTAGAAAAGTATACATTAATAATCAGTCATTATTTTTCTGAAAACAGCCATCAAGCAGGATCTAGTTAATGCCCTACTTTTGACAGGAGCCCTACTCCAAGATGATGAACAGCGCTGGCTTTGTGTTTGGGAGTGAGGGGAGGCGACGGAGGAAAGAGAATGTTTTGTGGAAACAATACTGTACACTTTGCAAACTTTGGCCTTGATGTATGTAGCACCAGATTTAATTTTCAATTTCCTTTCCCACATACCTTAAGAATTTCATACAAATATCACATACCAATTGTTATGTATGGCTTTTCTTCACCTGACCTAGATCTTTATATTTATTTTCACTCATTATTTCTTATCTAATTAGCTTAGTTATTTCAACTAAACCTGGCTTCAGGGCACCCAGGCAATTTGTTTCAGAGCCACAAAACTATGTGCGTTTTTATTGTTACTAGAGTTTTCCAAAGTCTGCCCTAATTTCATCATCTGTGACATAATTTATCAGGTTAACAATCCATTTCTATATTAGTAGCAATTTGATGACTACAATAAAATCTTAACATGTGAGTCGTAAATTATCTGATATGCTATCTCTTCCATTGTTTCTTCACATTAATCTAATTTCCATCCTCATCTCATTTTGTAGCAATCCTAATTGAAATCCACCAGGGCTTAGTTAAAATTCAGGCTCAAGTGAGAAACGATTTAAATGAGTTCTTAATGGAACCCAGAGACCTGCCAATTTTAAAAGCTGCCTAATGCCTAGCCAGGTTATAAAAAGCTTCAGCAATGAAAAAGGTGCAGCCCAGATTCTCAGCAGATCTGACTGAGGGCGATGGTGACCAGGCCAAGGTTTGAAGTTTGGGGTTTTTTGCCACAGAGAATGCAAAGACAAACAAAACATAAAACTCTGTGCTTATTAAAGTTTTAAAAAGCACGTGCGCTCAGCCAGGTTTATCTACACTGTATGTTTTATGGTGTGTCTCTGTTTTGCATAACAGCAACTGGAGTGTATAATCAACAACAAAAATGAACAAAAGTGGGGTTTGAAAACTTCTTAGCAAAGTATTCACACTAATTTCCATGGACTCTGCACACGAAGTCACTGGGTTATAAGAGGGTAAAATTGTAAGACTCAAAAAAAATGTTTCTGTTAAGGACAAAATGGTTACCTCAGTTCTCTGCTTCAGTTAAAATTGCTTTAAGGGAGGGCAATTTGACCTAAGGAAAATTTAATAGTGGCTGGGCTAAAACTAAAAAATCAATATAGATATATATAGAGAGGGGGGGGGAGTTTTTTCTAATCACATACCTCTAGACTTTCCCAGCTTTAAAAATACCTCACCATATTCTCTAATTTGGGCTTGTTACTTTTCTCTCTCTGGGAAAGATTTTAATGGTAGAGTACCAGAACCCAAACCCCCATGACAGGCTCTTCTACCAATTTCTCACCAAAGAAAATCCTAGATACAAAGTCTGAGGAAACTCCTGCCCAGAAAAAAAGAAAGCCCTGGAAACCTGAAAACTCAGTTTCATGGTATCACATACAAATATCATCACATACAAATAAGAGAGAATTTCTTCAGTCAAGAAATTGCAGTGGTGCAAAGCTGAAACTCCAGTACTTTGGCCACCGCATGCGAAGAGTTGCCTCATTGGAAAAGACTCTGATGCTGGGAGGGATTGGGGGCAGGAGGAGAAGGGAACAACAGAGGATGACATAGCTGGATGGCATCACCGACTCGATGGATGTGAGTCTGAGTGAACTCCGGGAGTTGGTGATGGCCAGGGAGGCCTGGCGTGCTGTGATTCATGGGGTCGCAAAGAGTCGGACACGACTGAGCGACTAAACGGAACTGAACTGAACTGAAAGTAAAATAATACATCGTAACTGTAAACAGAGGTCCCACCTGGACCTCTTTTTTTCTGGCGCTGCTACACTGGCTAGCTAGCAGATTCCTCTGTAAGAGTATCTGGGATTCAGAAATCATCAGCTCAGTAAACTAACCATGAAACATTGTCTCCGTGCAGCGCCCGGGACAAAAATCAGGTTGGGTCTGCAGGGAATCAGGCAATGGAACAAAGAGACACTGCCTCACTCTGCTTCCCCTGCTGACTCCCTGCATGGGACTCACACTGGGGGCTGCCAAGATAACTTCTGCTGGCAAACGCTATTTTCTTAGCCTGACAAAAGGGATTTCATTATTGCTGATCCATCAAAAGAAGGAGGAAGCCCACTTCAAACTGTCATTTCCAACAATGGCCATGGATTTGTGTAGAGCCAGCCCCATTCTCCTGGACTCACTTGTGAGCACTGGTGGAGAAAGGGCATACACTCTGGCCAGAGAACAGGGCTGTACAGAGATCAGACCCAGAGTTCTTCAGCACACGCTCTCACCAGCTCTCTGAGAGCCGAACGTAAGACCACAGTAATGAGAACAGGTGTCGGGGACACAAGGAAGCAGGGGGATGAACACCAGTGAACAGACACTTAATATGAAGACTAACAATTATGTTCTCCCATTCTGAGGGGTGTCTTTTAATCTTGCTTATTGTTACCTTTGCTGTACAAAAGCTTTTAAGTCTGGGTGGAGGTCAGGGAGAGAGGCCCAAGAGGGAGCTGATATATATATATATAATTAGGCTGATTTGCATTGTTGTGTGGCAGAAACCATCCCAACATTTTAGAGTAACTTTCCTCCAATTAGAAAATAAATTAATAAAAATTCATAAATGAAACATAACCTTTAAAAATTGTGAATCACTATGTTGTATAACTGAAACATATAATACTATGCTTCAACAAAAATAAATAAACAATATAAAATAAGAAAATATTGAACAGAATATAAAATCCAGAAATAATACCATGTTCATAATCAATTAATTTTTGACAATAATGTCATAAACACACAATGGAGAAAAGATAGCTTCTTCAGCAATGGTATTGGGAAAACTGGATATCCATGTGTAAAAAATGAAAGTGGATCTGTATCTTACATCAAACACATGAAAACTAGAAGAAAACAAAGAGGGGAAGCTCCCTAACACTGGCTTTGACAATGATTTCTTGGATAAAACACCAAAAGCAAGTGGGTCACATCAAACTAAAGGACTTCTGCAGAGCAAAGAAAACAAACTGGAAAAACAGAATGAGAGAAAATATTTGCAAACCATTAATTTGATAAGGGGTTTATACAAAAGATGCAAAGGTCTCATTCAACTCAAAAGCAAAAAAGCAAACAATCCAATTTTTTAAAAATGCAAAGTACCTAATCAACATTTTTCCAAAGAAGACAAACAAATGGCCAATATGTAGATGAAAAAGTGCTCAACATCACCAATCCCTGAAGGTACAATGGATAAGAATCCGCCTGCCAATGCAGGGGACAGGGGTTCCATCCCTAGTCCGAAAATACTCCACACAGCACAGAGCAAGTAAGCCCGTGTGCCACAACTTCTGAGTCTGCATGCTGCAATGACTGAAGTTCTTGGGCCTAGAATATGTGCTCCACAATAAGCGAAGCCATCACAATGAGACACCCATGCACTGCAACGAAGAGTAGCCCCTGCTCGCTGCAACTAAAGAAAGCCCAGTGCAGCAATGAAGACCAAGAACCAAAAATAATGAAATAAATATATTAAAAAAAAAATATATATATATATATATAATACTAGTTCCATGAATGGTATGGTCAAAAATAAGTCAAGAATTAAAGTGCTATCTAGCAATATCAACTAAAACACACACACATTCCCAAAATGCCTTTCCCTCAACTAACAGCAGATAGAAAACTTTTGCAACTACTTAATTAATAAGGAGTCTAAACCTTAACTTTTTCAGCTAAACTATTAGAGAGGTGAGTGTGTGAGCACTCTAATGTGTTATTTCAAGCAAAAGACTCTTTGGTCACTCCTTCTGTTGGAATTGCCTCCGTTCTCCACGTGGCTATCTCAGCACATTATTGGGGGCAGGCAGGGTGGAGGTGTCCCACTCCAACCCCGTCAGTTTGGAATGAAAAGTCCTGGATGGCTGTGCACTTTGATCAGAGAGGACTGGGAGGTGAGACAGCATCTGAGATCCGGGCTAGCACTCATTGCACTACTCCAGGCAGCGTAAGGCGATTGATGGCTTAATCATCTGACAAAAGAGAGCTAACAGGAGGGAGAGAAAGGGTCCATCCTTCTGACTTGACTACCCTAAGAATGTCATCTTAGCCTCTTACAGTTTAGGGGTCTAAGATCCCAGACAAATCCATCTGTGTCCCTGCATCTTGGAGTAAAAGATACGAGGCAGTTGGCTGGCGCAATATGAGCAACCTCGAAATAGACACTGGAAGTGTTTATAAATCATGTCTCATTAAGTTAAAATTGGGGGATGGCTGGGGAGTCATGGTCCTTCAACCCAGTCACCTCGTTCCTTGTTTCCGAGAGCAATGCATGTTCAGAGAGGAAGACCAGGTCAGGGTACTCATTACCCAGAGGCCTCTGCTCCATACCCAGGATAGTTCTTCTGTTCATGTCAAAGCTGATCCCCAGCCCAAACTGAAGGCTTTTCTTCATCTTATCACTGATGACAAGCAAAGCTTAGTTGAAGAAAATGCCCAAGGGAAATGAAGGGAAAACAAGAGTTTCCCTACTGGGCCTACGTTGGTCTGACTCCCCACCTCAAGCCTCTCTAGGACACGCTAAGCTTCCCAGGAAGGGAAAGCCCAAAATGAGCCACTCCACAAGTCCAGACCTTGGACTTGAACTCGTCCAGCTACACTAAATCTCCCCAGCCATGTCCTGTGGACCAAGAAATAGCCTTGATCTTGATGTATTTTGATCAGAACTCCTTCCCTTGGTTAGGTGCAGAAGAAGAAAATGCAAACACAAAACCTAGTGCTCCCACCAAACTCCCACCCTCCAGGCAGTGTAGACACAGTCCAGCTGAGACCAGCCCCAAATAGAAGCCTTCACAGCAGACACCCAGCATCACCCATCCCCAGATTTGGTCAGCAGAAATGATCCCTCTACCATTCTCAAATAGCCATCTCTCCAAACGTGTAATAAACCTATACCTAGCCTGGAACATTTAAACTTTGTTCTAGTTTCTTGAGTCACAGGATATCCATTTGAAAGTGGGAAAGAAATATAGTCTAAACCACTGAGGACAAAAATAAGTTCCCAAAACTCTCATTACTTCTCCTGGATTGCAATCCTTTACTTACATTCAAGCATCTTTTGTTAGCTTCAGAGCATCTTAGCCAGCCTCTCTCCCAATGGGGTTCAAGTTGTCTTAACACCATGATGAACTAAACATTGAGCAATAACCCACAGGGTCAAAGTGTGTCACTGTCCAGAAGGGCTTGTGGCCAGCTCCTGTCCTCCCATCGCCCATAAGACCACTCGTACTTTCTGAAAGCTTTTTCTATTCATGCTGAGATCCATTTGGTGGAAAGTTTTTAAGTAAAACTTGGACAGAACCTCGTTAGGTCAGATGTCTCTTTTCTTGTCAGGAAGGAAAACCCACATGTAAATAGTTTCTTGTTGCCAATTTTCTGTATGGAAAGTGATTTCTACCTTGAAAAGTTGCAACAGTCTAGAGTAAAAGCCCTTTTTGTCTAGGCTCTGAGTGTATGGGGGTCTTGTTGGGTCTCTGGCTGCCATCTAAGAGAAAGGACAACTTCATTGAAATGTGTTGTTACAAGTTAACCAGATTTTCCCTCTTGCAGCCTCAGACAATTTTGACTATTTCGGTTTCATATCAATGGTAGATAGTTATTGAGTTGGGTATGGGATCATATCATATAAAGTAATCTAGGTAATTTTTGGAAGAGACAAATCCAGTCTATCACCATAAGCAAATGTCTCTTTCCCTCTGTGGCTGTGTTATTCCAACTCTTATTTATCAGAAGAATTATGTTGTAACAAAATTTTTAGTCCTTGAGATACAAGTACACGAAGCTCACCAAGATGATCTCCTTCCTCAGAACTAAGGCTGCTCTCTTCATCCCAATAGCAGACTTTTTTAACCCTCCTCAACTTCGAGAAGAGTTTCTCCCAGCTGCCCTTTGCTTAGTGGTAGAGCTGAGACTAGGACCTCAATTTGCTGGCTCTTGTGGTTTTATCCACAGTTTCTCTTGGTTTTAGAATTACATGTACACATTTTGTGTGCCTCTTTGGCTCCAGCTATGTTATTAAACTATTATTACCTAACAATACTCCCATTAATCACCATGACAGATGGAAACCAGCCCTGGTCATGTTCTCTGAACTCAACGTCAAGCAGTCCCAATGCTAATGGAGATGACGCCAGCCATGAATTAGCTCTAAAAGCTTCTGTTTATCCCCCACCTCTTTTCCTATTACTCTTCACTGCAATGCTTTTTCTTGTCAGAAGACTCCATGCTTCTATATGGAGCAACTCCTTATGGAATTCTGGGAAATGGTTTTCTGTTGACAGACACCATATAATGATGATAAACGATGGACAAGTCTGCAGTCTTAAAACTGTTATTCCCCTAGCAGCACACTTCCAAATACATGGAGTATTTCTCCAGACTTAAACAGTGGAAAGCTGCAAACCTGGAAAAAATTCTCCATTCAACCTCCTTTCACAGACTGAGGAAAAGAAGTGATACTAAACAGAAAATGTAAATCACCTGTGAGGTAATATACCCCAAATGATGCCTTGAAAGTGTTGAGAGTACATAAACAATTTCCTTACAAAAGAGCTTTGTTCTGACTTAACTATAAATGGGGTGTGGGTTCTCCTTGCTTTCCCTGAATAAATTGCACCTTGAAGTAAGAGTTCCATGTAACAGGGAATGTCTCGATCTGAAAAGATGCAGTTTTTTAAGCTCATTCATGCATTGGGGCATTTTCAATTTAAAGTCATTTGATATCCTATCTTTTAAGAAGCTGTAAGATATATAGCTCCATGCAACTTACTAATAGGTTATTAATAGAAGGAAAACACATAATAAAGAGGCCAGTCCAACTTAGGGCAGCTAATAGAACTTTCTCTGCAGCTCCCCCTGACAGATGCCAAAAACTGAATTTCAAAATACAGGTTTGTGTGGGTTTGCTGCATGATGTCATTCTACTCCACTGATCCCATTAAAGGATTAAAAAGAGAAAACATCATAAAGAAAAACACTCCAAACATTGCTAGTGCTCTTGCTGTTAACATCACTATTGACATCTTGCTATTTATTTGATCACTCAAGTACCAAAGAAGACATAAAACTGCGCTGTCCAATATGGTAACCACTAGCCACATGTGATGAGTTAAAATTTAAATTAAAATTAAGCAAAACTTAAAATTCAGTTTCTCAGAAGCCACATTTCAGGTGGGTAATAGGCACATGTGAATGTGTGGCTGCCATATTTTATAGTGCAAGTTATGGAACATTTTCTTCCTTGCAGACAGTTGAATTGGACAGCAATGGCACAGAGTATTCACTCATCTGTCCCTAAGTAAATGTTTGTTGAATACGGTAGTAACCAAAATAAATTTTGTGCTCTCAAGGAAATAACATCCTACCAGGGAGAGGGAGGCAATGAACAGCCAATCACGTAAATGAGATCAGTTTATGCGGGCAGACAAAGCCTGGGCAGGGGCTGAGACCAGTGGCCACTGAAACCCTCTCTGAGGAGATGACATCTAAGCAGAGGCACATCTGGTCATTTGCCTCTTTCAAATGACAAGCAAGAGGCAGCCAAAGAAATCTGAGGACAGCATTCCAGTCCAGAGCAAGAGGAAAAGCTCAGGCCGTAAAACAGGAACCACTGGGAACGTCTGTAGGGAAGGAGGAAGGCAGCGTGGACAGACGGCAGACCCGCAGCACACCCCAGGCTCGCTAGGGCCCTGTCCGTCACCAGGGAGAGCTCACATTGTATTCTTCAAGGACCAAACATAACACTCCCTTACAGCTCTCAACTGGAGGAAAAAAAAATAAAACCACTGAGAAATAGCTCATTCCAAAAGCAGTTGCCATCAAGAGCATAGTCCTGATTTGCAGGCTGCTAAAAATAACCAAACGTTACTGCCTTTGGTCTGAAAATCATGCAGAATTTTAGGAGCATCTCAAGACTCCCTCCAACACTTCTTAGAAATTATGAAGTACTGTTCATAAAGGGATGAGTAATGAGAAAAATATATACACTCATACATACAGACATCCTATTAAAACTCGCTGAAAGACAGTGAGTGAGTTAGAAGCAAGCTCCAAACCAACAGCCCAGGGCTTGAGATTGGAACAAAGAAGCAGCAGAATCACCCTGCCTGTTTACAAGAGAAAATATGCTCATTTGTTTGGATTAGCAATATACTAAAAGGACATTCATGTATTCTAGCAAGGTGGAGAAAAAAAAAAAAAAAGTGAAATCCTTCTTTTGCGGTTGAGAAACTAAGACCCAGAAAAGGAAAATTCAGTGCCGCATGGCAAATTATTTTCTACTGTTATCAAAATGAATGAAACATCTTTAAAATAAGAAAAAAAAAAACTGGCTTTATTCATGAACTGAGTGAAGACACTTACAAATTAGAAATCAAATTGGTTGTTCACAAACCCCAGGAAGAAGTGTGAAGTCTGCAGAGTCTGTAAGCTCTTGGGACACAGAGGTTGCCCACAAGTTGCCCCAAGTGAGCAGGGAGATGTGAGAGACTAGAGCCGAAGAAAGGAGACCCCCTGATTTCACACGACATCTCAAGGGACAGACGTTCACTCTTGACAATCAGAAAGTGATCCCTGTAAAACCTTCTTCCTACGATTTAAGACAGGCACAGGGCATAGCTAACCATGGCTTTTGCCAAGATTGGGGAAAAAAAACAAAACACATAAAAATGAGTTTTTACCTTATTTCTCTCTTCTCTTTCTCCCATGCCTCAGTGACTCACACAATCAGCCCAGTGCCTTCTTCATTCTCCTTTTCAAGGGGGATTCATTGGTGACATTACTAGCCAATGTTTAGCACATTTATTATACTGGTTCTTTCTTTTTCAAAGCTTTTATATAAAATTCTCAAGTTTGACATTACAGGCACCTAAAAAAGTAAATAGAAATACTTTCTTGTTCTAATTAGCAGTTCATTTTGATCTGGAGATGCTATTGGAAAGCTGTTTTCCCTCTGTGAGAACTGGATGTGCTGAAAAATACACAGTTTTGATTGGGGAGTTTTCTGTTTGTAACCTGGCTAACGCGTGTGAAATCCACCTGCAATGCAGGAGACCTCTGTTTGATTCCTGGGTCAGGAAGTTCCCCTGGAGAAGGTATAGGCCACACACTCCAGTATTCTTGCCTGGGAAACCCCATGGACAGAGGAGCCTGGCAGGCTACAGTCCACGGGGTAGCAGAGAGTCGGACACGACTGAGCAACTAAGCTCCGCACAGCTTGTGGAGAATGGACTGAAGGAGACAGAGAGGATACATAGTTCATGATTAAAGAAGTAAGACCTATAGGTCAACCCTTGCACAGGCTGAAGGGCCAGGTCTGGCTAGGGAGGAAGGTAATTATGTTTCTTAGCATCTAGTTTCCTCACTGAAATGAAGATAACATTGACCACTGGCTGTTTGTCAGAGTGGAATTAACACTGAAACATGAATCAAAGTCCTTAGGTTGTCAAATAGACAAACATACCAATATGAGTTAATTCTTTCTTCTTAGTTATCTTTGAAGAACAGTCCATTTCTTCTAGATGTATGAGTGCTAATTCTCTTCAGTCGTGTCCGACGCTTTGCGACCCCATGGACAGTAGCCCACCAGGGGGGAATCCTACTGTCTGTAGGATTTCCCAGGCAAGAATACTGAGTAGGTTGCCATTTCCTCCTCCAGGGGATCTTCCCTACCCACGATTGAACTTGGATCTCATGTCTCCTGCGTTGGTAGGCAGATTCTTTACCAAGAGCGGCATGGGGACCCAAAACGTGATTCAGGTGAATAATCATTCTAGATTATGGGTGAAAATATATGAAGTGTTCTTACCAACATCTCTAGGGAAGGATATAGGCTTCAGGGAACCAGACTAGGTTTCACTCAGGGCTGAGTCCTGCTGCAGAGGATTACAACCTGCAGTTGAGACCAGATCAAAGTGACTCTGCGTCTCAGCACATGTTGTGTGTGTGTGTGTGCATGTGTGTGTGCGTGTGTATGTGTGATCTCAGACCTCAAATCCAAGTAGCTACGTGCAGCAGACCCCAAAACAAAACGCGAGTAGATTCTACCATAGACTCTGGACAAAAAATGGAATATCCCAACTGGATGTGTGAATGCTCAGTCATATCCAATTCTTTGTGACACCATGGACTGTAGCCCTGCCATTGCCTCTGTCCATGGGATTTCCCAGGCAAGAATACTGGAGTGTGTTGCCATTTCCTACTTCAGTGGATCTTCCCTACCCAAGGATTGAACCCACCTCTCCTGAATTGGCAGATTTTTACCACTGAGCCTGAGAAGACCCCATCCCTACTGGATATCCAAACCTTTATCACCAAGTGCAGAGATCTCTGAAATGGTCGTGGGGGCATATTACCTGTCCTGCTGTAGGTAAACTTTGTTCAGATCATTTGTTATTAAAAAAAAAAAAAGACCACAGAAAGCCCTTTACAACCCCCACCCCATGATGAGCAGACTGGAATACAAATAATATGTCTTCCAGCACCAAACATTTCACCACAATCATTTGGGTTGCAAGCTCTGAAATCCTGATGACTCGAAGAGGAAATTAAATCTCTCCCATACCCAAGTTTAATATTTTCTGTGAAGGATGTGGTTTTACCCTTTGTCAATCCCAAGTCTTGCTGGAACACACTTTTCCAGTTTGTTCAGAAGTTGTCAACAGGTTGCCCATAGTCGCCCTGTCCTTCCTGGGCTGCTAAATTTTGCAACAACTCATAAATAACTTGCTTCACCACTATTTCTGCTCTAAAAAGTAAACTGCATTTTTCCTCTGTTTTGGAAAAAAACAAGTTTTTCAGAATGACAGAGTCACCAGATCAAAGAGGCCTGAACATGTATACAGGCCCGGGAAAGTCACTCCTCACTGAGTCACTGGGTCCTGAATGAACACTTTGGCAAGTGTACTTTTCCACAGATGCTGCACAACATGATTTAGACCCATGCTCATCGGCTCAAGTCTTCTGTGTGTATGCATGCATGTATGTGTGCAGACAGAAAAGGAGATTATATTCAGCTAAATGCATGACCTTTAGAAGATAATAACACTTAAGATTCTTGACTTCTGGAACCCACCTACTTTATTGGTGGGAATGTAAATTGGTATGATCACTATGGAGAATAGTATGGATGTTCCTTACCAAGCTAAAAATAGATCTACCATATGATCCAGCAATCCCATTCCTGGGCATATATCTGGAGAAAAACATAATTCAGAACTACATGTCCCCCAGTGTTCACTGAAGCTCTATTTGCAATAGCCAAGACATGGAAGCAACCTAAATATCCACTGATGGAGGAATGGATGAAGAAGGTGTGGCACATATGTACAATGGAATATTACTTGGCCATAAAAAAAGAATGAAATAATGCCATTTGCAGAACATGAATGGACCTGAGATGGTCATACTAAGGAAGTCATACAGTGAAAGACAAATACATGATATCACTCATATGTGGAATCTAAGTTTTTTAATTATGTAAGTGAACTTATATACAAAACAGAACAGATGCACAGATTTTGAAAGCAAGCTTGTAACTACCAAAGAGGAAAAGTGGGAGAAGGGATAAATCAGGATCTTGGAATTAACATACATAAACTATTACATATAAGATAGATAACCAAAGATGACCTACTATATAGCACAAGGAACTCTACTCAATATTCTGTAATAATCTATATGAGGAAAGAACCTGGAAAAGAATGAATATATGTATTTGTATAACCAAATCACTCTGCTGCACACCTTTGTTGATGGAGAAGATGCAGAGAGAAAGGGAAAGTTAGGCATCAAGTATTAATAATAAGTCCTTCCAACTTTTGTCATCTCTTCTCAAGTCAGCTACCTTGTTCATCGATGCTTGAAAGCCTCTAACATCAAGAAGAAAAATAGATGTTGAACTAGCTGATGCTAGGACTAGTTAAGACTAGAATCTCTTAAAAAGTGATAGTTTCCATGAGCTGCAATATGAGAACGACTTCTGGGCTCAAAAGTATTTCAAACCTTCTGTAGCTGAACTCCATTCCCTTCCTCATACAAACTCCCCATCACCCCTGACCTTGCCCGACTGAACCTTACACAAATTAGCTTCTGACGCTTCCAGTCTCTAGGTAGCATGATTGGCCTCACTTGCTGGTATGTCTTCTTAGCTTACTTTATACTCATTCTTCTTCCCACTTCAGAGAAAGTGCTTTGCTTCTCACCTCTGAATACGCTTAAATAAGTATCTGTAGAGCACCTACTGTCATCAGTAATGTTTCTAATGTTTCTGCATTAGATGCTGCTGTCAGAGACCTAAAAATAAATAAAGCATTTGAAGGAGCTGACAGTCTACTAGGAGCAGTAAACAAGGAAAGAATTATCATAGTGCAAGACAGAAAAAGTGCCAGCAGAGGATAACAAAAATACTTATTCCTAACTGGGTTAATTTGGACATTTCTTGGGTGGTGATCAGCCAAAACTTGACTGATCAAGAGGATTTCAATTGGAGAAGTAATGAAGAACATTCCAGACTGAGGAAGAAGCATCAGCCCTCAGCATACTAAGTGCCAGGAAATGGCCACAAGTACAGGAAGGGTGGTAAATTTATGGATAAACGTTAAATTTATGGATAAACGTCAATCAGGAGATTTGGGGAAAGAAGATGGAGAGCCTCAGGCGCTGTGCTCAAGAGATACAGGGCCACTGAACGCTTTTGAGACAGATTCTCCTGCAACGATGGGAAAGAGGGCATGAAGAGGCCTCCCAGGGAACAGAATTGGACGGCTGACAGTACTCAGGGGGTGAGAGCTGATGAGGGCTAAACTAGGTCAGGAGCAGTGAATGGGATAGAAATGAGAAAGAAGCAATATGACCAAATGATCGGCGAGCTGTGAAAGATAAAGGGTGGCCAGATAAAGAGTGCCTATGAAACTGAGCAGAATCCTGTGGGGCTCCTGGGCACAAAGCCTTTCTGTGTCCCCCATTTCTCGATTACAGGAACTAGGCTTCATTCAGCCTCCATGCCTTTCCCTGAGTTCCAACAGGCAGGTTCAAACAGTTGCTAATTAGGGAAGGGGACGGATGCAGAGACAAAGGAGAAGCAGTCAAGAATCAATAGTGCAGCTTGGGGACAAGTCCTGGTTCCCACTCAAGGGATACACATAACAATATCCCTGAGCTGTTTTGTAGATACTGAAATTCCCGTCAGGTGAAAGAAGGAACCTGCCCACAAGCACATAGACTCCAGATGAGTTGGAACCAGAAGGCTGATAATGCTGACTCACGCTTACCTCATCATCAACCAATCAGAAGAAAGTCCACAAGCTGATCACACCTTCCTCTTTGAACCATTACTATAAAACTCCTCACTATACACTCCAGGTCTGGACACACAGCTTTGAGAGCATTAGCCCACTGTGGCACTCTGTCTGGCAAATCAATAAAGCTATTCTTTTCTACTTTACCTAAAGCTCTGTCTCTGCAATTTAACTCAGTGTCAAGGTATAGAGGTGAGATTTGGGTTCACCGATAAGTGAGAATATTTTGGTGAATGATGGCAAATTCTATTGTGCATATACTGAACTTGAGCTGAGGGCGTCCATTAAGAAAGGCCCAACAAGCACCCAACATGTTTGAATTCATCTTCATGAAGATGGCATTTGAAGTTTGTTGGATGAAATCAGAGCAAAAGCAGCCTTGACTTGTCCACTGTTGTTGGATTACAAATAACTAGCATAACTTCCAGTGTATATTTGGAGTGGGTTGCCATTTCCTTCTCCAGGGGATCTTCCCGACCCAGGGATCGAACCTGGGCCTCCTGCATTGGAGGCAGACGCTTTAACCTCTGAGCCACCAGGGAAGCTCAGTGTATATTAAGTACCCGTTAAATGTTTAATAAATAAATATAATCTAGAGAGAAGAATTCGGAGAAGGCAATGGCACCCCACTCCAGTACTCTTGCCTGGGAAATCCCAAAGGTGGAGGAGCCTGGTAGGCTGCAGTCCATGGGGTCGCTAAGAGTCAGACACGACTGAGCGACTTTACTTTCACTTTTCCCTTGCATGCATTGGAGAGGGAAATGGAAACCCACTCCAGTGTTCTTGCCTGGAGAATCCCAGGGACGGGGGAGCTTGGTGGGCTGCCGTCTATGGGGTCGCACAGAGTCAGACACGACTGGAGTGACTTAGCAGCAGCAGCAGAGAGAATTAAGCATGAAATGAACATGGAGAAAGGCCTATATTTACAGAGGAGATACCAGTGAGAAAGGTAGGGAAATTAGTAAGAAATACAAGGAGACCTCTTTTAGGATTTGAAATAGCTCAACTGAAATTCCATCACTCCACTAGCTTTATTCATAGTGATGTTTTCCTAAGACCCACTTGACTTCACATTTGGAAAACTCAGCAATGGCCACAGGACTGAAAAACGTCAGTTTTCATTGCAATCCCAAAGAAAGACAATGCCAAAGAATGTTCAAACTATCTCACAATTGCACTTATCTCACATGCTAGGAAAGTAATGCTCAAAATTCTCCAAGCCAGGCTTCAACAGTGCCAAAGCCTTTGACTCTGTGGATCACAACAAACTGTGGAAAATTCTCAAAGAGATGGGAATACCAGACTATCTGACCTGCTTCCTGAGAAATCTGTATGCAGGTCAAGAAGCAACAGTTAGAACAGGACATGGAACAACAGACTGGTTCCAAATTGGGAAAGGCTATATATTGTCACCCTGCTTATTTAACTTACATGCAGTGTACATCATGCGAAATGTCAGGCTGGATGAAGCACAAGCTGGAATCAGGATTACCAGGAGAAATATCAATAACCTCAGATGTGCAGATGACATCATCCTTAAGGCAGAAAGTAAAGGAGAACTAAAGAGCCTCTTGATGAAAGTGAAAGTGGAGAGTGAAAAGGTTGGCTTAAAACTCAACATTCAGAAAACTAAGATCATGGCATCCGGTCCCATCACTTCATGCCAGATAGATGGGGAAACAATGGAAACAGTGACAGACTTTATTTCGTAGGGCTCCAAAATCACTACAGATAGTTACTGCAGCCATGAAATTAAAAGACACTTGCTCCTTGGAGGGAAAGCTATGATCAACCTAGACAGTATATTAAAAAGCAGAGACATTACTTTGCAACAAAGTTCCGTCTAGTCAAAGCTATGATTTTTCCAGTAGTCATGTATGGATGTGAGAGTTGGACTATAAAGAAAGCTGAGCACTGAAGAATTGATGCTTTTGAACTATGGTGTTGGAGAAGACTCTTAAGATTCCCTTGGACTGTAAGGAGAGCCAACCAGTCTATCCTAAAGGAACTCAGTCCTGTATATTCATTGGAAAGACTGATGCTGAAGCTGAAACTCCAGTACTTTGGCCACCTGATGCGAAGAACTGACTCACTAGAAAAGACCCTGATGCTGGGAACGATTGAAGGCAGGAGAAGGGACCAACAGAGGATGAAATGGTTGGATGGCATCACCAACTTGATGTACATGAGTTTGAGCAAGCTCTCGGAGTCGGTGATGGACAGGGAAGCCTGGAGTGCTGCAGTCCATGGGATTGCAAGGAGGCAGATATGACTGAGTGACTGAACTGACTGACAAGGAGACTACAACATCTCAGGAGCTGGTGATAGGGCAGATTGTAAGAAGCAAATATATTCAATCATTTTTCAACAAGTATTTATCAATAACCTCCTCATACCAGACACTATTCTGTATGTTGAGGACACGGCATAAAGCAAGGCAAACAAGAGTCTTACTCCTGTAGACCTGTTTCTAGGGAACCATTAGCAGTGCCTGATGCCCATTTCTTCTGAAGATAAGTGGGATGTGGATAAGCAAGCCATGCATTGGCAATTAAGAGTCTTCAGCTGTCAATCTTCAATGACTTTTAAAGAGCAGTTTAGTGGAGTTGTGGCAATAAAAATCAGATTTACAACTTACATGTCTGGGTTTTTTCCCACAAGCTCCTGAGGGCAGGGACCAACCTCATCTGTTCCTGCATTCATACAAGGTCTGACAAACCCTGGTTGGATGCAGTAGATATGAATTCACGACAAGGGATTAGGAAACAAGCATTTGGTGATAAAGACAAAGCACAGAATAAACTCTTAAGTGAATCAATCCATTTAACATCTGTCTGTTAAATGAGTAGAAAGATGAACCACTATCATGCAATTTTTATTGGTCAGGGTTTGGTTTGATGAAAGATAGAATCTGTTTGTATTAATCATGGTTTAACAGAGAAGCAAGGCCACTATGAGTGACAGGGAGAAAGGGATAGGAATGTAAGGAATAGACTGTGCAATTGTGGAAGTCATAAAAGATCCATGGAGAGGCTACTGCTTCCGTATACCTGGAGCAGGCCCAAAGCTACCACAGGTCTGAGACTAGCAGGCAAAGAAAAGATGGCTGATGTTGCTTTTCAGTTGCTCAGTCATGTTCAGACTGTTTGCGACCCCATGGACTGCAACATGCCAGGATTCCCTGTCAGTTACCACCTCCTGGAGCTTGCTCAATCTCGTGTCTATTGAATCAGTGTTGCCATCCAACCATCTCATCTCCAGTGAGTCAGTGATGACATCCAACCATGTCATCTCTTTCTACTCCCACCTTCAATCTTTCCAGCATCAGGGTCTTTTCCAATGAGTCGACTCTTCACATCAGGTGGCCAAAGTATTGGAGCTTCAGCATCAGTCCTTCCAGTGAATATTCAGGGTTGATTTCCTTTAGGATTGACTGACTGTGGTGTAGCAGCAAAGACAAACTGGAATATGGACTTGTCCCTCACCAACTCCAACCTCTGTAACATTGCTGTTTTAAAGGAGTTGGTGCCCTTCACCATGAAGCTGTGCAAACACCTGACCTACAGTCCCAGAGACTGAAGGAGGACCTGACTGGAGCTGGGGGAATGTGGGTCCAAGGTGAGCCGGAGATCAGCCTCTCTGTGTGGGAGTAGCAGGGACCGCGTGCATCCGCACCTATCTCACAGTGCTTCACTTTTGCCTTCCAAATCTCATGCATATTTCTTCAACTGTAGCCTCATTCTAACACCACATCACAGAGGAAATGAATTCTGGGAAAATTAGTAAATTGGTATGACCATTGGTATTACAACCTGCAGTTGAGAACAGACCAAAGTGACTCTGCATCTCAGATATGGACACAGGACATTTTGACGCAGGACAAAGCCACCGCAGTCTTCCCCTTGCCCACAAACATGTTTAACTATCCCTAACTTGCAAATGGCTTTCCAGGTAGCTCAGCAGCAAAAGAATCTGCCTGCCAATGCAGGAGAGAGTGGTTTGACCCCTGGGTTGGGAAGATCCCCTGGAGGAGGAAATGACAACCCACTCCAGTAATTCTGCCCTGAAAAATCCCAAGAACAGAGGAGCCTGGAGGGCTACAGTTCATAGGGTCACAAAGAATTGGACACGACTGAGCAACTAAGAATGCATGCACGCACACAACTTGCAAATACAAATAATTTCAAAAGCATGCCTCTACCTAACTCCTAACATTATGCCACCCTTGTCCAATGTAAAACACTAACTAACCCTCTCTCCCCAAAAGACACAAAGCCCTTTTGTCCATCTTTTGATGACACTCATAGTTCTAGCTAAGTCACACTTCCCCTTTGATGTCCTATTACTTTACTGAGATATAAGGTTACACAGTAGCAAATTGGAAGGGGGCAAAGAATTTCTATACATATATATGTTTATACATAAATTTATATGCAGCAAAATAAGGAAAAATACTCATAAGCCTTTTTACTGAACTAGTCTTGTGGTCTTAGCTGATATTTATAAATCTGGAGGGCTACAGTTCATAGGGTCACAAAGAATTGGACACGACTGAGCAACTAAGAATGCATGCACGCACACAACTTGCAAATACAAATAATTTCAAAAGCATGCCTCTACCTAACTCCTAACATTATGCCACCCTTGTCCAATGTAAAACACTAACTAACCCTCTCTCCCCAAAAGACACAAAGCCCTTTTGTCCATCTTTTGATGACACTCATAGTTCTAGCTAAGTCACACTTCCCCTTTGATGTCCTATTACTTTACTGAGATATAAGGTTACACAGTAGCAAATTGGAAGGGGGCAAAGAATTTCTATACATATATATGTTTATACATAAATTTATATGCAGCAAAATAAGGAAAAATACTCATAAGCCTTTTTACTGAACTAGTCTTGTGGTCTTAGCTGATATTTATAAACTCTTCTATCACCTCTTCCACATTCCCTTTGCCCTGAGCAGGCCCCTTATCTGTCCTAGTTCTTTGCCTGGTGAGGTGATCCAACGCTTCGTTCCTGCAGGGTCTGGCCTGTTTTGTCTGAACTGAGTTGTCCTCTTGTCCACTGGCTTTTATCATAGAACGTGAAAGTACAAGGAGGCTCCCCCAGGGGATCATTTGAATTCCAGATGTCTTCCTTGCCCCCACTGTTTAGTAGCAACCCTCAGCAATCAACACCAATCCCCTGCCCCCCCTCGGTACAGTAATCCTTACAGTAGTGCTTAACTGATTCACTGGCATGAGAAGCCCCAGGGACAAGGTGGCAAGTGCATCTGCCAGTTTAATAGAACCTTTACTGCAGCGCCCAGTGAAAACCTTCTTCCTTTGGGAACTGAGTCTTCTTGCATTAATAGAACCCAAAGTCACAGAGACGGGAAGCAAAAATTTTGCCAGCAAACTTTCAGGGATAGTAGTGAAAGGAGCCCCTTCCATTTCTTCTCCTTGATTTCCTGGTCCTGTTTATGGGAGAGAACACACCATCTATTAGTTGCTGAATCAGAGCATATGCATCACTTTGAGGACATTCCCTAGACCACGCAGGATGTTTCCATCCAACTGGTACCACAAATGAATCTTTAAAAGGCCAGCTGCTTCGAAGTGTTGAGGATATTGAGAAGACTAGTAATTTGTGTGAGGGACCCTGTTCCCAGGCTTCATTGCTATCAGATGAGTGATTTGGTCAGAAGTCGTGCTGTGTAGGTAGCTGTGACGATGAATAAGGTCTGCTTAAAGTTCAGAGATCATGATTTTGGCAAAAGCAGGAAAGGCAAATTTGTATCCTAGAGTAAGTGCATACTTTCACAAGAACAAATACTGCCCCTTCTCTAACAGAAGTGGCCTGGTGTAATCAGTCTGCCCACAGTGCTGGTGAGCCTGGGAGGAGGATGCCCACATTCAAGGCTGGGTGGTGGTCTTTGCTCCTGGCAGGCTGGGGAATCAGCTGTGCTCTGACCCCATCCCCTTGTTGCATTGGATTCACTTGCTAAGACCAAGCATAACCTCCAGCCCTGGTGCTTCAGCCGCCTTATCCATGGGCTCATTGACCAAGGACAAGGTCCCTGGGGAAAGAAATGGGCTGGATTCTACAGAACCAATCACCTCACCCACCTGATATTTAGCTCATCCTTACCGAGGCAGCTCTCTGGTAAACATTCAAGTAGGACACAGATGTACGTATGCTCTGCCTATTTGGAAAGGTCTAGTCACCCACTGCTTCCTCAGATTTCCTTGTCATCATTAACCCATCATGCTCCTTTCAAATGCTTGAGAATCTAGGATAGCTGAGCTGTTAGGCCTACGAGTCAGAACATCTCTTCTTCCAGGACAGATGTGCAACCTCGACCAGTCGTCAGGGGTCAGTCCTTTAGGAGGTCCTCCCTTTGCATGGTCATCACAGGGCCCCCAGGAGGGGAGTTATAGTGCTGTAACCATGCCCACTCGGGTGATGCCAGCATTTTTATGATAAGCTATGAAATGACTTACCAGGAAAATGGAAAGTCCCAAAGGACAGATTCAAGTTTGCTACTGCTGCTAAGTCGCTTCAGTCGTGTCTGACTCTGTGTGACCCCATAGACGGCAGCCCACCAGGCTCCCCCGTCCCTGGGATTCTCCAGGCAAGAACACTGGAGTGGGTTGCCATTTCCTTCTCCAATGCATGAGAGTGAAAAGTGAAAGTGAAGTCGCTCAGTCGTGTCTGACTCTTAGCGACCCTATGAACTGCAGCCTACCAGGCTCCTCCGTCCATGGGATTTTCCAGGCCAGAGGACTGGAGTGGGGTGCCACTGCCTTCTCCTCTACGTTTCCAGAAATGGCTCCCAAAGCCATGACCCAAAACCAGGCCACTAAGGAAGCTGCTGCACCTGCCATGACCAAGATGCAGCATAGCCAGGAAGCCCCAGGTGAAAGCGGAAGCCACTGCTGCTGCAGCAGGGAGCAGGAGCATGCCACGTCCGCCACAGTGCACTCCAGCCTCCTGTCCTCCCCCTTCCACAGCCAGAGGCTGGATGAAAGTCACGCGGGCCTCGGCGCCAGCTGCCACAGAAGCAAACACCTCCGGGACTGTGGCTTCCCAGGAAAGAAACAAACATGCGAGTCTCTCCTCATGTTTCATTTTATTTTCATTTTCCAAATCTCATGCAAGCACCTCTAATTGACTGAACCTAAATTACATCCAAAAAAAATCCTGGCTTCAAGATATTCAGACAAATGTAGCTTTCAGTCTCCCAAACTCTACAAAACAGTGAGGACCTCAGGCAGAGGCGACAGTAAATGGTAAGACAGCCAGTTCTGTTAGCCACCACCCAGGGAAGTGGTTTCAGGGTACAGTTTGCTCACTTTAGGGGTCGTGTGAACACGTTCAGAGGAAAACAAAAGGGATACACAAAGGAGAGGATAACTGACCCAGCAAAATCATAAAAAGGAAAGAGAGGTGAGAGCCACACATAGGTTGAAGATTAAGCCTTATAAAGAAGGAAGGGCACTTGCATCTCCAGAATAACAGAGAAGGACGCACACCGAGGGGCATCCTGTCAGATGACCTTGGCATCTTCGGTGACATAGGAGCTAAAGTCATCTGCCATCAGTCAGTGGTGAAGCTGGAAGGGTTTGAGTGGAGTTGGAACACTTAGAAATGTGAGAACTTAGTTGACAGTTGATTACAGATATATGAGAGAAGATATGTGCATTTCTGTATGTGGATTCAAGTATTTAATAAAAGCCAAAATATTGGGATTTTTGATTATAGATACATGAAAGAAGATATGTACATTCTTGTATGTGGATTCAAGTATTTAATAAAAGCCAAAATATTGGGATTTTTGCCAGTCCACCATTCGAACTGATAAGGCTTAATGGATGCCGACATCAAAGATGGCCATATTCCAACATTTTTGCACTCCTCAACTCCTCTCAACATCTTTCTTCTCCCCCAGGCATAGGTACATTTTAACAGGAAACAAGAAGCCTTCCATTTAAGCTCTAAAGCTTGAAAAGTTAAACTTCAGTCATCAAGGCCATCACGTCAATTTTGAAGGCACTCTACTTTCTTGGGGTCAACCCACCTTAGAGTGGGAAATTTTAGATAAATAATGCCCATAAAATGTCAACTGAGACAGCAAATTGCAAGAATAATAGTTTTTAATTCAATGGTCCATGATTATGAAAAGGATATCATTTTCATAATCATGGAAAGTATATACATAAACGTGTAAGATAAGACCTTGCTTTTGACAAAACTGGCTCACCTTGTAAATTAAAATAAAATTAAATTCCTATCAATATTACAACAAAGATATCCTCAAGACGGACAAAGACCTAAAGGAAAGTTCTAGAAACTTGATAGAAGAAAAAATAAAATATCTTTGTAAACTAAAAGTGAGGAAGAAGTATTAAAGAAAATCCTAAAGCACAAACCAAAGCAGTAATAATAGTAGTAATATTAACAATTCGCTTATATCAAAAATTTAAAGTATACCATTGATAAAGTTAATAGATGATGAATTAGAGGGAAAACATGTGCGTCTAAAACCAATTAGGAGCTAATAGTTAGAATACAATGTTGTTGTTGTTGCTGTTGTCATTGCTTAGTTGCTAAGTCATGTCAGACTCTTTGCAACCCCATGAACTGTAGCCCACCAAGCCCCTCTAGAATATACTGGAAACCCCTAAAGACCAACAGTAACAAACCAAGGAAGAACACGAACAGGAAAAAATGGAAAAGGCTACGAATAAACAATGTCTATAAGAAGAAAGACAACAAACTACAGGCTTTTAAAGACATGTGCAAACTCAGTCATTAGGGAAATGCAAATTAAAACAGCAAAGAGCATTCACTTCACGCTCATTAGACTGACAACTTTTGAAAGCTGCACAACAGGAGACTGCAGAGAATCAGGATGAACAAAGCAGCCTTTTATGAACCCTCAGTGGAAACAGCTCTTCTGGAGAGCGACCTGACAGTATTCAGTGTGTTAAGCCACTGAGGTTTGTAAATAAATCACGATTTTGTCTCTCCTATCTAAACACGTAGATTGATACAATATGGGGCACTGGTGCTTAAATAAACAAATATGTGACACTGATGGTCAGGGAGCAGGTGCTGAGAAGATTGTTAGAGGCTGAAAAGATGGTGATGCTTATTATATTTGGTTAACTGCTGCTTGCAGTGACCTGGGACATAGACCCCACGTACCTAATGAACTTGTCGCTCTAAGGGAAGGGCTGGGAAACAGAACCTTTGTAATGCCCGTTGGCTGTTATTAACTGTTTGGCAAGGAACTAAAAATAAAGAGATGGCCTAGTTTACAAATAGATACTCCAGAAATTCAGGCAGTGTTGAGGTGAAGTCGCTCAGTCGTGTCCGACTCTTTGCGACCCCATGGACTGTAACCTACTAGGCTTCTCCGCCCATGGGATTCTCCAGGCAAGAATACTGGAGTGGATTGCCATTTCCTTCTCCAGGGGATCTTCCCGACCCAGGGATCGAACCCGGGTCTCCCGCATCAGAGGCAGACGCTTTTAACCTCTGAGCCACCTCAGGCAGTGTTACAAAGTTGGAAAGACCTACAGTTTGCCTGATGCCGGATCTTAAAGAGATGGAGAAGGCTTTTGAGGAATAAGGACCCTAAGTGATACAGAACAAAGATCAACCTAAGAGTGTGGTGCTTTATTTTTTTTCTTTTTTTAACTGGAGTATAATTGTTGTGATAGTTTCTGCTGTACACCAGTGTGAATCAGTTTATATATACATACGTGCATATGTGTGTGTGTGTGCGCGCACGCACGCGAGCGCGTGCCTGCATGCTAAGTCACCTCAGTCATGTCTGACTCTCTGCAACCCAACAGACAGATTGTAGCCTGCCAGGCTCCTCTGTCCATGAGGATTCTCCAGACAAGAAAACCAAACTGGGTGGCCATGTCCTCCTCCAGGGAATCTTCCCAACCCAGGGATCGAGTCCTAGTCTGATGTCTCCCACATTGACAGTCATGTTCTTTACATATGTGTGTGCGTGTGTGCACTAAGTTGCTTATATATATATTACCTCCCTCTTGAGCTTCCCTCCCACCCATTTCCCCATCCTAAGCAGCAGTTAACCAAATATAATAAGCATCACCATCTTTTCAGCCTCTCTAACAATCTTCTCAGTGCCTGCTCCCAGACCATCAGTGTCACATATTTGTTTATTTCTTTTAAGCACCAGATCAGCACAGAGCACCAAGCTGAGCTCCCTGTGTTATCCAGCAGCTTCCTGCTAACTATCTGTCTCTATTCTTAGCCTGCAAATAGGTTCATCAGTACCATTTTTTGAGATTCCATACATACATGTTAACATACAATGCTTGTTTTTCTCTTTCTGACTTACTTCACTCTGTATGACAAACTGTAGGTTCATCCACATCACTACAACTGACTCAATTTCATTCCTTTTTATGGCTGAGTAATATTCCATTGTACATATGTACCATGACTTCATCCATCCATCTGTTGATGGACATCTAGGTTGCTTCCCTGTCCTGGCTATTGTAAATACTGCTGCAATAAACATTAGTATACATGTCGCTCTTTCCATTATGGCCTTTTCAGGGTATATACCTAAACTGGGTTTCCTGGGTCATATTGTGGTTTTATTCCTAGTTTTTAAAGAAAGCTCCATACTGTTCTCCATAGCGGCTGTATCAATTTCCATTCCCACCAACAGCGTAAGAGGGTTCCCTTTTCTTGTGGAACTCTATAAAATCTTCCAGGAGAAAAAGAAAGAAAGAAAGAAAGAAAAGAAACAAACTCAGGGTAAAGTTCAGTGCATTAAGGACATGACCTTCCATCTCTTGCCCAGTTGGCCTGGAGGTGCCCCCTTAGGCTAAAAGCAGTGAGATACAAATGAGAAGCAAAGCCATCAAGTACATTTGAAAACTGTGCCTCACAAAGAATGTAGGCATGGCTACTGGCTTGCAGAACTGACTAGAAATAAACAGAAGTTTATGCGGTGTTTAAGATACCTGCATTACCAAAGAAGCACCAACGAAAACGCCTTTGAATGTTTGAGGCTAAAAACATCCTTCCTTGCACAGGACAAAGCTTAAGAAAGCTCTTTAGCCCCAAGGAGAGCATTTTCCCCAAATCCCATTTCTTGGATTGTCAAGAGGGAAATAGAAAAGAAAGAGCATCCGGAAGGGCGGGCCTGGAATCACAGAGGTCCCAGACCCTACACTTCTGACCTGACTATAGTCTAGACCCTGCCATTGCCCACACCAGCCCCTCCCAGGCCTGCCTGAAATGCCAACCTCCATACCTATTTTCTAAATCTTGTCCTTCTCCAAGACCCAGCTCAGTCACCACATCCACTATGAAGCCCTTTGGTCTCAGGGCTTGTCAATGACAAATTGACACTTGCCTGTAAACTAATTGGCAAGATGGCCCTTGCCAATTACTAAGATAACATGTTCATCGATTCTAAAACAGAGCATCAGCTCCCTATTTCACCTAATTTGACTAGGGAGATGATTAAAGTGTCTTTTATTATATAGATTATCAATAATCATCAGTGAGCACTTCGCCACACCCCCAACTCTATGACAGGGTGTGTGCTTCCTGGCACATATTTGGAGGCTACTGCATCCCCTGCATATAGGAAACAGAAAAGTCAATACTATGCTTCAGGTACATTATGAGTTAAACAGCTCCCGCCAGGTGACGGAGGCCCTCAGCCACTATCCCGGCTTGACACGTACAATGTAAACCGAATACTGACATGCACCAAACTCGCAAATGTGAGGGCATAAAGAACGTGAGAGACAGGTGTGACCGCATTTTTCCAAGAGGAGAAAGGAGGCCTTTCCAGTGAGTGGAGCGATTTGAACTCAGACGTGAGGCAAGATAAAAATGCAGAAATTGCTGGTTAAACTGATGCATTTATGAAGTGACTTTGTTCAGAAGACTAGGCAGAAGTAGAGTAAGGTGAGCAAGTCTACATCTCCCCGAAATCTAGGAACTATAGACACACTGGCCTTTCATCTCAGAGATTCTGCTGAGAAAATGGAAACATCTTACGACATCATCAAGAGGATATTACCCAGAACTTTTACTGCGCAGCCCACTGGGCTAACACTTCACATCAGTGCTACCCACAGAAATACAACACATGTCTCATAGTCCACCTTTGAAAAAGATATAGATACAACTATTTTACTAATATATTTTATTTAACTTGCTGCTGCTGCTGCTGCTAAGTCGCCTCAGTCGTGTCCGACTCTGTGCGACCCCATAGACGGCAGCCCACCAGGCTCCCCCGTCCCTGGGATTCTCCAGGCAAGAACACTGGAGTGGGTTGCCATTTCCTTCTCCAATGTATGAAAGTGAAAAGTGACAGTGAAGTCGCTCAGTCGTGTCTGACTTAGCGACCCCATGGACTGCAGCCTACCAGGCTCCTCTGTCCATGGGATTTTCCAGGCAAGAGTACTGGAGTGGGTTGCCATCGCCTTCTCCGTTATTTAACCTAATGTATCCAAAATATTATCATTTTTACATGTAAGCAATATAAAACTTATGAATGGACATTTTATATATATCCTGTTTCTCATACCTCTCAGCTCTTACTGGCTATGACCCACTGGAGTTTAGAGAAAAGCCCAAAAAGAATTCAGAGCTTTTGAGAAACAGAGATTAGCATGTGTTTACTAGATGCTTCTCAAAAAACATGCTTTGCAATGTTTGAAAAGGCCTCCATGTTATTTTCTTCAAATGTCGGTCAACACAAGTCAATGTATACATCCAAATCAAAGTAATTAAATAACATATAAGCAAAATACAGCACAACATATGATTCTATGTATACAAAGTACAAAAATAGGGCTTACACTTGGGGGAGGGGTATGAACTGAAAGAGGTGTGAAGGGCCTTCTAAGGTAATATTGGTAAAATTCTATGTCTCCAGGTGCTGGCTACACAGATGAGCTCACCTAGTGAAAATTCATTAAGTTATTCATTTAGGATATGTGATTCCTATGTGTGTGTGTGTGAGTACATGTAATCTTTATATGCACACTGTATCTCTGCATATATATACAACTTCAATAAAGAGCTAAAGAATACAAAAGAATAAAGACTTGGGATTCTTTCTTTAGTAAAATAAAATGATTTAAAGATCAAAACTTTGGATATAAAATGGCATCATCTTCATAAAACGTAAGTAACTCAAACACTGTGGCATTAAAGACCTATGAGGCATAAATTCTCCTGTTTGCATTGGCGAATAAATCAAACATCATCTTTCCTTTCACCTTAATTAATTTGAATGTTGACCATGTAATTTCAAAAATTATCTTCAAAAGCATGTTTTGAAATTGGATGGAGTAACTTAAAACTGAATATGTGGATGAATCTGTATTTCAGGATACATATATTCCTTAGATACTAATCTGCTCCAGCTCTTCCTTATCAGCACATGAAATATGCAGCATAATCCTTTGAGATCTCTTGGAAAATCTGTTCCTTATGAGAAACTTGGAGCCTAGCATTTGCCAAATATAACATTGCAAGTTTTCAAGGTCACTGTGACAAAACATACCCATCCATTTCCAACTGGATGAATGTCTGGCCCTTGGACTTCCATGGACTGCCCCTTGATGAGAACCACTGAGTTAGATGATCCAAGATTAATACCTATTAACTTCGTGACTTCTGCAGAAAGCAACTGCTGCATTACCTTCTGTAACACTGACTGAAGAGAAACACTTTTTTTTTTAAAAAAAAAAAAAAACCTTGTATTTAAATACTACTCTGGAAAGATAAGCTGATTTCATCAAATCTATGGTGAGCTGTTTTTTAGTGAGTGGGCCAGGAATGCTAAGTGTCTGGAATGGTCCCCCACAGTTCAAAATTACCTTACACTCAGTGCCAATAACCCTCCTCTTAAGAAACACTGAGAGCTATTTGTGTTGATAAAATGTAGTTAGGGCACCTAGAATTGGGTTCTCATAATAACCTTTTCTTTCCAGTTAAGACTGGAGCTGTCAAGGAAGTAAGTGTACTTTTTATGTGTAAAGAAAGGGATGATTATTAAATATCTGAGAGAGTAGGATGTGCACCTCTTCTCAAAGATGTGCTGGTAAAACCCAGGAGGGATTAACTAAGTACCCTGGAATGAGTGCGCCTCCTAGAGTCGGCCTCTCTGCTTCTATCAGTGGTCTCTTTTAATGCAAACAACTCTTGTGTACTGAATTTGTGAACAGTACAAATGCAAGTCCTCTTACCAGTGTCAGAACAAAACTACTTTTTTATACTCATTTCTTTTCCAAAAAGAGATCCCCAAAATAAGACTCCAGGATTTTTGTCAGTGATTTTCAAAATTGAGCTATTTTAAGATCGTATTATTCCTAGATAATGTTCAGAGAGTGATAGGCAATCTGGATAGATACTTTTTTCTTGTACTTTCTCCTAGTAAAACTTTCAAAAGGCAAAGCTTACCAATAAGAGTACCAAATCAAATGTCAAGAAAGTATTTCCAGTGTTAGAATAATAAGTGCATGTACCTCAAGTTAAACTGTACAGAAAGTTGTTACCGTCTCTTGAGTTTTAAGCTCTGAAATATATATCAAGTTAAATTTAGTCATGGATGTTCTAAGATGTCCTTAAGGAGAGAAGGAATCTTTTTGTTTACTTTTTATATCTGTTTTTATACCTGCATATCTGTGCAGAAACGCTTTTACCAGAATTACTCATCAAAGTCATTATTGACCTTTGGAAAAAAAAAAATATATATATATATATAAAACATTCAAAGGAAAAAGCCTTATTATCAATAAAAATCATTATTACCTTAATTTTATTTCATACAGTGATTAAAATACATTTTCAAATGTCTAGAGTATTGCAAAGAAAGAGCCAAAATAAACCCAGGAAATAATGGAAGATCAAAAAAATGTGAGATCAAGACTCAGCATTATCTTCCTCAAACAACTTCATTTTCAATACCTCTTCCTCCTCTCCACACACACACAGCCCCCAACCACACATCTGGCACCAAATAAACAGAAACCAGTAGAAACTAAGTCCAGAACCTACGGTGCTGACTGAGTCTGCAATTCTTACACAAAACAGAACTCTATCAGTTCAAGGGAAGTCTTCACTTACTTAGGTCACGCCCATTAGATAGAGAAGAGGTGACCTCCAACAGCCAACTCTGGGATGAAGCCCTTCTTGTCCTCCCAAGATACTGCATACCTGCATTGAGAACAATTCTGCTGTATTTTAACAGCTAGTTTAGTATCAGTCTTTTCCTACTTAAACTGGGAACCCCTGAAGGGGAAAGTATAGGCTTGGCCAAAAGTTTGTTCAGGTTTCCCATTATATTGCATGGAAAAATTCCAACCAAGTTTTTGATCAACCCAATATTTACTATAATGCCTGGTGCATAGTAACTACTTCTTGAATTTAAAATACTTTTTTACAAAAATAAAAGAAAAAGCCAAAAGACCTAACTCTAAGGTTAAAAAATATATTCTTAAGTCATGAATTCACAATAAAACATATTTATTATGGTTCAAGTCAAAATCTGAGCGTAAAGTGGGGAGAGGATAGATATAGACCTTTAAAATGTATATAACCCCTTTTTTTTAATTGCCCAAGAAGACTCACCTTAAGGGTCCTTAGCATCCTGGACAGTTGCTGAGATTTGTCTGATACACTATAATATGCCCAGTGCATACTGAAATGTTTCGTAGACCCATCGTACATCCAAGATAAATAGTCATCAAATGAATGCACAAATAAAATAATTGTCACAAAGTACTCAGTTACCATTTCTACAGTGCTCTCTAAAACTCTCACTAGAAAGCTGCAGAGTCCACCCCTCATAATCATATAATCACCTGGAGTGCTGGTCAAAATGCAGATTCCTAAGCCCACCTCAGGGTTCTCCAAAAAAATAGAACCAACTAAATATGTTTGTGTGTGTGTGTGCGCGTGCGCACGCGCACGTGCGTACGTATGTGCGTGTGTGTGTATGAGAGAGAGAGAAGTCACTTCAGTCGTGTCCGATTCTTTTTGATCCCATGGACTGTAGCCTGCTAGGCTCCTCTATCCATGGGATTCTCCAGGCAAGAATACTGAAGTGGGTTGCCATGCCCTCCTCCAGGGAATCTTCCCAACTCTGGGATCAAACCCTTGTCTCTAGCATCTAGAGAACTCTACCATCTAGAACCTGCATTGGCAGGCAGGTTCTTTACCACTAGCACCACCTGGGAAGCCCATACATATGTATACATACAGAGTGAGGGGGTGGGGAGAGAAAGCTACTTATTTAAAGGAGTTGGCTGGCATGGTTATGGTGGCTTGCAAGTCCAGAAACCATACGGCAAACCCAGAAGACAGGAAATTCAAGGAAGAGTTAAATCCACAGAGCAGGTCAGCAGATTGGAAACTCAGGCAGGGTTTCACTGTTGCAGTCATGAGGCCAAATTCTCTCTCTTTCAGAAACTTGTCCTTATGACCTTCAACTTATTGGATGAGATCCATCCACATTATGGAGGGTTATCTCCTTTACTCAAAGTCTATTGATTTGAATGTGAATCACATCTTAAAAACACCTTCACATCCAACATTTCAGTTGACCAGACAACTGACCACTATAACCTTGCCAAGCTGATGCATAAAATTAATTATCATACTCACCCTGAAAAGTTTGTCTAAAATGCAAGTTTATCTGGAGGTGAGGCTCAGGGATGCGTATTTTAAACAAGCACCCCAGGTGATTCTAATTCAAGTGTTCTATGGAACCACAGCCAGAGAAAGAAAGCAGTTTATTTGCTTCCTGGGTAAGCTTTTGGAGCGCATGATATTACCCACATTATGGAATTTGAAAGCAGTAGTATGGAGTGTTAATATCACTAACATGGCTAACACAACTATTACTACAAATGTCACAGAAAGATAGACACGGTTGGTATCAGGGTTCACTCAGAAAAGCAAACATCCACCAGTTGCTCTTTCAGCAGAGAGAATTTAATGCAGGGAATTGTTTAAACTCTGCTGCTGCTGCTGCTAAGTCACTTCAGTCGTGTCCAACTCTGTGCGACCCCATAGACGGCAGCCCACCAGGCTCCGCCATCTCTGGGATTCTCCAGGCAAGAACACTGGAATGGATTGCAATTTCCTTCTCCAATGCATGGAAGTGAAAAGTGAAAGTGAAGTCGCTGTCATGTCTGACTCAGCAACCCCATGGACTGCAGCCTACCAGGTTCCTCTGTCCATGGGATTTTCCAGGCAAGAGTACTGGAGTGGGGTGCCATTGCCTTCTCTGTTTAAACTCTAAAGGACTGAAAAAGCAAAGGGAGCCCTGAGGTAACCCAGATATAATTACTGGAGGAGGTAGCAGCCTTCCTCTTGCATTCTGAAGGAACAAAAGGAAGCAACTGGAAATATTAGAGATTGGGAGCCTGGAATAGCAACCCTGCAGAGTGAGGACCCTGACCTCCAAGGAAGTAGGCTACTTGACAGGCATTGCCGTTTTGGAGCTTGGAGGAAGGACCTCATGGAGTTAGAGCCAGGTCTCTGAAGGAAAGGACATTAGCTGTCTGGAGCTATATCCCTGGGGGAGTGCAGTGAGTCTGATTCTGAGAGTGGGGAAGGACTGACCCCAGCTGCCATTGCCAGATGAACAACTTCTGGGGCAACACTATCAGGACAAGAAGTTAACCGAAAGGAACAAATCCTTCTTACCCCTCCATCCTTGCACTCTCCCTCTCCCTATCAGCAGAGCCTAGTGGTGAGCTGGCTGGCACAGGGGACAGGTACCCCGCTAAACCCCAGCCTCTGTGCCCTGGAGCACAGCACAGAGAGGTGAGCTTTGAAGCTGACCGTCAATAGCCTGATAATCCAGATACTGACGTTACCAAGTAAACACAACACCAGATGAAACAACAGCATCCAAAGGGAAATAGACAAGCTGGGCTAGATGTAATAAAGAACCTCTCTGGCTTGAACCAGCACATCTCCTGTTTTTACAAACTAACACCAGGACCTTCAGTTCAGTAGTCCAAAAGCATATATCAACTTCAGCCATTTATAAACCAAAAGACTGGGTGAATTTAAGTAGATTTAAACACAATATGGTCCAGATGTAACGTCTATAAACAGTAAAGCTTACAGATATTCTAGCACAGTGCTTCTCAAAGGTCAGTCCCTGGAGCAGCAACATCAGCTTCACCTGGGAATTTATCAAAAATCCGAATTCTTGCCCCCCAGTCCCAGACCCACTAAATATGAAACTCTGCAAATGGGACCTAGCAATCCGTGTTTGAACGAGCCCTCCAGGTGATTCCAAGCTACAGTATGTGACCCGCTGTTCCAGCCTGCTTCATCAGATTTCTGAATTGGAGCGTCTCTACTTAGCGCCCCCTGATGCACCTTCTCTAGCTCTCGTCTGTTACCAGTCATCTTCCTGGTACAAATGATCGACTACTAGCAGAGCATAAATTATAGAAGCTCTCTGTTTCTTCTGTCACACTCAAATATCTTGCCTGTTTGTATCTATAATTTTTTTAGATTTGCCCTGTAGTGTAAGGGCCCAACTTTAAAAAGGAAAAAAAAAGTACTATTTTCAATTTAGTTTTAGTAATATACTAAGTAATGAAGCTTTTCCTGGTTCCCGGAGCAATCCAACTTTTCAGAAACCTTTAAAATAAACAAAGAAAATTCAGTTAATAGGCACAGACATAAGCAAATCAATTTCTTAAAATTAGAGTCCTGGAGAGGTCACAGCAAATAACCAAACTGAGAAGGATTAAACGCATTACTGTGCTTCTTTTCTCCAACTATTCATGGTTTTTTCCATATTACTGTTTTCCTCCATAGTTATACAGGAAAGGATAGATTTGACACATGAAAATAAGAGAATTAAGTTTTCTAAAACAGACGTTGCACACTTGGTGCCCAGGGGCCAGGTTAAGCCAACAGACATGCCGTATTTGACCTGTATGCTGTTTTGTTTGCATAAGATTTGCCAACCTCTTTCATTTCACTTATTTATTGATTTTATTTTTGGCGGCGCTGGGTTTTCCTTGCTGTGTGGGGTTTTCTCTGGTTGCAATGAGCACTGCTGCTGCTGCTGCTAAGTCGCTTCAGTCGTGTCTGACTCTGTGCGACCCCATAGACGGCAGCCTACCAGGCTCCCCCATCCCTGGGATGCTCCAGGCAAGAACACTGGAGTGGGTTGCCATTTCCTTCTCCAATGCATGAAAGTGAAAAGGCAAAGTGAAGTCGCTCAGTCATATCCGACTCTTAGGACCCCATGGACTGCAGCCCACCAGGCTCCCCTGTCCATGGGAGTTTCCAGGCAAGAGTACTGGAGTGGGGTGCCAGTGCCTTCTCCGTGCAATGAGCACGGGCTACTCTCTAGTTGCTTCCCTGGTGGCTCAGGTGGTAAAGAATCTGCCTGCAATGAGGGAGACCTGGGGTTGACCCCTGGGTGGGGAAGATCCCCTGGAGAAGGGCATGGCAACCCACTCCAGCATTCTTGCCTGGAGAACCCCATGCACAGAGGAGCCTGGCGGGCTGCAGTCCATGGGGTCACAAAGAGCAACCAAAACTTTTGACTCTCTAGTTGCCACACTTGGGCTGCTCACTGGCGGCTTCAGAGAGTGGGCTCAAGGGCACCGTGGCTTCATTAGCTGTAGTTCCTGGGCTCTAGAGCACAAGTTTAACAGTTGTGGCATACAACTGTTGCTTAGTTGCTCCATGTCATGTGGAATCTTCCCAGATCAGGGGAAGTAGACACATTGGCAGCCAGACTCTTTATCAGTGTGCCATCAGGGAAGCTCCTCCCAATCTTTTAAGATTGAGAGATTTTACATAAAAAGGCAGAATTTCAGCCTCTCTTGATCTAGGTCCGCTGGACCTCCATTCCTCCACTCCTGGCATAGCAGTCGGAGGCCTGCAGCAGCTACTATCCTGGAAGGGCAGACAGGCTCTCCAGAGTCCCCACCTACCTACCACACTCCACTCACACCCACCTTTCTGATTTCCACCTTATATCCTACTCGAAGTATTTCGAGATTGGGAACATGGTATCCTCTGTCCCTTTAAACCCAAAAAAGTTTCACTTTATAGACCAGGTCCACTGAAATTGCTTTTTTGGAGTGACATACACCATTTGTGGTCGGGAAGATCTACTGGAGAATTTGCCTGGAGAATTCCATGGACAGGGGAGCCTTTGTGGGCTACAGTCCAATCGCTCACAAAGAGGCAGACACAGCTGAGCAATTTGCACTTGACATCCATCGTTTGTGGAAGGCCAGCCTGCTCACCTGGGCCCTCGGCTCTCATCATCTCCTCTGCCCCACCTGAGTGCCTCCCTCTCACCCCTCCTGGCCCTTTCCCCTTTCTTTTACTATTGGAACATGGCACAGATTTTTCAAAAAGCCCTGAAATTAGAACACAAAACACCTCCTGGGGCCAAGACTAACTTGAAGGCACCATCCAGCCTATTTCACACCCACCCTTTCTCTTTCCCGCCTGATTCCTCGTTCCCTGGTTAGTCCCCAGTCTGTTGCAATCCAGCTCCTTCCCCACCACTGACTGTACTGTGTCTGGCTGATGTCACTCATGGCCTCCCAGCTGCCAAATCCAGCAAAGTCTCACTCTGCATCCTGCTTCCACCCCTCCTTGAGGTCCTTTCTGAATCTTCCTCGGTCTTCAACCATCAGCTCAGCCTCCTTGGAGCTTCCCCAGGGGCCTCAACCCGGCTGAGCACCTCTCTGAGCTGGGTCTCTTCTGACATCCCGTTTTGTCTCGTCACCCCACTCAAGACATTGTACTGCAACTCTGGCTTATGAATCTGTCTTCCCCATGGCCAGTTAAAGGCTCTGCCTCATTCACCTTTGTCTGTACAGTGAATGGATACAGGAAGTAGTTAACAAACACCTATTAATAAAGAAATGAATGGATGAATGATTGAACGAACCAAGAATTAAAATAGCTTTTCAGTTAGTTAGGAGTCGGAAGGTCTGAAATTCCTCCAAGAGAAGCGTTTTGCTCCCAAACTTGGCTTTATCTGGGAGGCCACCCTACCTAAAGCAAATTAAATCAAGTGTAGGGGGGAAAAAAAAAAGTATATGCTTATCTCCCTTCCCTGCTGTACATTTCAGAGTTTGGCATAGTCATGTCCTTCAATATCTACAGGGATCTTAAGAAGGTACCACTCCCAAGTGTTTTACATTGTGCCAGTACACAATGATAGAAGTCTACTCACAAAGACCCTGTGTTGAAAGAGAGAGGAAGACTACCCGAACCATGACATCTAGAGATTTGGAGTAATAGCAATTATATAAAGGGATAACAAGTTAAGAATGAAATAAACATGCCTCAAAGTCCTTTAGTAAATCACTTGTTGACATCATCACACAGAAGCAGCTGAACGTAGTAACAAGGCTAGAGACTCACTCCCCCCACTGCTCCTTCCTTCCTGAGTTCTGTGGTCACCAGCTCCACTCCTGCTGGCAGAGAGGTGGAGTGGACAATAAGGTATGAGGTTTGAGGTCTCGGCACGGACAGTCTACCTGTGTTGGCAAGGAGGGATGGTGGCGCTGGGAGGTTAGTCTGTGGGAGCAGAAAAAGAAGTCGGTTTATTGTGGCCGTCTCACCCTGGACAAGCTGCCTCCCACGTGGCCCTTCACACAGTGCGGCAGACTTTTTGTAGCCCATGTTTATGACAGATAGATAGCTAGATGATAGATAGATGTGGACATAGATATGGATACAGATATGCACATACATGGGGCTTCCCCAGTGGCTCAGTGGTAAAGAATCTGCCTGCAAAGCAGGAGCTGCAGGAGACGTGTTTTTGATCCCTGGGTCAGAAAGATCCCCTGCAGGAGGGCATGGCAACCCACTCCAGTCTTCTTGCCTGGAGAATCGTACGGACAGAGAAGCCCGGCAGGATACAGTCCATAGAGTCACAGAGTCAGACGTGACGGAGGCAACTTCGCACACACGCACACACATACTCTCAACTCTGACTCAAAGAACGGTGTCTGGAAATTNGCATGGCAACCCACTCCAGTCTTCTTGCCTGGAGAATCGTATGGACAGAGAAGCCCGGCAGGATACAGTCCATAGAGTCACAGAGTCAGACGTGATGGAGGCAACTTCGCACACACGCACACACATACTCTCAACTCTGACTCAAAGAACAGTGTCTGGAAATCCAGGCTGCTATCACCCACTTCCTTATGTAGCTCCTGGCCTCCAGGTCGACGTGGCAGAATTCAACCTCTAGCAATGGCTGAAGGGCCTTGGTGCTGGGACTGGATGCCCACCCCAAAATGTCCAAGCATTAAGCAACTAGAACCCCCCATCAGGCTCACGTCTACATCCCTCCTTGTGTATCTAGGGACATCAGAATTGGCTGAATGCACTCCCCTTAGGCTCTGGAGTCTCTCTGGGCCCCTCATTAAGCCACTTTCCAGTATATGAAGAGCAGCACCTGGGGGCCATGGAGACCCCATATTCCAGCTCCCTTGGTGAAGAAGGGTCTTACTTATGCCTCCCTCCACGCTCTTTCTTTCTGACACTGCCAGTTGACCAAACATAGTAAAAGAAAGGAGCAGCAGTCTTTAGATTCTCCACAGAACAAAGTGAAAAGGGAAAATACTAATTCCATGCATGCCTTTCTCCCAGCTCAAGTGCCTTGCCTCATCCATCCGCAGCAACCCTCTAAAAAAGACTGCTGGAAACTAAAACTAAAAGCTATTTCACTAATCAACTGATATACACATCATGCAATTTCCAGGCAATTGTTATCAGATAGACGAAAAAACACAATTTTGACTATCTCAAATTACTATTGGCTCTGAGAATAGCCCGTCATCCCTCAAATTAACAACAGCTTTTTCAAGCCAAAAAGTAAAAAAAATGGAAACTATGATAACTGAGACTGCTGTTTTATGTAAAAACTATTTGAAAGCTACGAAGAATATTTCTACTAGAGATACGAGTATTTTAAGCTTCTAGATAATTTCATCATTAACAACGGTTTCTGAGCCTCTTAATGTAAAGTACTGTGCCTCCGGTTTTCTTATTTTTTTAATTTTTATTTTATGTTGGAGTATAGTTGATTTACAATCTTGTGTTAGTTTCAGTTATACAGCAAATTGATTCAGTTATACATATACATATGGGTATTCTTTTTCAGATTCTTTTTCCCGTGTAGGTCACTACAGATTACTGAGTAGAGTTCCCTGTGCTATATAGTAGTTCCTCGCTGATTATCTATTTTATACATAGTAGTGTGTATCTGTTAATCCCAAGCTCCTATTTTATCCTTCCCCCAACCTCTCTTCCCTTTGGTAACCATAAATTTGTTTCCTATGTTTATGAGTCTCTTTCTGTTTTGAAAAGAAGTTCATTTGTATCTTTTCTTAAGGATTTTTCTACTAGAGATATGAGTATTTTAAGTTTCTAGATAATTTCGTCATTAACATTTTCTGAGCATCTCTATGTAAAGCACAATGTCCCCTGCTTTCTATTTGATACCTACCTTAGTAATAAACATAATTCTGTAAACCCTAATATAACTATAGTATTTGATGATATAGAGCTTGATCTTCAGTATCTCTCAGCTTCTAAATGCCAGGGCTTAAAAGAGTATATTAATCACTACTCTTAGTTCTTAGATACTCATTGGAAAGACTGATGCTGAAGCTGAAACTCTAATACTTTGGCCACCTGATGCAAAGAACTGACTCATTTGAAAAGACCCTGATGCTGGGCAAGATTGAAGGCAGGAGGAGAAGGGGATGACAGAGGATGAGATGGTTGGATGGCATCACCAACTCAATGGACACGAGTTTGAGCAAACTCTGGGAGATAGTGAAGGACAGCGAAGCCTGGTGTGCAGCAGTCCACAGGGTCACAAAGAATTGGAAACGACTGAGCGACTGAACACACACACACAGTCCTCCGGTGTTCAGATTCCTCAGATGGGGAAAGGCGAGGCATGAAATGCCCTTGCTGAGTTCAGTAGGCTGTCCTGAAAGGGCACATAGTTACAACCACTTTGCTAAGAGAGAATGTGTCAAGGCAGGCCTAAATCTCAGTTGCCAAAGCCAGCTGCCCTGCCTGAGTGTCTAGCCCCAAGAACATTACCGTTTGCCTGGTGTTTTCCAAAGCTTCCCCTCCCTCAAGACACTTAGGGGCAGAAAGCTGAGATATTATAAGCTGTGAGAGTCTCAACTAATGGCAACTCCCTCGCCTTGCCTTTTTCCCCCTCTCGTGGCTCCTGAGCAATGATGAGTGCTGGAGAGTCACTTAGCACTCATGGAGACCTCTCTACTACATAGTTTCTTAGAGTGACATATACGTTATCTCTGTAGCTTCCATTTACATTGGGAATTTTCTGGATGCAATTATCCTTTGCAACTAATAAAATAAGACGTAATTACAGAGGTACTGTTAGCAGTGCCACTTCACATTTAGGTTGGTGTGTGCAGCTCTCCGGAATTTCAGAGCTGAGCACTGCTCACACTTTCACCCACACGCTGCTGCTGCTCGGGTGAGAGCTTTCTGAGACGGTACAGTCACCCTCTTTGGGGGCCTCTCTGCCTCCACGGGGCCCCTGGCTCTCAGTTTGCAGCTGTGCTTTTGACCTGCTCCTGAACACTCAGCCTGAGCACAGCCCCTGGTTGCCACCCCAAACTTACCGTCTAGTGGCCTGACTTTAAATGTCAGTCTGATTTCCACAAGGGGCAGAGATTTACATACAGAGACTCCAGCAAAAATTTCAGAAAGAACCCAAACTTGGACTGGGACATAACTTCTCTGCATTTTCTACAATGAACTAGCATCATGCTTTTTAAACTGAAAAAAAAACAAACAATACATGTCATAAAAAATCAAGAGGAAGCTAGGTCCTTCTTTTTGAGACTCTGCCATATGGGAACCCTGGAGGTGTGTGAAGACCTACCATGCCACTCATAGACTCCTGGAAATTTTAAGGAATTCACTTCGAGAAACTCAGCTTCCCCAGCCAGGGCCTACTGAAGACTACCTGAGATGTGTACATTCCCCATTTGCAAGTTTGTTGCTGTTCAGTCGCTCAGTCATGTCTGGCTCTTTGCGACCCCATGGGCTGCAGCACGCCAGGCTTTCCCATCCTTCACCATCTCCCAGAGTTTGCTCAAACTTGTGTCCATTGAGTCGGTGATGCCAAGTTTGGTCACAGCATTAAAAAGAATTTTTTTTTTTTTAAGAATAAACTGATGAAGAAATTTGTGTTCAGAAAATAACAGATGGAAGACTGGTTGCCTAGGGTTTCTGGACTTGAACACTTTAGAGGCAGCACCCTGTGCAGGCATGACTGTCAGAGAGGGGCCGGAGCACGCCCATGAAGCCCTCTAGTCTGTGAGCACAGCGTCCGCTTAGACGCAAGCCAAGCAATTTGCACTTGTGCTGCCCTTCAGATGGACCAAGAGGCTCAGTGCAGGCAGGTGAGAAGGAAGTCGGGAACCTGCCTCAGAGCATCCTCCTGGGTGGCTAAGGCCCGAAAGCTGCTGAGACATCCAGGAGAAAGCAGGCAGGGGGAAGGGAGGCCTCACAGAAGACTGGGTAGTGGAAGACCCAGCCTCACGAATCCTGAGGGCTGAGCGGCTGAAGGGACAGCCAGCACAGCGCCCAGAGGAACTGTATGGAAGTATCCCTCCAGCAAAGGAGCCTGAAGATATGGGACTGTGAGCCACGGCCAGTGGGGTTAACAGGGGACAGGCTGCTGCTCCCACTTAGTCGCTTCAGTCACGTCTGACTCTTTGCAGCCCCGCGGACTGTAGCCCTCGGGGCTCCCCTGTCCGTGGGATTCTCCAGACAAGAATACGCGGGTGGGTTGCCATGCCCGCCTCCAGGGGATCTTCCCAACCCAGGGATGGAACCCAGGTCTCCTGCACTGCAGGAAGATTCTTTACCACTGAGCCACCAGGGAGCCCCAGGGGACAGGCAACTCAAGTCCAAACTCTGGGTCCTGCAGTGAGGAAGCTCCCAGAAGGGTTTCAGAGAGGGACACGGGTGGGGTCAGCTCTGACCGCAGACACCCTGGGCAGGGCTCCAGCTCCACCCCACCCTCACACTTGCTGTGAGGCCCGAAGCAAGAGAAGTTCATGGTGCCCCAATTTCCCTTCCCATTAAAAGGCTTCGCTCAGTCGTGTCCAACTCTTTGCGACCCCATTGACTGTAGATTGGATGAAGCACAATCTGGAATCAAGACTGCAGGGAGAAATATCAGTAACCTCAGATATGCAGATGACTCCACCCTTATGGCAGGAAATGAAGAGGAACTAAAGAGCCTCTTGATGAAAGTGAAAGAGAGAGTGAAAAAGCTGGCTTAAAACTCAACATTCAGAAAACTAAGATTATGGCATCTGGTCCCATCACTTCATGGCAAGTAGATGGGGAGACAATGGAAACAGTGACAGACTTTATTTTGAGGGGCTCCAACATCACTGCAGATGGTGACTGCAGCCATGAAATTAAAAGATGCTTGCTTCTTAGAAGAAAAGCTACGACCAACCTATCAGGCTCCTCCATCCATGGGATTTTCCAGGCAAGAGTGCTGGAGTGGATTGCCATTTCCTTCTCCAGGTGATCTTCCCGACCCAGGAACAGACCTTTCCCATAAAACAGACCTATTGGTAGTAATTATTTTACAGACTGTTGTGAGAATTAACTTTAAATATGATACAAATGAACTTATTTACAAAACAGAAACACACTCACAGACTTCAAAAACAAACTTATAGTTACCAAAAGGGAAATGTAGGTGGGAGGGATAGATTAGCAGTTTGGGATTAACATATACACACAACTATAAAAGGCAGAGGAACCAGAGATCAAATTGCCAACATCTTCTTAAATGCTCTTCTTTATTACTGATTATGAAAAAATTATGTATCACACAAAATTTGTATAAGGATTTAAAGAATGAGGTTATAAATATAAAACATTTAGCAGAATGTTTTCCATATATATAATTGTTAATTTCATTGTTACAGTATTTTGTTTTCAGATGGTCATTATTATTGAGGTTAAGAGTGATTGCGTGTAAGTTGTGTCTCTGGGAAGCAGACTTTGAACTGGAGTTAGGAGTGTAAGATTTTTATCAAGGAGGACAAAAGCCTTCAGGCTGCAATCCAGATCTACCTTCAAAGAAAAGAGACAGTCTCAGACTGAGATAGTGATCTGTCAAATTTCTATCTGGCCAAGGGGCTTTGGAGCAAAATAACTCACTATAGGAGACTCAGAATGGGCAGAAATGCCAAACCTAGTACTTCTGCCACATTCTTCACGCATGAATCGGCAAAAAGCCCAGGAAGAATGTAGTCTTTGTTTACAGATTCAGGCCTTGTAGTTAGACACTGCCAGCCAACTGTACTTTTTGCAGCCAGATAACAAACTCTTTCTTGAAGGGGGATCCCAACAGTACCTATCATGTTGCCCTGTAGGATTGTGGAGCAAGATTGCCTGTGCTCATTCAAATCTGACCACCCACCCCCATCCCTTATTCACTGGTAGATTATAAGGAAGGGGTTTAACCTCTTTATCCTTCGCTTCCTTATCTGTAAAATGAGAAAAATAACAGTAGCTACTATAGCAGTGTTACGCAGGTTAAATTAAATAGTGCACATAAAGTACTTAGAATAATATCTGAAACAGAGCAGAGACTCAAAATATTTACCACTATTATTGGCATATTTTTACATATTTTGCCTCTTCTTTGGTTATTTTCTTGCCTATATACCCTCTTCTTTCATCTTTTGTATACAGTCTTTTCTAAAAAAACAAACAAAAAAAAAAACCAAAAAAAAACATATTTTGCTGTGAACCTAAAACTGTTCTAAAAAATAGTCTTAAAAAAAAAAAGCAACACTTCATGGATCCTTATCATTGCTTACATGCTTTTTCTCACACTTATTCCCCACTCTTCATTGTTCAGTGCAAGTAATTGCATTTATTAATATTCCATTCAATAATCACATTTAGTATAGGTAAGATGAGAGTCTACATGAGAATTTTCATGCCTAAACCTTGCAGAGTTGATGAATTTGTTCCACAGTATGAAGAAAATAAGCTTCTCTGAGGGCAACTCATAAGCACTCTGTGCTGTATCCTTCCCAGATAAAAGGAAGTTATTTTATATCCATCAAAGTGGAAATAAGGTTTAGGTTAGTGGACCAGAAAAATATTACCTGTTTTGACATAAATACAACGGAACAATTCCAAAGAAATCCAATTTTGAACAGCACTGCATTCAAGGATTAGAAAGTTTCAGAAGATTTGGGAGCTCTGAATGCTTTTTGTTGTTTGAGGTGCTCTCTTGAGATTAGTGGAGCATTAATATGACAAGCTAGGCTTATCCTTGTGCTTTTTCCATTTCCTAAAAAAAATGTAAATTTAGTAACAATCATTTATATTCAGTCTCACCCATTCCAAGAATCTGAAGGGTTTTAGATGGATCATCCTTTGAAGATGATACTCTAGAGCAATCCCAAGGCCACCACTAGAATTTACATGTAAAAATAGAAACCATGAACTATTAAACTATGATTGCAGAGAGAAATTGGATTGTTTTGACCAACTTGACAGTCATGACTTTTCTTTTTAAAATTTCATTTATTTTTCATCATGTGATAATGACAGCATGATACTTAGAGAAGATAATGAATCTGAGTCATTTTGTCATCGTATTCCAATTATCTTCCTTCAAACATTGCCCTTTCAGTCATTTATTTGTTCAGTAAATATGTATTGAGCAACCTCTCTGTGCTTGCTTTATTTCTAGGTACAGTGGTATAGAAGTGAAGAATTGAAAGAACATTCAATCTGCGCTTAAAATTCTCCATTATCATTAGAATAGAATTCTTACATTGCCTACAAGCCAAATCAGTACTTGAGCTGCTGCCTGTGTTTATGAGCTAAGTCATCTAAGATCGTCATATCTTATGGTTTCTTCTCTTTTTTCAGATTGCATCTCAAAGGGTAACCTCACAGAGAAGTCTCTGGCTTAACATAGCTTGCAACTCCACTCTCCAGTCACTATCACTTAATACTGTTAATATTTTTAATCTAAAGTAATCATTATTGGGATTTATCTCTTTTGTTTTTAAACATTGATTTTTTTCACAGTGTTCATGACGTTCCTGGTTTTAGGGCTCCATTTGCCAGTCACCTACTATCCCTTGATGCCTTGTTTCCAGGATCCCATGATCAGTTTTTGCTTAGTGCTGAGTACTCTCTGAGTTGTAATGTTTGGTTTAGACTGCTACCAGCACTGACATGCAGGCCATATGGGGATAAGAACTACAGTTTCATATTCACAGTTGTAGGTCCTGGAGCAATGCACCGTACCCAGTGATTTATCAAAAAAAAAAATTGATTCAGCAAATTAATGACAGTTTAAAACTTTGTGTAATATTTACCACTTAGCAACTATGTGACATTTCAACTGTTTCACACAAAAAGGGAAAAAAGACATAAATAAGCTTAATTTCCCTTCTCCCTTTTCAAAAGTCTTGCATTCCTTCTATAAAATGGTTAGAACCATTTATTTTTACAGCCACTTGTGATTTCTATGATAGTGAATGTTCTCATTAGCAGTCTGTTGTTAGGAAGCAGGAAGAACTAAGAAAGTTTGGGGGTACTTTCATTTGAACCTTATGTTTTAGGTCACATCATTCTCTTAAATTAGTTGTAAATAAAACTTCTGATATTTCATAGGAAGTACTCATTTATACTTCCTCATTTATAAATGAGAAGATGTGTGAACGTTTATGTACTAATTTTTAAATTATTATTTGTATATCTGACTTATTTCTACAACCATTTTAATATATAAATGTGTCTTCAGTTAACAAAGAGTAGATTAAATCTCTTCCAACAATAACAGCATTGTTAGAATTTCTTCAACATTGATTATACCTCTTCAATATAGTGACACCCAATTATTTATTACATTTTCAAAAAAATGGTATGTTTGTTACTTATTTCTCCATAATAGATAATTCTTCTTATTCAGATAGACTTATGAAGTAGATATTAGATTAGAAAAGCAGAAAATTTGAAGACCTAATTATATGCAGAGAACAAAACATACATCTATTTGATTATGGTTATTTTCATCAGAATTTTGTTTCAAATAGAATTTGAATTCTCAAATACTTAACAAGAAAATAAAACAAAATTGATTGTCATTTAAAGTAACTGCTGTCTATGGAGTCACACAGAGTTGGACATGACTGAAGCAACTTAGCAGCAGCAGCAACACCCTGTGCCAGTGGAGTAACTTCATCATATATCATTTGAATTAGACAGAAAAAAAGCACTATTACTTGATTCATTACCTTGACATTGTACAAAAATAATAATAATTATTATTATCAGACTTTAAATATAATTCTTCCATGTGTGACTAATATATATATCAATAAGAACATCAGAAATTATATTAAACCATTAAACTGGGCAAAGTATTAAGTAAACACGTTACATTTTCTAATAATATTAGATCTAGGATCATGTTTTTAAGCAATATTAAACTAATTCATCATATAAGGACAGCTTTGTTTCAGAATGTCACTTTATACACCATATTCTTTATTTTAAAATTATATGATCAAGAGTATAATAATTTTTATGTTCCAGAAAGGATATGAATTGCCTTTTTTTTTTTTTTAACTGAAGCAGCCCAGGTAATTTGAATGGAAATTAATGCATAGAGGAAAATCAGCACCATTCAGTGGAAATTTCCATGTACCACAGTCTGTGGTGGTCTTTTCAGCAATCTAAGGTAAAATGAACAGTTTTGTTTTTTTTTTCCCAAATGTTCTTTTAGTATGAGCCTTTGATAATGCATGAGAAGATGTATTTCTGTGACTGGCAGCCAGACTTGCCTTGTTATTTACAGTGGTTGCACCTTGCATAGATTTATAGACTGAGGTTTTTACACACTGCTGTTTAGCAGAGTTTTGACCACATTCCTCCAGTGCACAATGTGATGTCCAAACCATATGCCAATTGGTTATATTCAATGCCTCAACTTGGACATTGCTGCTTTTAAACAAAGATGACCTCAGGAGCATACTGGAAAAAGGAGGAAGTGTAGCCTAGAAGAGGAAAAAGAAAAAACAGGATGGATAAGGCTGTAGAATGCTGAGAGGAGCAAAAGTAAAACAACAGTACAAAGGCTAGATTATATCTATAAGTCCTAAAACAAATTTAGTCTCATTTTCTTATTCTATTTTCTATTTCCTGACACATTTATTGTCATACTCAATCCATAATGTTTTCTAGATATTTTATTTTCTCAATCTTTTTAAACTAGTGTAAGGATTAGTTCTAGGAAGAGCCTCTTTGGGTTCCTGACTTCACGTGAGCTAAGACATTCCTTTAAGACTGCAAATAGTAACCTCTGGCTTGTCATGTATTGACAATTTTATATTAGTCACAAATTGGGGGAATATTAAATTAGGGACAGGTAAGAGCATACTGGAGAAGGCAATGGCACCCCACTCCAGTACTCTTGCCTGAAAAATCCCATGGATGGAGGAGCCTGGTGGGCTGCAGTCCATGGGGTCACTGAGAGTTGGACACGACTGAGCGACTTCACTTTCACTTTTCACTTTCATGCATTGGAGAAGGAAATGACAACCCACTCCAGTGTTCTTGCCTGGAGAATCCCAGGGACAGCGGAGCCTGGTGGGCTGCCGTCTATGGGGTCTCACAGAGTCGGACACGACTAAAGTGACTTAGCAGCAGCAGCAGTAGAGGGTATACTGTAAATAAGATAACAAATCCATTCTCCCCTCATGTGAATGAAGCAAGTTGTCATGAGGGCAGGGAGGATGTAGACCTGGTGAGGGAATTTCCTTCCCACAGTATACCCTGTGAGATACATTTGTTTTATAAACCCTCCAAAGGTGGTAGATCACCTTGGAAGAAAACAAGCAACAGTAGCCACACTGTAATCATAATGCTTTCCCTATCTCACCTTGGTATACTGAAGACAGTCTCTCTCTATATAAAACTTGAGCATTTGCCCTATGGTCATCTCAGTTCAGCTGATGTGTCAACTTATGGTCTGAAAATGCAAGTATATCTGATGAGTGAAATGTGGCCCTTTATTACAGTAGCGTGAAGAATGAAAATTGATTTTGGATTATGTGGTTTCTCCCTTCTACAATTTTCTGCCCTAGATTTTAATGTAATTTTTGATAAGTAAGTGTACTAAGGTCAGATCATGGAAGTAATAAGTGATGAAGTCAGAATTTGCATCAATAGCTTGACTCCCAAACTTCCTGTTATCCTGTGTCTTCTCATTAGAAGGAAATACTTAATCTTTTGAGGACATGAACATCTTCAAGTAATAAGATTGCTCTGTCTAGAATAATGTGCTTTTTCATGAAAAGATGCCACGCAACATAGAGGATTCACACATTTTAGGAATGAGCATTTGATTCAAAATGAGACTTTCTCCTGAGAAGGGAAAATGGAGGCTTTATTTTTCTTCTTTCTGCGGGCCAAGAAAATTGTTTTAAATGGTGTTGTATTCAAAAAGGAAGGTGAAGGTGAAGGTGAAGTCGCTCAGTCGTGTCCGACTCTTTGCGACCCCGTGGACTGTAACCTACTAGGTTTCTCCATCCATGGGATTCTCCAGGCAAGAATACTGGAGTGGATTGCCATTTCCTTCTCCAGGAGATCTTCCCAACCCAGGGATCGAACCCGGGTCTCCCGCATTGGAGGCAGACGCTTTAACCTCTGAGTCACCAGGGAAGCCCCCAAAAAGGAAGAGGCAGATAAATAAGGTTGATTTTAAGGGACTAAATAGTATTATAAACTCAAGGTCAAGCAACAACAGAACAACAAGAGCAATCATTGTGCTCTTTTGTGATTAGATTGTTTAATATACCTCCTCCTTCAGAGACTTGCATTTTAAAATAATCATCTTTTCGGAAGAAAAGCTATGACCAATCTAGACAGTGTATTGAAAAGAAGAGACATTACTTTGCCAACAAAGGTCCTTCTAGTCAAAGCTATGGTTTTTCCAGTAGTTATGTATGGATGTCAGAGTTGGACCATAAAGAAAGCTGAGCATCGAAGAATTGGTGCCTTTGAACTGTGACATTGGAGAAGACATTTGAGAGTCCCTTGGACTGCAAGGAGATCCACCCAGTCCATTCTAAAGGAAATCAGTCCTGAATATTCATTGGAAGGACTGATGCTGAAGCTGAAACTTCAATACTTTGGCCACGTGATGCAAAGAACTGACTCCTTTGAGAAGACCCTGATGCTGGGAAAGATTGAAGGTGGGAGGAGAAGGGACTGACAGAGGATGAGATGATTGGATGGCATCACTGACTCGATGGACATGACTTTGAGTAAGCTCTGGGAGTTGGTGATGGACAGGGGAGCCTGGCATGCTGCAGTCTGTGGGGTTGCAAAGAGTCAGACATGACTGAGCAACTGAATTGAACAATATAAAATAAAAAGTTTAATTTAAAAACTTAACTGGTATAATTCAGGTAAAGTGCTTACCACAATGCATGGCAAAGAATAAGAGGTCAGTTGTCAGAATTATGATTTGTTTTCAACTTTTCAGGTGGAGGAAAACACCAAGTCAAAGCTGGAGTTTGGTTTCCTGCCACAGCCGGGGGCAGAAGGATGAATGAAGACATTAGAGGGTGAGACAGAATGGGCGAGCAGGGGCGGTGACTACATTACATGCCAAGGGTTTTCCACCCTTTTCTTTCCTGAAATGCCAAGAGGGCCAGTCAGCACTGGACACCCCCAGATAACATGTCCAGGGAGGGGGTGCATAGACCAGGGGCACCAAGGGACTTGGGGGGCAACCGACATCCCAGAAGTAAATGGGGCAGCTCATGCAGTGCTCAGTGTGGATCCCTAACTTGGCCACATACAGGCTCATTCAGATATGTTTTTCTGTGAGTTCATTTCCTGAATAAGCACTTGCCAAGCATCGCTCACATGTGAGGTGCCCATGATCTAAAGATCTTTAAAGCACACACACATTCAAGGAGGACACAGTCTAATGGCCTTTCAATCAAGACAGGTGTTAACAAATTGACCCTTCAGAAGTTAAACATGCTCAAGGTTTATTTTCCCCTCTTGTTTGCAGGATGCGAGGGGGGTTGTGGAAGGATCTGCTCACACAGTGACCCAGGAACCCAGACTGACAGACGCTGGCAGCTCCACATCTTCCAGGACGCTCAGCAAAGCTGGAGATAACTGGTGGGCTTCACACAGACCCTTTTCAATGAAGGATAATTACAACATTGTTATGGCTTCTGCCGTACATCAACATGACTCAGCCATGGATATACATGTGTCCCCTTCCTCTTGAGCCCCCTCTCACCCTTACCCCATCCCACGCCTCTAGGTTGTCACTGAGCCTCAGTGTGAGTTCCCTGAGTTATACAGCAAATTCCCACTATACATTTTATGTATGTTAGTGTATACATTTCTATGCTACTCTCTCCTTTTGTCCCATCCTCTCCTTCCCACCCACTCCAGTGTCCATAAATCTGCTCTCTATGTCTGCATCTCCATTGTTGCCCTGCAAATAGATTCATCAGTACCATCTTTTTAGTTAGGTTAATTAAGTTGCTCAGTCATGTCCGACTCTTTGCGACCCCGTGGACTGTAGCCCACCAGGCTCCTCCATCCATGGGATTCTCCAGGCAAGAATACTGGAGTGGGTTGCTATTTCCATCTTTTTAGATTCCATATATATGCATTAATATATGATATGTGTTTTTCTCTTTCTGACTTATATCACTCCTTATAATAGGCTCTAGGTTCATCCACCTCATCACCACTGACTCAAATGTGCTCCTTTTCATGGCCGAGTAATATTTCACTGTATGTATATACAGCAGTTTCTTTATCCATTCATCTTTCACTGGACTTCTAGGTTACATCCATGTCCTAGATACTGTAAATAGTGCTGCAGTGAACATTAGGGTACATGTTCACACAGACTCTTCAGTCAGGAATGGCCTGCATCTCTCCTGCAAGAGCCCATTGGCCAGATGCCATCACAAAGCCTTGCCTTGCTATGTGGGGAACCAGCGGGGAACAGAAGCATCTTCAGGCGATGGCGAGTCCTTAAGCAAAATATCATAAAAGACGCTCTGCCTGGTGACCTTCAGACATTCACTTGCAGTGCTGAGCTATCAAGCATCCTCTTTACAGCCACTTGAAAAATTTACCCCAGAACATCATGAAACATTCCCTCCATCTACAAGTCCTCCCGTCACCTATTCTGGCAAAATTCGTTTTGTAAAATTGTGGGAATTGTTGAAAGTGAGGAAAATATACTGTGTGCATGCCAAGGGACGTTTTAAACTTGCTATTTAAACAGGTCCTATGCATGGGAACCAATTAATACCTACCCTGCCCGGTCTACCTTTTAGGAGGAAGTGTGGCTCAAATGAGGCCATGCATGTAAGAAATACAGAATCCTGGTGTGGGGAGGAGGAGGGATAAATTAGAGCTTGGGACTGACATATACACACTACAATATTTAAAACAGACAACCAACAAGGACCTATTCTATAACACAGGGAACTTTGCTCAACATTCTGTAATAACCTAAGTGGGAAAAGAATCTGAAAAGGAGTAGATATAAGTATATGTATAACTGAACCACTTTGCTATATACCTGAAATTAACACAATCCTGTAAATCAATTATGCTTTGATATAAAATAAAATAAATTTTCAAGGGATAAAAAAATTAAATGTTTCATGAAAAAAAAAAAAGAAAATATTGAATCTTATGGAAATATACGCCATAGCTGTGGATAAGATATTTTGGGTTGTCTACATAAGCTGCAAATAAATTATCTCACCACCTCACCTCAGGAAACAGTGACATTTACAGAGCCAGTCAATGTCATTCCAAAGAGCTGCATCTATCTTCCTAGTTTTTCAGTTCAGTTCAGTTGCTCAGTCGTGTCCAACTCTTAGCAACACGCCAGGCTTCCCTGTCCATCACCAACTCCCAGAGCTTGCTCAAACTCATGTCCATCAAGTCAGTGATGCCATCCAACCATCTCATCCTCTGTAATGCCCTTCTCCTCCTGCTTTCAATCTTTGCCAGAATCAGGACCTTTTCCAATGAGTCAGTTCTTCACATCAGGTGGCCAAAGGACTGTGAGCTTCAGCATTGGTCCTTCCAGTGAATATTCAGGACTGATTTTCTTTAGGATGGACTGGTTGGATCTCCTTGCTGTCTTTATCTCACTGATATTTATGGCACACTCACTGCGCCAGGCCCTGGAGCTCCCTCTGCGTACTCAACGGAAATGGCCCTAGTCTAATGGAACTTAGAGTCTGAGCTACAAATGCAGTGCCTTTGTAGGCTAGGAACACAGACAAAAGCTTCAGTAAGGAGGCTGCTGGTATGTTTTACAGAAATAAACAGACACCAACAGCTGCATCTTTTCAGCGAATGAAGAAAAAGGGAGTACTAATTAGCGCATCTTTTCCTGCCTCTAAGATTGAATAATTGATAAAATCGGGATTAGGATGACACTTGCTGGACCGAGCTCCTTCCTTCATACAATTCTGGGTCTCCAGCCAAGTGGATGACTGTTAGCCAAGCCATTTTTAAACTGTAAAAAGTAGGTACCCGTGCAGACCCATGAGATAAATAAGTTTAGGTGACCAATCCTGCCCACCTCCCCCTTGCTTTGTAGTAACTGGCCATAGGGGTCACCACACTGTTCTCCACACTCTGATCTTTTCTGATCAGTTCCTGCATAGCAAATGGAAGGGTTTCAAAAGATCACAGTTCAAAATAAGGTAGCTCATCTACACTCTAAGAAATTCTATTGGGGAATGTATTTCTCAGAGCTTTCTCCTCACAGGCACAAAGAAAGTCTCTTGAACTGGACAAGGACTTCTGTAGAATTCTCATACCTTACTCCAACAGCAGTGCCTGGCTTTTTTTAAACATCCTTGAAAAAAAACTCCAAGCATTATTCAAAGAAAGAAAACCAATCTGTGCAATCTGGATGACGTTTAGTGCATTGAGGCAACAATTTATTACTAAATCATGTTCTGAGTCTGCAATGTCCCACAGAGGTTCCTCAAATATAGTCCCTAAACCAGGAAACACTGGATCCGGAGCCTCTGGTATTTATCAGGCTTTTTAAAAAAATCATAAATCTGACCACAAGTAAATGTTTTCTAACAAGCACAAAGCATATAAATAAGCCTTTCCTGGGACTTCCCTGGTGGTCCAGTGGTTAAGAATCTGCCTTGCAATGTAGGGAATGTGGGTTTGATCCCTAGTCAGAGAACTAGGATCTAAGATGCCTTAGAGCAACCAAGCCCGCATGCTACAACCAGAAAGTCCGTGGGCTGCAATGAAAGCTCCCACATGGTGCAGCAAAGACCCTGCGTGCCGCAGCCGGAAAAATAATACAATAAGTTCCTTCTTTAGAAAAACTTCCCTGGTGGCTCAGATGGTAAAGAGTCTGCCTACAACGCAAGACATGCTGGTTCGATCCCTGGGTGGGGAAGATCCCCTGGAGAAGGGCATGGCAACCCACTCCAGTATTCTTGCCTGGAGAATCCTGTGGACAGGGGAGCCTGGTGGGCTACAGTCCATGGGGTCACAAACAGTCGGACACGACTGATCAACTAATACTTTTTTTTTAAAAAAAGACTTTCCTGACTATGAGGTTGTCCAGCGCTAAGCAGCTGCCCTCCACGGTGGAACTGGCAGCAAAGGGCCAGAGGCCACCTGCCAAGCTGACTGGTCTCCGAAAGCTGGGTGGCTGCCACTGCACTTCTGGGTAAGAAGAGTAAGTGTTGAAGATAAAAATAAATCAATATTACTCACCCTCAGAGAAACCTTAAATATCATAAGCTTTTTTGAGTTCTACACCAACATTTTTTAGGCTGTTCATTAAAATGTTCAGTGGTCTCACCCTGCCACAACTCCCCTCCTCTCCATGACAGAGTTTCAGGGAATATTTGCTTTCTTCTTTTACCTTTTACCTATCAGATTTTTTAATTTTTCTACAGTGGGCATGTATCATATTTGTAAACAGAAGAAATAAATTAATTATTAATATTTCTCTCATGAAGTAGATTATATAAAAAAAGAGGTTTTGAAGGTAGCGTGGGAAGCTGGCTAGTAAATAAGCAATAGTATGAAGTACTGGGGAAGGGTGCTCTCAAAAATTAAGATATCAAGTAAGTTAACCTGCTCTTTTTACTATATCTCATCTGAGAGAAAAGCATATTTGTTAACTGCTGAAACTTATGTAATTAGTTTTATGAATTATGGAAATCTCTGGGGTGCAAATTGATGCAATGCTAAATTATCAAGACCATGTCTAAGTCAAGTCACCAGAATGGCTGACATTAACTTCTCTCTTCTGATGGATCTAGCTAAAACTTCATTGATTATTAGTAAGTTGAAAAGGGATAGCAGTAATTTTTTAAAAATAAAGAAAATTCAAATCCAAATATGACTTTAATGATCTAGTAATCAAGGGCAAGTACTTTTTACCTTTTGAAAAGCTTTGTTACTGTCAACCACAAAGTTATAATAAACAATACCACAGCATAGTTCTTTGGCTTTATGGATATGCCGCTCATTTCACATAGAAAAATCCCAAAGAAGGAAGTGAAATCCATTTGGAGGTGCACCCAGCTTCTCCCTTCCCTGGTACTTCATCCCATTGCCTCTTCACTAACCAGCTTCACAACTCTTCTCTAGGGACCACAACAGCCCCCCATCCTCAACCACCTGAGTGGATCCTCCTCCTCCTCATCTTGACAGAAGTCTGGCTATCCTGGAAGACATGGCTTCCTCAGCTCCCCTCTCCCCCGTAGAGATCAACATTCTTTCGGACCCTTCAGGGTCAAGACTGGGAGATTGCATGAGCCATCTATCTTATTTCTCCAATATATCTTCCAGATCATGCTTCTTCTAGTTTTCTAGGAAAACTACACTCATCAACATTGTCATCTTTATCCACCATACTTTCAGTCACCCCTCTTATCCTTGTAACACTTTAGTACCTGTTCACTGACTACATCCCAATCTACAAATACTCATCTCCAAATTTCTCAGTTCCTTGATCTGTCTGTGGGGATTAAGAAGTAACCAGACATTTTACTAGACAGATTACCATATCTGATCATCTTGAGTAGGCAGACATACTAGCATAGATTAATTATTTTCATCTGTGACCATGGCCACCTCTGAATATTAAGCCCAGACTTCCTGCTCGCTCATTACAATCTCCTGCCCTAGTTCTCTGACTGAGTTATTCCCCATATCTATCAGCTCCATCCAACTGTGGCTACACACAGCCAGCTTCAATTCTGCATCATCTGACCACTCTCATCAAGTCATTTGCCTAACTGGCCTTCCATCATGTCTCCCTAGGTCTGTGCACATTCAACTTTCCACCTTCTCCATGGCATACATATATACTGTTAGCATTAGTTAAGGACCAGACTGGTAAATTACTATTAGAATAATAATAACAACAATAACAACATCAATAATAGAAAATAACTTAACAATATTAATTCTTCAGTTCAAGAACACCTGGTATGTCTTTCCATTTGTTTAGGTCATCTTCAATTTCTTTCATCAGCCTCATAATTTTCCAAGTACAAGTATTTTACCTCCTTAGGTAAGTTTATTTCTAGGTATTTTATTCTTTTTGATGAATGGTAGATGGGATTGTTTTCTTAATTTCCATTTCTGATAGTTTCATTGTTAGTGTATAGAAATGCAACAGATGTCTGTACATTAATTTTGTATCCTGCAACTTTACTGAATTCGCTGCTGAGCTCTAGTAGTTGTCCTAGTGGTGTGTTTAAGATTTTCTGTGTGTAGCATCATGTCATCTGCAAACAGTGACAGACAGTCTTACTTCTTCCTTTCCAATTTAGATTTCTGTTATTTCTTTTTCTTCTCTGATTTCCATGGTAGGACTTCTAAAACTATGCTGAATAAAAGTGACAAGTGTAGACACCCTTGTCTGGTTCCTGATCTTAGGAAATGCTTTCAGCTTTTCACCATTGAGTATGTTAGCTATGGGCTTGTCATACGTGGCCTTTATTATGTTGAGGTATGCTCCCTCTATGCCCAGTTTCTGGAGAGTTTTTGTCATAAATGGATGTTGAATTTTGTTAAGAGCTTTTTCTGCATCAATTGAGATGATCATATGGTTTTATTCTTCAGTGTGTTAATGTGGTGTATCACACTGACTGATTTGCAGATATTGAAAACTCCTTGAAGCTCTGGGATAAATCTCCCTTGAGCACGGTGCATGATCCTATTAATGTATTGTCAGATTCAGTTTGTTAATATTTTGTTGGGGATTTTTGCATCTATATTCATCAGTGATATTGGCCTGTAATTTTCTTTCTTTGTGATCCCTTAGTCTGGTTTTGGCATCAAGATGATACTTGTCTCCCATAATGAATTCAGATGTGCTCCTTCCTCTGCAATTTTTTAGAATAGTTTGAGGATAGGTTTCAACTGTTCTCTAAATGTTTTGTATAATTCACCTGTGTTGTTTGAAATTTTTGAATTCCTGACTCAATTTTGTTACTGATAATTGGTCTGTTCATATTTTCTATTTCTTCCTGGTTTAGTCAAGATTGTAATTTTCTAGATTATCCATTTTATTGTTTGTAGGAGTCTCTTACGATCCTTTGTATTTTTGTGGTATCAGTTGTAATTTCTCCTTTTCACTCCTGATTTTGTTAATTCAGGCCCTCTCCCTTTTCTTCTTGAATTTCTTTCTACAAATTCAGTGCAATCCCTGTTGAAATGCCAATGGCATTTTTCACAGACCTATAAAAAATAATTTTAAATTTTGTATGTCAAACAATAGTCTCCAAGTAGCCAAAACAATCTTGAGAAAGAAGAACAGAGCTGGAGGAATCATACTCCCTGACTTCAGACTATACTATAAAGCCACAGTAATCAGGACAGTATGGTACTGGCACAAAAGCAGACACATAGGTCACAGGGACAGAATAGAGAGCCGAGAAGTAAATACATACACTTGTGTCAATTAAACTATGACACAGGAGGCAAGACTATGCCATGGAGAAAAGGCAGTCTCTTCAACAAGTCATGCTGTGAAAACTGGACAGCTATTTATACAAGAATGAAATTAGAACATTCTCTAACACCATATGCAAAAATAAACTCAATGGGCAAAATGGCTTAAAGTTCTAACTGTAAGGTCAGATACCATAAAGCTAGCGAAAAACAGGAAGAACACTCTTTGGCATACATCATAGCAATACTTTCTTGGATCCACCTCCTAAAGCAAGGGAAATAAAAGCAAAACAAATGGACCTAATTAAACTTAACAGCTTTTGCACAGCAAAAGAAACCACTGACAAAAAGAAAAGGCAACCTACTGAATGGGAGAAAATATTTGCAAAAAATACAACCAATAAGCAATTAATATTTAACATATATAAGCAGCTCATATAGCTTGACATCAAAGAAACAAATAACCCAATTTTTAAAATGGGCAAAAGAACTGAATAGACGTTTTCCAAATAGGAAATGCAGATATTTAACAGGCACAGTACTTTGGCTACCTCATGAGAAGAGTTGACTCATTGGAAAAGACTCTGATGCTGGGAGGGATTGGGGGCAGGAGGAGAAGGGGACGACAGAGGATGAGAAACCAGTGCTTCACAACTAGAACCCATCCATCACAAGTAGGGAAACCAATGTGCCACAAATAGAGAAAGCCCACACACTGCCATGAAAGGCCTGAGCACCACAGTGAAGACCTAAAACAGCCAAAAGAAAAAATAAACTTTTAATAAAATTAATTTTTAAAAAGTTTAAAAAAAGGAAATGTCAGACAAAGGCAAATATGGTATGATATCATTTATATGCAGAATCTAAAAAATTCAACAACAGATACAGAGAACAAACTAATGGTTACCAGTGGAGAGAGGGAAGTGGGTAAGGGAAATACAGCAGTTGGGGATTAAGAGGTACAAACTACTATGTATAAATAAGCTATAAGGATATATTGCACAATGTGGTGGAGAAGGCAATGGCACCCCACTCCAGTACTCTTGCCTGGAAAATCCCATGGATGGAGGAGCCTGGTAGGCTGCAGTCCATTGGGTCGCGAAGAGTCGGACACAACTGAGTGACTTCACTTTGACTTTTCACTTTCATGCATTGGAGAAGGAAATGGCAACCCATTCCAGTATTCTTGCCTAGAGAATCCCAGGGACGGGGGAGCCTGGTAGGCTGCCATTTTTGGGGTCACACAGGGTCAGACATGACTGAAGCAACTTAGCAGCAGCAGCAGCAGTAACAGCAGCAGCACAATGTGGGGAATATAGCCACTATTTTATAATAACTATAAATGGGTATAACCTCTAAAAATTGTGAATCATTATACTGTTCACCTCATATGATATATAATTATATTATATATAATAATATGCATATAATATTATAATGATATATATCTGTCTCTTATACACATCTCTTTTTAAAAAAATCATAAATCTGACCACAAGTAAATGTTTTCTAACAAGCACAAAGCATATAAATAAGCCTTTCCTGGGACTTCCCTGGTGGTCCAGTGGTTAAGAATCTGCCTTGCAATGTAGGGAATGTGGGTTTGATCCCTAGTCAGAGAACTAGGATCTAAGATGCCTTAGAGCAACCAAGCCCGCATGCTACAACCAGAAAGTCCGTGGGCTGCAATGAAAGCTCCCACATGGTGCAGCAAAGACCCTGCGTGCCGCAGCCGGAAAAATAATACAATAAGTTCCTTCTTTAGAAAAACTTCCCTGGTGGCTCAGATGGTAAAGAGTCTGCCTACAACGCAAGACATGCTGGTTCGATCCCTGGGTGGGGAAGATCCCCTGGAGAAGGGCATGGCAACCCACTCCAGTATTCTTGCCTGGAGAATCCTGTGGACAGGGGAGCCTGGTGGGCTACAGTCCATGGGGTCACAAACAGTCGGACACGACTGATCAACTAATACTTTTTTTTTAAAAAAAGACTTTCCTGACTATGAGGTTGTCCAGCGCTAAGCAGCTGCCCTCCACGGTGGAACTGGCAGCAAAGGGCCAGAGGCCACCTGCCAAGCTGACTGGTCTCCGAAAGCTGGGTGGCTGCCACTGCACTTCTGGGTAAGAAGAGTAAGTGTTGAAGATAAAAATAAATCAATACTACTCACCCTCAGAGAAACCTTAAATATCATAAGCTTTTTTGAGTTCTACACCAACATTTTTTAGGCTGTTCATTAAAATGTTCAGTGGTCTCACCCTGCCACAACTCCCCTCCTCTCCATGACAGAGTTTCAGGGAATATTTGCTTTCTTCTTTTACCTTTTACCTATCAGATTTTTTAATTTTTCTACAGTGGGCATGTATCATATTTGTAAACAGAAGAAATAAATTAATTATTAATATTTCTCTCATGAAGTAGATTATATAAAAAAAGAGGTTTTGAAGGTAGCGTGGGAAGCTGGCTAGTAAATAAGCAATAGTATGAAGTACTGGGGAAGGGTGCTCTCAAAAATTAAGATATCAAGTAAGTTAACCTGCTCTTTTTACTATATCTCATCTGAGAGAAAAGCATATTTGTTAACTGCTGAAACTTATGTAATTAGTTTTATGAATTATGGAAATCTCTGGGGTGCAAATTGATGCAATGCTAAATTATCAAGACCATGTCTAAGTCAAGTCACCAGAATGGCTGACA
>SJYT01037067.1:400737-418364 GCA_006410635.1 Cephalophus harveyi | reverse complement strand
TGACTCCTTGGAAAAGACTCTGATGCTGGGAGGGATTGGGGGCAGGAGGAGAAGGGGACGACCGAGGATGAGATGGCTGGATGGCATCACTGACTCGATGGACGTGAGTCTGAGTGAACTCCGGGAGTTGGTGATGGACAGGGAGGCCTGGCGTTCTGTGATTCATGGGGTCGCAAAGAGTCGGACACGACTGAGCGACTGAACTGAACTGAACTGGGGTGATGGAGCAAGGTCTGGTGGGCATGGTTGTCCTCCCGGGAGGAGATGATGATCTCCGGGAGGTTGCTGGGGCTGAAGAGCTGGAGGGATTGACCCTCGGGGTCAGCGTCGATGAGGTTTCTCTGGGAGGCGCTGAGGCGGCTAAGGGGCTTCATGACCCCCCTCCCCACTCCGCTGTACTTGCAGGAACTCATGGCGACCTCCGTGAAGGGGTTGCTGTCCCGCCGGTGCACCAGGGGGCTGGCCTGCTGGTGCCTGCCGTCTCCACCAGGCCCACTTGTGACTGTGGAACTTGGAGAGTGGCCATAGAGTTTCTAAGCATAACACATGATATTTTTGCTCATTTGAAAATGTCAAGAGATAATAATTTATAGCCTTGATTGAATTAATAAACTCTGAGCTGTAGTTCATAAAATTTTGTTTAAAACTATAGTTTATAGCTAAGTTTATAAAATTTTGTTAAAACTAAATTCTTATTTAATGAATTTCACCTTAGAAATTTGCTGTAAAACATAGTCAACAAAATAGTACATTTAAATTTTGAAGTGTGTGGGTGCTCCTGCTCAGTCATGTCTGACTCTCTGTCACCCCATGGATTGTAGCCCGTCAGGTCCCTCTGTCCCTGGGATTTTCCAAGCAGGAATACTGGAGTGGGTTGCCAATTTCTCCTCTAGGGGATCATTCCAACCCAGGCATTGAATCTGCATCTCCTTCGTCTCCTGCACTGGCAAGCAGATTCTTTACCACTGAGCCACAAAATAGATTTCATGTTAAATATTCTTACCAAAGTTGTAAAACCATTTAAACAGATAAATTTCAACCAAATAAAGCATATGCAAAATAGCATTGAATGAAAATAGAAAAAATCTGGTATCCATATTATAGAGAATATAACACAGGCCATGAAATAATAATAAAAGTACATAAAATATTGTCATTTGCTATATACTTAAAATAGAGTACACAGCAGCTAACACCTTGTTTTGTTTTGTTTTTTTCTTCACTGAGGAATAATTGACAAATAAACGATGTACACATTTAAGGTGTATAACTTGATGTTGGTGATAAAATTCTCCTTTTTACCTCTTACTGTTTTTCTGTTTGGAAGGATGTAATATTTAGATTCATAAAGTCTGGAACAGTTCAGAACAACAAAAGCTTATGTTTGGACTTAAGGGACAAGACCATTACTTTTAGAGAAAACAGTCAATTTTCTCTAAAAGAACTGAAAGAGGGAGGTTGACTCAGAATAATTTTATCTCTTAACTCCTCCCTTAACTAACACCTGTGAAACCAAACATACATAAGAATATCTCAGTTAGGTACAGGATTCCTCGAAGGAAGTTCCCATCATTCCATCTGAAACATGCCTGAACCACAGGTACTTCATTTGGATTTTTGTTGTTGTTGTTGTTGTTCAGCTAAGTCGTGTCTGACTCTCTGTGACCCCATGGACTGCAGCACACCAGGCTCCTCTGTCCTGCACTGTCTCCCAGAGTTTGCTCAGTTTTATGTCCACTGAGTTGGTGATGCTATCTAACCATCTCATCTTCTGCCACCCATTTCTCCTTTTGTCTTCAATCAAACCCACTTCTCACTCTAAATACACACTAGAATTTTTTATCATAATGCACTAGTCTTTAGATTACACATCACTCAGGCTTATTTCTCCCAGTAGGTATGACTCATCAAGATTTACCCTGATGCTTTTCACATAAAAGTCAATCAACAATGGTGACACAAGTCAATAATTTATCATTTGAAGCCCAGAGAGTATTATATCTGAAATGTTTCAGATTTCGAAAACGTCATATATTTCGTACACCACAGTTCATTCTTGCAGAACTTGAGGCTACATTCTATTATCAAATACTTCAATATTTGAAGGGAAAACATATTCATGTAAGCAAATTAAAATAAACTGACAGTCTCACATTTCTCCAGGGTCAGATTTTGCCTCCAAATAAGTTTGTGCAGGATGTATGGATTTTTTTTCCAATATTTAAAATTTAGGGAGTGTCTCGGGATTACAAAATTGTGAAGAATGGACTTTGAAAACATATTTTGCCCTCTAATTTGCTGTATTTAAGTTTCTTCTTTTCCATGATTATTCTTTACAAATAGATTATTTTTTAGAAAATTATATTATTGGATGCTAAACATTTTTAATGGTAACATTATGCAGATACTGTGCCAGTACTTAAAAGACATACAAGCTACCTGACATGGTGTTTTGTTCATCAGTTTTTTCAAGAGCTTGGTGAACAGTCATCAGAGCTTTTCTGGCAGATGTGTCTGTAAACAGGAATTGTTACTTAAAAAAGATTTCTATGCAGTGATGTGCAACACTAACAAAATCAAGCCAAACCTTTATTATGTTTTATGAACACAACTGAATACCTCTTTAAATTAAAAACAAAAATCAGCTACTGAAGGCCAAGTCAATTTACTAAGTCACAAAAAAAGGAAAACAAATGATGTGACGCCACTCCATGGCTCATTTAAAGATATACACAGAATCCAGATTTCACATTGTTTGGCTCTGAATGGTAGTTATTGTAAAAGAGGTGTGACATTTTCCTAGGATCTAATTTCTATAACATTACTAATCTGTGATAATGTATTCACCCTCAAGGACAAACAGAAAGGCAATATCTTGGCTTTCTGACAGTCTAGATTATTCTTGTCCTGTGTTTTGTATCTTATTGTATTTCTAAACTTCTATTTATCTATTTCTATTTTTTCTCCTATCAACAATGGCAATCTTAAAGTTATTTTCAATATTTTTATAGGACTTTTCTTAAGTGAAACAAAAATAGCCAAAATATCTTATAAGAATATGTAGGCTCTATGCTTTGGTTGGCAAGTTGAAATAGTTTTAATAAAAGGGTATGAACATGTTAATCCAATTCAGAATGATTTAGTAGGATCAATGTTGAATCCAAGAATATGTAATGCTTTTATGGATGTGTATGTCCATGCTCAATAGCTCAATTCTGTCTGACTCTTTGTGACCTTATGGACTATAGCCCACATGGTTTCTCTGTACGTGGGATTTTCTAGGCAATAAAATACTGAAGTGGGTTGCCATTTTCTTCTCTTTCCTGGATCAGGGATCAAACCCAAGTCTCCTCCATTGGCAGGTGGATGCTTTACTACTGAGCCACCTGGGAAACCACAAAATATTTTCTATTTTTCCAGATCATCATTAGTACCACTATTCTTTAAGTATAGTCATAGTACTACATAGCTCCTGTTAATACAGAAAGTTTCCTAAGGTTTTGGCAGGGGACTATATCTAAATTGGATGTGTGTATGTGCATGCGTGCTTATGTGTGTGTTTGTATTTATGTCCTTCAAAGACAGAATCAGCAATTTTCTCATAATTTTAATGAGATTCTCTCTACATTAAGGCCACTTTATACATAAAAATGCTATATTGCCAGGCTTACTATTTGCCCCAGAGAGTCTATTTTTAATGAGCTTTTCATGTATGAAGCAACACATAATGTCAATTAAGTAGATAGAATGAATAGAGATGATACTCTTCAGCCATTGAGTCGTAGTTATAAAAGGGACTTAAGAAAGAACTTAATGAGATTTAACCAACAATTCAGTCTTTCAAAGAAGTTGGTTGTTAAAACTCTGCTTGAAGCATTTAATTAAGAGAATTTTTATTATACATTATTTTCTATTTTGTATCCATAACAGTTGAAATATGACTTTTAAAGATGCATCCACGGTATAATCTTCCTAGAATATTAATAACCAAATTATCCTCACTCTATTTGAATCATTGTTTAAAAATTCCAAGTACCTACTTAAACTTTGTCTCCTGTTTTACCATTCTTCACCTGGTTGCTTTATTTATAAAAATTATGCCCTCCAGTTTTTTCCAATGAGCAAATCTTGGCTTAGCAACATGCATAAATATATCCCCTCCATCCAAGAAGTAAAGAGAAATGTCAACTTAAGTCTCTCTTTCCTGTGTTTTGAATGCTGTACTTCAATACTTCATGCAATGCCTAGCTTATTGAGTTACAAAGTATCTTCAGCTGGAAAGAAATTTCAGAGCTACAAAGATTGCAGTCAGTTGTAACTAAATATTCTTTGTAATATAACATTGGGACAATCTTAATCTCTCAGAACCTAAGTCTGTGAAATCCATTTTTATATAGGTCTCAAACTAAATGACTTAACATGTACCTTTAATACATTTTCCCTGTTTATTTTTACAGCATGGTGATTATCAATAATATTGTGTACTGAAAATTTGCTAAGGGAGCAGATCTTGAGCATTATTACCATACAAACACACACACACACAAATGGTAACTATGTGAAGTAATAGATGCGTTAAGTTGATTAAAAAATATTTTACATCTACATATATCAAATCATTACTCTGCAGAAGTTATGTACAAGTTTATTTGTTGATTATATGTCAATAAAGTTGAAAATAATTAAATCAATTTTAATATTTACCCTAATATCTTACTTATGACCTCTCCTAATTCATTTCAATAAAATCAACATGACTTTGGTGCCCTCATCCACGTTTTCACAAAACTTGGTAACAGAAGGTGCGAGGTATGTTCTCTGAGACCATTCACTTTATGAATATATTAACTCACCCTCAGATGTTCTATATGAGTTAATAAAAAAGAAAATCTAAGAATGAGTTAATAGGAGAATTAACATTGATACTGCTTCTAGTTCGTAATTGTCTTTTTCTTCTCTGTGTTGCTACTTCTACATTAATTGACTGAATACTTAAGTTCTGTATTGTGATTAGTAAAAGATAAAGGTGACTAAGTCATTGCTTTGTGTACAATGAGCTTACAATTTATTGGAGTGAGGGGAAAGGATTAGACATTAAATACAAGAGCATTAATTAGAATTGGAGTCCATGGAATTATGCAATAAATGTCTAGTTCTGATTAGAAACAAAGGATGACTAGTATGCAGGCTAATACAGTGGGTCTGATGCTTGATATTAACAGATTGTCATAATTCACCCACTAACATTTTCTTTGATCAAATAAGAGGTACCATGCTATTCCTATTCACTACTATAGCCAAAGCATTTTGCAATGTATCTGGTACATAGTAGCACAAAAAATATGTACCACATCAAATTTTAGCTACTTAAATTATCAGGTACTATGATATTTATTTGGATATAAATAAGAGAGGCCTTTAATCAAGGAAACAACCAAAACCCAAAAAATAAGATATCTTCTCTCTTTTTTTGGCAAAATTAAGACATGGTAATATATCTAATTTTAGTTAAAGTGATCCTTTTCAAGAAGATTCCTCTTGAATTTCTTACTTGGCTTCAGAAATTGTTGCTACCAGGTAAGTAAACACAAACAAGCAAAAAAAAAAAAAAGAAAGAAAATTTTGTCCCATTGAAACCAAAAGCATAGAATCTGAATGCTAATGTGAAGAAGGTAGGCGACTATACAAGGGCCATGTTTTGTTTATGGAGTTTCCTTATTGCTACTTCATGTAGGATTTCCTTTAGAGATGCAAAAACTACAAAATTATTGAATGTTAAGTATTGCACAGAAAACATGACCTGGATTTCCTATACCAATATCTACACCACCTCACTCAGCCCAACATAGGAGAATCAGAGAAGATGGAAGTATTGCTATTATTTTTAAATCTCTCCAAATCCTGCTATTAAAAAAAAAGAAAAAAAAACACAGCTAAAACATCAAAACTGAAAACTATAGCAGCATCTGCAAACATATTAGATGACAATTTTATTCCCCAAACCCCAAAATATGAGCAGATGGGGTGGGAGTCAATGACAACTATGAGAGTTAGAATCTGTGTATGAGAAAGTTTAAAAAAAAGCAAAGAAATGTCTATTTTTTTCTACTATTGTAAATAAAATGGATGGCATCTTTGACTTTATGCAAGATATAAGACCTTCACTGAGATTATTATAAATATTTTTTAAGTTTATTTTAAGAAGACTTGAGTGACTGGAGATATGGATGGGAATGCTGAACACTAAAACAGTCTCCGCTATCCCTAAATTATTCTTGAAGTAAAATATAACTTAAACTGATACTCCCACAGTTTCATTTTGTCTTACTTAAAAGGCTGATCCTAGAATTCATATGAAAGAGCAAAGGACCATGTAGACTGTATCTAAAACTTAGAAGAAGAAGAAGAAGATGAATATGGCAATTTAAATTGCTATGTACTTGCTTTTTTATCCAGATATATTATCAGTCAGTATATGGAAAATAGATAAGTGAAACTTAAAAGCAAGTATAAACATAGACCAGCATAAATATGAGAGTACAAGAGCTGGGTATAAAAAAAAAAAAAAAACGAACATTAGCAGTAAGAGAGGGAAAAGATGAATTTATTCAGTTGCATATAAACATAGTGAAAGTGAAGTCACTCAGTCGTGTCTGACCCTCGGCGACCCCATGGACTGCAGCTTGCCAGACTACTCCATTCATGGGATTTTCCAGGCAAGAGTACTAGAGTGGGGTGCCATTGCCTTCTCCGCATATATATATATGCACATATATAAAATATTTATATAGACGTTCATGTAGATATAGATAAACATAGACAAAGAGCAGTTTGATAGATATAAATTGGTACTAATACATTTATTAGTACCAATAAGCTCTGACCACACTAAGGGTCTAGAAGCAATGACACCTTATAAGCAGTGAGCACACACAGAGCCCAGAACTTTGTTTCTAAATATTATTTTCAAATAGAAAGAACAGGACACCTAATAGAAACGTCTGAATCTAATTCTAGGTCAGGGAAACTATAGGATGAGACTCAAGCATCTAATTGTATCAAAAAATAGGGTTATTTCAAAGAGACAGATGAACTAACCTTAAAAATCTTCCTACATTAATAGCTGGAACAATTTTAAACAAAATAAGTCAGGTAACTCAATGGTAAAGAATGCACAGACCAAGGCAGGAAATGCAGGTTCGGTTCCTGGTTCAGGATGAACCCCTGGAGTAGGAAATGGCAACCCACTCCAGTATTCTTGCCTGGAAAATTCCAGGGACACCAGAGGCTGGCAGGCTACAGTCCATGAGACTGCAAAGAGCTGAACATACACATATGTGCACACACACACACACACACACACACACACACAGAGTATTATAATCCAGGCTCTAAAATGAATATTCCTAATTTCACACTGATGTGAATACTGACTGAATAAACAGAGGAAAGAGATACTCTTACAAAAGAATTCCAAAAAACATATTTAACTATTCCCCCTCCAAGAGATGGAGTTTAATTACTGGTCCTTCCCACCTTTTGTGGGTGAACTGAATTTAATGACTTACTTCTAAAGAACAAAGTAGGAAAAGGAAAAATAGTAATTTTACATTGAAGAATCCTGGCAAAATTGTCTTAACTTTCAGTAAAACTTAATGTCACCAACAAAGTCAGATAGATATCATGTACACATTGTTATGACGTGAAGAGAACATTTCTGCTTTGTGATATTATTTCCAAAGCCAAATAATCCCAGACTAATTCTGATAGACATCAGGCAAACCCAGACTGGAAGACATTTCACAGGATACCTGGACAATACTCTTCAAGATAATCACAAGTATAAACCAAATAACAATTAAGAAACTGCCACAGAACAGAAGATATTGGAGAGGCAAAGAAATTAAATGCAATATGGTACTCTGAGTTAGACCCTGCAACAGAAAGATGGACTAACAGATAAAATACAGATAAAGTCTGAAGTTTAGTTAATAATACTATACCAAGGTCAATGCCTTAATTTTGGCAGATGCACCTGGATAATAAAATGTTAATTGTGGAAGAAATTTGGTAAATATTATTTTGGAACTTTTTACAAATCTCTATAAATCTAAAATTATTCCAAAATAAAAAAACTGAAAGACACAAGAAATAACATTACTGTACATTAAATTTCAAACTCTATGAATTAAAGTATATCACTGAAAACGAAGAGAAGCCAGAGACTGAGGCAAGATATTTGCAAGCTCAATTCTAGGTAAAGAATTAGTATCTGGAATATTAGAAAAAACTATTGCTATTGTTTTGGTGGACCATAAAGAGTTGGAAGGATGGTGACAAGGAAGTCTAGGGAAGAACTGTGTAGGTGAGCAGCTCAGAATAAACAGCTAGTGCAGATACTCATATTCTATGTAAATGCTTATCCAAGAACATCTCCTGCAGTTGACAACGTGACATGTTTCATGCATGTCAATTAGCCTGTTACCCAAGCCATGGCATTGATTTCCACTGCTTGCTCAATGAGTTAATGAGCAAAGTAGCCCCAGTGGCTGTCAATTATTTGGTCATGAAACTTCAATGGTAACATGATAGGAGATAAGGTATTCCATAAGGGCATGGATGGCAGTACCGAAAGAATATTACAAGACTTGAAAGAAAACTTCATATCACAGGGTATATCCAGTGATGGTGTCATGGTACTAACAGCATGTCTTTTGATCAAAGAATTCATTTCAATGCAAAGAAAGTATAGCTCTGAGCTCTTACCTATGTAATTAGGTGGCCTGACCACATGTCCTATTACACAGAAAACCTAGACCAAATTGAAAGATGAAACTGTTTAATGAAGACAGAGTTACGGTGCCAGTTAAGAGTGGATATTTTTTTTAAAGTAAGATAAGACAGAATCTCATAGGACAAAGTATATGCTTTATATCAGAGACCATTAACCCTGTATCAAACAATACAAGAGTCCAAGAATAAAGGGATGGAAGTGGAATTAGATTCTCTCGGCGCCCCCCCCCCCCCATTTTACTTGATAATTCATTCATAGAATTTTTGTTTCCAGTCCTAACGACTTTGACCTCTGTTGATTTAGAGATGCTGATTACTAGAAGGAGAAAGATTTCATCAGTGGATACAATTGTTCCAGTGAACTATGAGATAAAACTGTGACTTGAGCATTCTGGGCTCCTTTTTCCAAAGAATTAATCAGAAAACTGAGCCTACTTATTACTTGGAGCTTGCTGCTGCTGCTGCTGCTGCTGCTGCCAAGTTGCTTCAGTCGTGTCCGACTCTGTGCGATCCCATAGACAGCAGCCCACCAGGCTTCCCCGTCCCTGGGATTCTCCAACGCGCCCCCCCCCCCCATTTTACTTGATAATTCATTCATAGAATTTTTGTTTCCAGTCCTAACAACTTTGACCTCTGTTGATTTAGAGATGCTGATTACTAGAAGGAGAAAGATTTCATCAGCGGATACAATTGTTCCAGTGAACTATGAGATAAAACTGTGACTTGGGCATTCTGGGCTCCTTTTTCCAAAGAATCAATCAGAAAACGGAGCCTACTTATTACTTGGAGCTTGCTGCTGCTGCTGCTGCTGCTAAGTTGCTTCAGTCGTGTCCGACTCTGTGCGATCCCATAGACAGCAGCCCACCAGGCTTCCCCGTCCCTGGGATTCTCCAGGCAAGAGCACTGGAATGGGTTGCCATTTCCTTCTCCAACACATCCAATTAGCAAGAGGAAACTGTGTTGCTACTGACTTTGAGAAAGAACAATGTTTACAAGCCAGAGCACTCTGAGTGGCTTTTATCAATACTATTTCCTTCCTAAGTGTCACAGAAAAATACAACAGCCCACAGAGACTGAGACTCTTCAGGAATGAAGATTTGGATTATCTAGCAGGCAAGGAAGTCTCATCAGTTGAACTTTTATTTTAAATCAAAGGACACATGGAAAGTATAGTGATAGTAGGCAATGATAAATATAAAGCACAGCTTTGGACCAATTCTGGGAATCAGTGTAGAAACTTTACATGTTTTCTCCTTGCTTATAATATGCATATGTTTATTTGAATATATGAATTATTACCACCTCTCCTCTCTCCCATCCCCTCCCCGCCTCCCTATCTCTCCTTTCCCTCTGTATTATTTTGTACAAGTTTGTTGGTGTCTGGCTCTACAATTCAGTCTTTAGGTAAGAGAAGATTCAATGGGTCTGTAACTAAATTTGAAGCAGCCATGAATATAATTTTTGGAATTGTGTCTCCTTATTTGGGGAAAAGATGAGATCATCACTTCCATAAAGAAGAGAGGCAGCTGGCTGGCTGGAGTTGTTTTGTTGCTGTAGAGAAGTCCACTTTCATATGGAATGGGTAGAAGTAGTCAAAGTAGTCAAAGGGGTGGATTGGGCCAGTTAAAACTCCTTTCAGCTTCCAGCCCACTCATCTGTGTTACCCTTTGTGATATTGGAACTGGACTCTGCAAACTACATTATCCTTTGCCAGCTGGATCACAGAGGACTCTAGAAAGACCCTGCCAAACTGGAAGATGAAGAACAGACTTTTTGTTTCCCAGTGACTTTTGAGTCCCAGCGAGATGAGCATAGAGGCAGGTTGACTTTGCAGTTTAGGGTCCAATTCCACTCAGCTAGTTTCTTTGTTACCACACTGAGAGATTTTCTTGGCTCTCATATCTCAGCAGCTGACACCCTTCTAGTGGTTTTTTTCTCCCAACATGGGCAGGAGCTCTTGCTGCGGTAGCATCCTGGGAGTCCGTTTCTTTGTTACCACAGCCCTGGGCAGTATATTCCTTGGTAAGCACATCCTCTCCTCAGTGGTCTGAACTTTAGTTTTGCCATTCTCCCACCTTTGAGTTTCCAGGTTCCTTTTTATTAACTTTCCTTCACAATCCAAGGAAAAAGTCACTCCATAGCAAATTCCTCTCCATCCCTTAATTAGTTAACCACATTTTACCTAGGTTTTTAATACCTGTCAAATTACTGGATTCTGGTTGATAGTCAGGAAACAGCAATTAAAGGACCAATGACATACTGCTTCATATCTAGTTGAGTCTTAAAATTTTAAGATTCTGAAAATATAAGCTGTTGACAAGAATATGGAGAAAATGGCAACTGGAAGTGAGCATAGAAATTGCAACAACGTATTTGGGAAATAAATTGTTAGTGTCTAGGAAATTTGAACATGTTTATATCCTGGTCTCAGTCATAACATGCCTAGTCATATTTTCTAAAGAAATTCCTGTTCTTATGCACAAGAACATATGCATAGAAGCATTGCTTTTAAAAGAATAAAATTAGAAATAACCTAGGAGTTAATCAATAGTAGATATTAAAAATTGTAGTTATTTCTTTTAAAGATAATATTGGGTTGGCCAAAAAGTTCCAAAAAAATTTTTTGGCCAACCCAATATATAGCAGTAAAAGTCAACAAACCAGTACACTTATGAAGATCATAAATCTCATGAATATAATACTGAAAGAAAATAATTATGCTAAATATAGAATGATGTACACTTTTAAGGCAAGTAAATGTGGGTAAAGAATCCACCTGCCAATGCAGTAGATAGGTTTCATCCCTGGGTCTGGAAGATCCCCTGGAGAAGGAAATTGCAACCCACTCCAATATTCTTGCCTGGAAAATCCCATGGATAGAAGAGCCTGGCGGGCTACAGGGGTTGCAAAGAGTCAGACATGACTTAGTGGCTAAACACCACCACCAACATTTTTAACATGTGCAAAATAGCTCTTTAAATATAGTACATGTACATATATCTTATGTATAGTGTAAATGTCTATGTAGCAGATATATACACATATTTGTAATATAGATATGGGGCTTCCCTTGTGGTTCAGTGGTTAAGAATCCACCTGCCAATGCAGGAGACGCAGATTTGATACCTGGGTTGGGAAAATCCCCTGGAGGAGGAAGTGGCAACCCACTCCAGTATTCTGCCCTGGGAAATCCTATGGACATAGAGGCCTGGTGGGCTACAGTCCATGGGGTTGCAAAGAGTCGGACAGAACTTAGTGACTAAACAACAACACAATAACATCCCACAGAAGTGGGGATGAAAATGTCTTTGCAGAGGATAAAATGAGAACGGCATTGTGGAAGAATGGATAGAAGAGCCTGGCGGGCTACAGGGGTTGCAAAGAGTCAGACATGACTTAGTGGCTAAACACCACCACCAACATTTTTAACATGTGCAAAATAGCTCTTTAAATATAGTACATGTACATATATCTTATGTATAGTGTAAATGTCTATGTAGCAGATATATACACATATTTGTAATATAGATATGGGGCTTCCCTTGTGGTTCAGTGGTTAAGAATCCACCTGCCAATGCAGGAGACGCAGATTTGATACCTGGGTTGGGAAAATCCCCTGGAGGAGGAAGTGGCAACCCACTCCAGTATTCTGCCCTGGGAAATCCTATGGACATAGAGGCCTGGTGGGCTACAGTCCATGGGGTTGCAAAGAGTCGGACAGAACTTAGTGACTAAACAACAACACAATAACATCCCACAGAAGTGGGGATGAAAATGTCTTTGCAGAGGATAAAATGAGAACGGCATTGTGGAAGGGAAATATAGGGATCTTTTTATAGGAAAATTGTTATGTCTATTAATTTAAAATTAAGTCTTAACCATCTCCAAATCTTGTTATTTGTCTCTTCCCTAGAAACCAATTAATGGATCATATTAAGTAGGTAAATCTACAAGAATGTGTCAATGTTTCTAGACCCTAAATACTCCCTTTTAAAGATTTCTTTTCCCCAATTTATTTCTCTCAACTTAGCTCAAACGTCACCTCCCCTCAGAAACATTTCATAATTTTTTAATTGATTCTTTTTCATGGGAGTACCTTTGATTTCACATTTATTATTCTATATTTGTTTCTCTCCTTGGTAATCTAAACATCAGCATACATTTATCTCTGTTTTTCTTTAGTTATGATACAATGCCTGGTATAGAGAAATCACTAAGAGGCATGAATGATCATTATGATTATTTGGAGGAATCTGAAACTTACAAACACCTAATTTTTAGAACCAAAATCTGAGAATAATAAATATTTTACATAAAATTGGGACACAGATGAAAATGCAAAATTTGCACTGATTATAAACATTATAGTGTTTAAGTCAAAGGATGAAAACCTACATTTACAGAAATTATCAGTTTATTTATTTATTCATTCATTCAACAAGCATGAAAAATATATTTCAAAAAATAATATATTTAATATCTACTATATGCTTGATATTATACTAGGAACTATAGATTTAAGTATGAATAAAATGGACATGGTCTCTTTCTTCAAGAAGTTTATATTCTAGCAATAAAAATAGCCCCCAAATCCCCAAAAATGTATTTAAAAACTTATTAGACATAATTATCATATCATGGTTATTGAAAGGAAGAAAGATCCTTGTTTCATATCTGTTAAAATACACATTTAACCTTGAAGCAAACTTCTTCCTGAATTATTACTGGGTGAAATAAATGTTCCTGATCAATATCACAATTTTATTTCTCTTTCTGCTACTTGCCACAAATACATACACACACACGCACACACCATCTTAACAAAAACAATACATACTTTTATGCCTTGAGGATAGCCAGAAATGAAAGCAATGAAGAACCTAGAGCAATGCTTGGTGAATATTCTCAGAAAGTTCAGCAAGTGGTAATTTTCAATGAAAATTGAGGGAATGGTAGTAACTATAAAAAGCAGATATAAATCTGTTTCTACAGTTTGGTTTCAACTCTTAAATTTTCAGTAATTCAGTATTCGAATACTCTCTTCTATTTACTTAGTATGGTAGGCAGATTTAACCTTCATAATCTCTTCTGGTGTTACTCCTTAGCTTATGTAATATGGCAAAGTGATCTTATAGATGTAATTAAGATGAGTAATAAGCTTTTAAGAAGGATATTATCCAGGTGGACCCAGTACCATCATATGAGACTTGAAAAGTAGAAATCCTTCCCTGACTGGTAGCAGAAAGAGTAGGCAGTGAGATATAAGGCACAAGAACTCAGTACAATGTTGCTTAAAAGATGTATGGGCCCATATGGGAAACATGAAAAGGAAGTGAGTTCAGTCCACAACCAGTGAACTTTAAGGAACTCAACACCTGGATGAGACCACAATCACAGGTGATAGCTTGATGACAGTCTACTGGAACTCTGAGCAATGGGTCAAGGCATGTTGTGCTAGATTTCTGACCTACGATAACCAAAAGACAATAAATTTGTATTGTTTAAAGCCACAAAGCTGATGGTGATTTGTTAAAGCAGAAATACACACAGATATTTAAAATTTATATTGTTTCTCCATTCTGATATTCAAAGTTTTTTATGGCATTATTTCCCTTTGGCTGAATAACTGATTGTGTCATCTATGGATGCATGTGAGAGTCAGACCATGAAAAAAGGCTGAGTGCCCAGAAGTTGATGCTTTCAAACTATGGTGTTGGAGAAGACACTTAAGAGTCCCTTGGACTGCAAGGAGATCAGATCAAGCCATCCTAAAGAAAACCAACCTTCAATAGTCGTTGGAAGGACTGATGCTGACGCTCCAATTCTTTAGCCACCTGATGTGAAGAACTGACTCACTGGAAAAGACCTGATGCTGGGAAAGACTGAAGACAAAAGGAGAAGAAGGCAGCAGACGATGAGATGATCAGATAATATCACTGACCTGATGGACATGAACTTGAGCAAATTCCAGGACACTGTGGACAACAAGGAAGCCTGAAATGCTGCAGTCCACAGGGTCCCAGAGAGTCAGAAACAACTTAGCAACTGAACAGCAACAATTCTGGTTATGCATCATCTTATTTTGATTTTTAACTATTTATTTTTCCTTCGTTCTTGAAGGATATTTTCATTTGTGAAGCACATAGAATTGTGGGTTAATTTTTTTTAAGTACCTTAAAATGATGTTTCACTTGCCTTTTGCCTTCCTGGTTTCATATGAGTAAACACTGATAATACTAATTGTTTTCTATAAGTATTGTTTTTCTGATATGTTGTTCCAACTCTTGTTTTTTACTTTAGTTTTTATTATTTGGTTATGTGTAAGCATGAATTTGAGTTTTTTGCCGTTGCTGAGTTTTCATAATCTGTAGTTACATAGCTTTTACCACATTTGTGAGATTTTCAGGCATTACTCTTTCATTTATATAATTCATATATATACTGTACTTGAATTTATATAAATTCATTAAGTTATATATATTAATTTCATTTATATAAGTTACATAAATATATATTTGCCTTGATTTTCTCCTGGGATTTCAATAACATGAAAGTTTGCTGTTTTGGTCTATGAAGCTGTTTTTCAGATTGCATAATTTCTACTAATACACCTCCATCTTTAGTTTCTTTTCTGCCATCTCCATTTTGCTATGCCTCAATATAATGAGGAATTGTTTTATTCTAGTTACTGTATTTTTCATTTTTGAAATCTCCATTTAGTTCTTTCTTGTATAATCCAAATCTTTGCTAAGATTTTTTAGCCTTTTATTTATTTCAGGTATGTTGGTACTTATTCACTAAAGCATTTTACAAAATTAGCTAGATCTATTTCCCAAATGCATCCCAGTTCCCTGGGCCTCATTTTTCCATCCTCTGTGGAAAAATGTGAAATCTGTGGCTTTCCTTGTTCATGCTACTGTGCACTTCCTGAAAATGCTCCCACATCTAAGGCCAAGCCGCAGAATAGAGAGAAAATAAAAGCAACTAAAGCTTGACTCACCAACTTGAGACTCCAACTCCTCTGATCAAAGTAGAAGCTTCCGCTCCCTCAGAATTTTGGAGGGTACTTTAGTTGCTTAGTTGTGTCTTGCAACCCCATGGACTATAGCCCCCCAGGTTCCTGTGTTCATGGGATTTCCCAGAAGAATACTGGAGTGGATTGCCATTTCCTCCTCCAGGGAATTTTCCCAGCCCAGGAATTGAACCTGGGTCTCCTGCATCGCAGGCAGATCCTTTATCTACCGAGCTATAAGGGAAGCCAGAAGTTTAGGTGACCGCAGTCCCTTCTGCTACAGCTGTTGCTAGGACGGGGATACAATGCTGTGGGAGAATTGCCTTAGGATTTGTGTACAAGTGGGGAGGAAAAAAAATTCCCTGTTTCTTTGGGCTTCAGGAGTCAGCTTTCCTTGAGCCAGAACTTAACTGTTTCTCTAGGAATAGTCACTGTGCTGCCAAAGCTAACTTCCTAATTTTGGGTGGGCTTGAGCCCAGGGCAGGAAATACTGGAGACAACGCCATAGCAAGCTCACAGCCAGGCTGATGGCACTGCCATCCCTAATAGTTGGTCCAGGCATCTTGTCAAGGGTCTATTGTGCATTCAGTGGGAGAGACAGGCTGAGGTATCCTGATTCCATTTTTTCTGGGGATGGAACTCCTGTGCCCATAATTTTAAAACTTCAAAAAAATTAATTTTTGGTTTTCTAAAATTCCATAGAAAATATATGCTTAATAAAAGTGCTCTCCTGGAGATTTATTGCATTGTCTTACAGGTAGAAGCAGTCATCAAGAACTGACTAGTGGAATTCAGTTCACAGTAACTGTGGCATGATTAATGACAGGGAACCTAATGCTGACTGAAAGTGAACAAAAAGGAAAACAACTTAAGACAGACAAAATGGGGAGGAATCCAAAATATCCTAATAATATTTAGCTTAACATCAATATTTTTGCAGTAAGTAAATTAATTTAAAATACTGAGTTAGGATGCAATAAACCTAGAAATATTCATAAAGAAATCATAACAAATATTTTTTTAAATGGGCACAAAAATTGATCATTATATTTTCTTTAAAGCATGTTTATTGACTATATCTTCAGAAATCTAATATGCCAGTTTCTTATTCCAACCTAGGAGTGTATTTTTCCATGTCCAAAGTCTTTCCTGTGAAAAGATTACATGCATATCACTTGTCCAAAAATAAAACAGTATATATAGGATTGATTCTCTACAGTGGATATGAGATAGAGTGGAGACTATCCTTCACTTATAATTACTATCATGTGTCTTTCTCTCTTCACATTCCTCAGTCATCCATTTTGCTGCCCTGGACTTTCCTCTCTGTTCTGCTAAATATCCCATTTTACTATTCTCTTTTTTTCCTGCTCTGTGGAACACCACTAATGCTCACATAACCTGTGCAAATCTCCCACTTTATTCCCTTTGTATCAGTGAACCTTGAAGACACCTTAACTTCTCTCTGATCTTCTGTGAAAGATTCAATTTCAGCCACTGCTCACAGTCAGTGGAGGAGATAGTCTTCAATAATACTTGCTGTTCAGAAGACATTCAAAAATGACCCATATATTTGATCCATATTTTTTCCATTCTTCATTAACTGGGAAAATTTACAGAATCCTTGTTATCAGTATATTTTACAATTCTGCACCACAATTCATTAGCTTTTGCAAAACTATGGACATTTATCTTCATAGTGGAACAAGCATTCACCAGCCTGGAATATACAGCCTCTGTGACACAATACCATACTCCTAGAGTTCGGATACATTGTCTTAAATAAGCCGTAATTCCCAAAGTTTTATAAAGACATTTTTTT
>SJYT01037067.1:381482-394036 GCA_006410635.1 Cephalophus harveyi | reverse complement strand
GTTTATTAACGTGAAATACTAAATTTATTAAAGTAAAATACTTCCAAAATGCTTCTAAAACTCTAAATGAAAGAGAAAGCTTCTTATAGTACTTGGCATGGATGGTATTATTTAAAATACATTTCCAACTAAATCTAAATATGGAATCTTGTAAACATTTTAGCTAGATTAGTTTTTCAGATTTAGTAAGTTAATAAGAAGAAAAGACAAGCACATGATGATTTTTATTTTCTACAATAAGCCTCCTTCTCTCTTCTCTTTATAACCACAGTGTTCATATAGTTATCCTTTTATCTGCTATGCAAACAGGGATTTAAGCAATAAGCATTGTAAAAAATTAATAAACTTTTGAAATCCCCAAACTTAACATTCTTAAAACTGATTTGGATTACAATCACTCAATTTCCAGAACTGAGCAGAGTGTTTATTTCAGCTCCTGTTTTGAGGCTTTCCATTGTCATCAGGAGTCTAACATTGCCTCTGTGCAAAATAAGATCTTAAGATTAACTGAAGTGAGAGTAAAGAGAGATAAAATGGCATCCGAAGCCTCAGGCTCTTCCTTCTTGTCAACTTGTCTTAGGCTCTACCTCTGACACCATCTTCTTCCTTCCCTTCTACCGCTATACCTTCAACTCCCCCCTCAACTAATTCTCACCCAACTTACCCATTTCTATGAAACTCTCTCTACTTCATTTTAAAATTAAGATTTCTGAGGATCCAGAGACAAAACCTTTAATTTCTTTTTTTTTTTTAATTTATTTATTTTTTAATTGAAGTGATTGCTTTACAGAATTTTGTTGCTTTTTATCAAACCTCAATATGAAGCAGTCATAGGTATACATATATCCTCTCCCTTTTGAGCTTCCCTCCTATCTCCCTCCCCATCCCACCCCTCTAGGTTGACACAGAGCCTCTGTTTGAGTTTCCTGAGCCATACAGCCAATTTCTGTTGGCTCTCTATGTTACATATGGTAATGTAAGTTTCCATGTTACTCTCTCCATAAACTTTACCCTCTCCTCCCCTCTCCCCATGTCTATAAGTATATTGTCTATGTCTGTTTCTCCATTAAGTGAACTCTCTCAGTCATGTCTGACTCTTTTCTACCACGTGGACTGTAGCCCATCAGGCTCCCCTGTCCATGGGATTCTCCAGGTAAGAATGCTGGAGTGGGTTGCCATTTACTTCTCCAGGGGATCTTCCCAACCCAGGGATCGAAGCCAGGTCTCCTGCATGGCAGGCAGATGCTTTATCCTCTGAGCCACCAAGGAACACCTTCCTCCATTGCTGCCCTGCAAATCAGTTCTTCAGTATCATTTTTCTAGACTCTGTATATATGCATTAGTATACGATATTTATCTTTCTCTTTCTGACTTACTTCACTCTGTATAATAGGCTCTAGGTTCATCCACCTCATTAGAACTGACTCAGATGTGTTCCTTTTTATGGCTGAGTAATATTCCATTGTGCATATGTACCACAACTTCTTTATCCATTCATCTGTCAATGGACATCCAGGTTGCTTCCATGGTATAGCTATTGTAAATAGTGCTCCAATGAACAATAGGATACATGTGTCTCTTTCAGTTTTGGTTTCCTTAAGGTATATGCCTAGGAGTGAGATTGCTGGGTCACATGGCTGTTTTATTCCTAGTTGTTTAAAGGAATCTCCATACTGTCTTCCATAGTGGCTGTATCAATTTATATTCCCACCAACAGTGCAAAAGCATTCTCTTTTCTCCACACCCTCTCCAGCATTTATTGTTTGTAGACCTTTTAATGACATTTCACAATTTATATGCAAATGTAGTGAGATTGCTGGGTCACATGGCTGTTTTATTCCTAGTTGTTTAAAGGAATCTCCATACTGTCTTCCATAGTGGCTGTATCAATTTATATTCCCACCAACAGTGCAAAAGCATTCTCTTTTCTCCACACCCTCTCCAGCATTTATTGTTTGTAGACCTTTTAATGACATTTCACAATTTATATGCAAATGAAAAGACCTTGAATGGCCAAGCAGTCTTGAGAAAGATGAATGGAGCTGGAGGAATCAAGCTTCCTGACTTCAGATTATACTACAATGCTACAATCATCAAGACAGTATGGTACTGGCACAGAAACAGAAATACAGACCAATGGAACAAGAAGAAAGCCCAGAAACAAACCCATGCACTATAGGTACCTTATTTTTGATAAAGGAGGCAAGAATATATAATGGGGCAAAGATAGTGTCTTCAATAAATAGTGCTGAGAAGACTGGACATCTACATGTAAATGAATGAAATTAGAATACTTCCTAACACCATACACAAAGATAAACTGAAAATGGATTAAAGACCTAAATGTAAGATCAGAAACTATAAAATTCTTAGAGGAAAACACAGGCAGAACACTTGATGATATAAATCAAACCAAGATCCTCTATAACCCACCTCCTAGAGTAATGGAAATAAAAGCAAAAGTAAACAAGTGGGACCTGATTAAACTTAAAAGCTTTTGCACATCAAAGGAAACTATAAGCAAGGTGATAGGACAATCCTCAGAATGGGGGAAAATAATAGCTAATAAAAAAAACTGACAAAGGATTAATTTCCAAAATATACAAGCAGCTCATACAGCTCAATACCAGAAAAACAAACAACCCATCAAAAAGTGGGAAAAACATCTAACAGACATTTCTCTAAGAAGACATACAGATGGCTAACAAACACATGAAAAGATCCTCGACGTCACTTATTATTAGAGAAATGCAAATCAAAACTACAAAGAGATGTCACCTCACACTGGTCAGAATAAACCCTTAATTTCTTACACTCCTGAACTGAATCTAACAGACATTTCTCTAAGAAGACATACAGATGGCTAACAAACACATGAAAAGATCCTCGACGTCACTTATTATTAGAGAAATGCAAATCAAAACTACAAAGAGATGTCACCTCACACTGGTCAGAATAAACCCTTAATTTCTTACACTCCTGAACTGAAGCTCAACTGTTATCCATGGTCAAAGGTTTTTCAAAGTAACTGAAGATCCTCATAGATCTTCTGAGGAATTTAAAACAGATGTTCAAACTGACCAATGTGGTTTCCCTGACTTATATCAGCTAATTTATTTCCTTGTTGGTGAAAGTCAGACCAAGTATTGGATGAAAGCTGCTCATTGGAAAGTTCTGATAGGTCTCTAGAGTTACAACCAGGAAGCCAGTGCATTACCTTCTTTGATCAGACTCAGGGAATTGTTAGGCAAAGTCATCGAGCAATTTCTAGAGATTTTCCAAAGCCTATTGACTGGAATAAAATTTAGGCTTGCACATAGAAATCTGATGAACATTTCATGAGTATCACCATTAACTTCTGACTGTTTTTAAATAAATTCTGGTGTTCCTTCAGATGTTCATTCAACATGAGTAGCTTTTAATTCTATCAAAATAAACTGTGTCCACTCTAGGTTTAATCTGCCAAGGACCTCTCTCACAGTCTGTATGAATAACTTCAAAGGAACCCCTCTCAAATTCTCATTCTTCAATTCCAGCAAATGAAGGCTCCTAAATGAAGTCCAAAGCCTCCTAGTCTGACTATTATTGCAAAGATTCAGGATACTGAAAAAGAGATGGTTACAAACTTAAGCACTTGAGGTTCTTTCAGCTGTGTAACTAGCCTTTTCAATGTCCTCCCATTTTCAGTGATGGCACTCCAGAAAAGTACAGGTGTTCTTCCCAATTCTCCTTCTTCTTCAGCTCAGAGAAACATCTCTCCAGGCATGGGATTAGTCTCTTTCAATCCCAATTGACACCAGAGCTGCACGCATGGTACTCAACCACAATACTGTAACACAGCCCCTGTCTTGGAGTATTAAAACAGGTCAGACAGTCAGAATCTCTAACAAACTTCAAGAGGTTCCTATCTGTCAACTTATCTCTTTTTGTAGGCCCATCAAGAGATAACACACCCGTTTTTCTTCAGTTTCTCTACCAGTGCCCATTTACTGGGTTGAGACTTCAAGCAAAATTGTTCCTCCCAGAAAGGGGAAATCATTATAGAATTTGGCAGTCATCTTCAGAGTAACCCATCTTCACATTTAGTGACCCCTTAGCATCTTTGATTTGTACTATCTCTGATAGTACTAGAACAAAACCTGGAAACACCAATCATTTGACCATATTGAATCAGTACTGTTTTCCTTATGGACAAAGTTCTTGTTTGGGCCAAATGACAACCCGGGCTTACTGGAGACTCTAAAATTTCTATTTCTTATCAGTACACCTTCATTAAATCATTGGTCTACTGAAAAAATGATAGCCATCATCAATCAATATTGGTGAGGAAACATTAACAAAGACACACAAAAAAGTGCCACACCTCACTTGTCCCACTTGTCCAAAATACAACTCAGAGAAGTCTGTTTTGCTACCAGGCATTTTAAACTGTCTAATGGACCATTTGATATCTGGCTCCCATTTCACACGACTGTGGATTTCAAACAACTTCCTTCATCTAATGGATATAAATAGATTTTAGTCATGGTTTTCACACTGGAATAAAGCCTCCCTTTGTAGACAGGCCACTGTCTCTCCTGTGGTTAAGGCCTTTTTGGAAAATATTATCCCTAGCTACAGAAATCCTCTCAAACTTCACAGTGATGAAGGAACCCATTTTGCTGTCCAGGTGCTTTGACAGGCAAAATTTGTCAAGATCCTCCAAATTACCTTGGCAAAAAGTTATTGCCTTGGTCCCACTCCTTTGGGAACTTATAAACTTTTACTCTTTGAGATAGTTACAGGATGCTCAATGCATTAGCTTCTGCTTCTTTTCTGATAAAAGGGGAGATAATCCAATATTGCAAAGCCCTTATAGCTTTTTATTAAAAAATAACCATGTTTCAATAGAGCAATCTTTTCCCAGTGCACCTTTGGGAGATAAAGACCTTAAGCATCACACCATGCAAGTTGCAGGTTTTTCCTACTGGAAAAGATACCTCAATAAGAACTCTCTTCAAGCTTGTTGGAAAGGCTCTTACCAGGTACTGCTAACCAACACTTATACTACCAGAGTCCAAGAACTAGACTCTTGGATTCATGTGACTCACTGAAAGAAAGCACTGATCTCTGGCTGGACATGCCCATCATCTGAAAGTAAACATTTCCCAGAAGTAATGCAGATGACGTCTAATGATACAGTTTTCCCAAGATAGCTGGACCAGGCCTGCTGGAAATTTGTCAAAATCTTTGATGATGACATAACATTTCAGATTACCTCCAATGTCTATGATCTTAGTAACATATGGAATTTAGATTTTAAAAGTACCTGAGAAATCACTCTTCTACTCCTCCTTTACTTGAATGTGTCTTTGATAGATTTCTAGTCTGCATACTTTCCCTCTGAAGTGAAACATCACTCACATGAATGATCATTTCTGACACTGAGAAAGGATTAAAAAAAGAAAAAAACTGAAACTATACAACTTGACTCTTGATTAGCAATGCTTTCAGAGAAAAATCTTGGTCAAAATGTAAAGAAATAATAAACAAAAACCTCAATTAAATAGAGCTGAGAGACCAGAAGGGGGAGCTCCTTTCTGTGATAAGAGCAAAGCCAACAGGAAGAAGAGGGGCTCCTCTTCTTTCCTGGCAAGGACTCAGCCAATGAAAAGCTGAGCACGCTTTGTTTACTGCAGTCCTCCCAACTTTTTTTTTTCCTCTCTCTAAATGCATTCTCCCCTTGCCATGTGGGGAGTTGCATCTGGCTCATGGTGGCAGACCCCAAGGTGCAATTCTCTGCTGATTCTGAATCTGAATCTATCTTTGCTAGAGAAATATCTGTCAGTCTATTTGTTTCAGATAAACTCCATCAACATCATACATGAAGAAAAACAGATGCATCATTCTGAAACATCATCTATATTGTTGCCAGGGAGGGAGAAATTTCCCTTTCTACCCCTCTTGAATTCTTGCACCAGGATTAATAATAAAGTGACACAGACAAATTAACAGGAGAAAAAGAAACAAACTTTAATCATGCGTTTGGAGGTCTCACAGAAATGAGGGAGTGGGGAGTGGGGGGAAGTGGCCAAAACAGGCAGTATTTTTTGCTTTTTAGGTGAAGAAGCAATACATTGGTGAGGAATTGAAAGGGCAAAAATACTTAGGTTTTGGGTGTCAAATTAGTGAATAATCTGTAAACAGAGTTTGGGCTTAGGGTATTAAATTAAAGAAGTTTGTTTATATAGGCTTAACCCAAATTCTGTCTCTTTGACCATAATGGTGTTCTTTTACCTCTAGATACCTGAAGGGTACCTTTCATATGAGAGATTTATTTTCTCTTTCTGGCAGACAGAAAGGAAGGTCAGCGTGTCCCTCAAGTCTGGGCCATTTCTTAAGTAACTTTGGTTCAAAATCACCAATACAACACTGAGACACATTTGGGACAGCCTACCCTGGACCTTGAGTTTTGGAAAATTCAGCAGTGGCCACAGGATTGGAAAAGGTCAGTTTTCATTCCAATCCCAAAGAAAGGCAATGTCAAAGAATGCTCAAACTATCGCACAATTGCACTCATCTCACATGCTAGTAAAGTAATGCTCAAAATCCTCCAAGCCAGGCTTCAGCAATACGTGAACCGGGAACTCCCTGATGTTCAAGCTGGCTTTAAAAAAGGCAGAGGAACCAGAGATCAAATTGCCAACATTCGCTGGATCATGGAAAAAGCAAGAGAGTTCCAGAAAAACATCTATTTCTGCTTTATTAACAATGCCAAAGCCTTTGACTGTATGATCACAATAAACTGTGGAAAATTCTGAAAGAGATGGGAATACCAGACTACTTGACCTGCCTCTTGAGAAATCTGTATGCAAGTCAGGAAGCAACAGTTAGAACTGGACATAGAACAACAGACTGGTTGCAAATAGGAAAAGGAGTACCTCAAGGCTGTATATTGTCACCCTGCTTATTAACTTCTATGCAGAGTACATCATGAGAAACGCTGGGCTGGAAGAAACACAAGCTGGAATCAAGATTGCCGGGAGAAATATCAATAACCTCAGATATGCAGATGACACCACCCTTATGGCAGAAAGTGAAGAGGAGCTAAAAGGCCTCTTGATGAAAGTGAAAGAGGAGAGTGAAAAAGTTGGCTTAAAGCTCAACATTCAGAAAACGAAGATCATGGCATCTGGTCCCATCACTTCATGGGAAATAGATGGGGAAACAGTGGAAACAGTGCCAGACTTTATTTTTTTGGGCTCCAAAATCACTGCAGATGGTGACTGTAGCCATGAAATTAGGAGACGCTTACTCCTTGGAAGAAAAGTTATGACCAACCTAGATAGCATATTCAAAAGCAGAGACATTACTTTGCCGACTAAGGTCTGTCTAGTCAAGGCTATGGTTTTTCCTGTGGTCATGTATGGATGTGAGAGTTGGACTGTGAAGAAGGCTGAGCACCGAAGAATTGATGCTTTTGAACTGTGGTGTTGGAGAAAACTCTTGAGAGTCCCTTGGACTGCAAGGAGATCCAACCAGTCCCTTCTGAAGGAGATCAACCCTGGGATTTCTTTGGAAGGAATGATGCTAAAGCTGAAACTCCAGTACTTTGGCCACTTCATGCGAAGAGTTGACTCATTGGAAAAGACTCTGATGTTGGCAGGGATTGGGGGCAGGAAGAGAAGGGCACAACCGAGGATAAGATGGCTGGATGGCATCACCGTCTGGATGGACGTGAGTCTGAGTGATCTCCGGGATTTGGTGAAGGACAGGGAGGCCTGGTGTGCTGTGATTCATGGGGTTGCAAAGAGTTGGACATGACTGAGCGACTGAACTGAACTGAACTGAACTGAACCCTGGACCCTAACATCATGTTATTATGAGGTCCTAAATAATTGATCTCCCAAAGATGCTCATCTCCCAGTCCTCAAAACCTGTGAATATATACCGTAAATTTAAAATAATTTTGCATGTATGATTAAATTAATCATCTTGAGATAAAGGGATTATCCTGGGATTGGTCCATACAAATGGGCCAATATAATTATAAGCACATTTATATTAGAAAGGCAGAGGTCAGAGAGAACAGAAGATGCTCTTCTGTTGGCTTTGAAGATGCAAAAGGGGGTCAAAGAATATGTGTGGCCTCTAGAAGCTGAAAAAAACAGTGAAATGGGCTTTTTCATGAAGCCTCTAGAAGGGATGCAGTCCTGTCAGCACATTAATGTTAGGTTTTAACTTCTAAAACTATACCAAATATATATATATATGTGTGTGTGTGTGTGTGTGTGTGTTTCAAGTTTGTGGTAATTTGTTACAGCCATAAAAGGCAACTAATAGTTATTTCAAATTTTTGTAATTTGATTATTTTTATTTTTTTCTGTAATTTATAAATAGGAAATTATTTTGGAATGCTTGTGTAAGCAGCTTTTAAAAGCTAACAGCTAACAGACTTCACCAAGCAGTATGTTAACTTGACCTTTACAGCATGTTCTCCCATGCTTCACTAACCTTCAGCCCTAGTGTGCGTTTCAAGTTTTTTGATCATGCAATGCCTTGCCTAACATCTTGATTTTTTTTAACACATTATTGACTGGGGAATTTTTGAAGAAACTAGTGTCTGTGGGTGGCAATTTGTTTTCTAAGTGAACATTGAAACACTGCAGTCAATAACGTTTGGGTAACAAAAGACGTGTTAACACGTCTCTGGTCAATAATATGTTAAATTATGGAAGTAGTTAACAGATGACTATATCTTTTTCCTAGCTTCCCCTTCAGTAATCCTGTGAGCAAACTACTTGAACAAGAGAGCATCTACAGGAAGATCATGAGGAGTCAGCAAGACTGCACACAGTGAAAGGTGATGAAGAATCTGATGACCACCTTAATGTTTAACTGAGGTTCTTCCCCCTTTTTCCCTTTAAAAATGTTGTGGTCAAGCAGACTCTTTGGAGTTGGTTCTTAGACGTTAGTCTGCCTTCTCCCCAGGTTGCTGGCCTCCTGAATAAAGCAATCTTTTCTTTTCCAACCAACACCTATCTCTCATGTATCAGCTTTCAAGAGTAGCTGCTGAGTTCAGTAACACATATCTTTTCAAAAAATCTATTTTGGCAAATATTAGCAAAGAATTGGATATTTGTTCACTTGATCACTGGTAAACTAACTGATCAGAATGTTTTTAATATCTTTACTTTTTCTTTTAATTCATAGCTTCTACTAATCTTTGTTTTGTTTTGTTTTGCTGCCATGCATCTTGCTGACTCTTGGTTCCCTGATCAGAGATTGAGCCCATGCCCTCAACAATGAAAGCACCAAGTCCTAACCCCTGGACCACCAGGGAACTGCCAATAATTACAGTTATTTTTAAATACCATAAAAGTATCATAAAATGCCCAACATAATAGGTTCATAGGTTAGTATGTTGTGCCCTAGAATAGAGATGCCTAAATTTGAATTGAACCTTCGAGTATTGAGCAATAACCCTTAATCCCTAACATCTCCGTTCATAGTGACATAAGGATAACCACCCCTAGAATGAACTGAGGATTGCATTACATAATACATATAAAGTGTATTAAAAGTTGCTTGCCATATAGGAAGAGCTCAGTAATTTACAAGAATAATAATGCTAATGAAGATGCAAAAACCAGACAAAAAACCCTAAATGGAGTTCCTCACTAAACTCCATGTCACCAAAACAAGATTTAACTTAATTAGTTTCAGTTCTTCCAGAAATGGAATCTTTACTTGTTAATCAGAAATCATTTGATCAGCATTATTAGATAATCTGCCAGGTATCTTCTCCCATCCCCTATAAGGAAAGTAATCTTGCAATAATCTATCACATTTTTCCCAGTATAACTTCTTTATTCCCACTGCTTTCTGTCTATAAAATCTTTTGACTTATATAGTTTTCTGGGTCTACTTTCTATCTGTTAGATGAGATACTGGCCAATTCATGAGTTGTTGAATAAAGTTAGTAAGATCTTTAAAATGCACTCAATTTAATTTTTTTTTTTTTAATAAAGATGTCAGTGATGATGAAGCAGATGAAAAAGATGATAATTTTGTGCTGTTAATACTGACAGGAAGCCCAACAATGAAATCTGCAAAGACTGCATTTTAAGGTCTTGAGGATCTAATGTATAAACTCAACTCTTTAGAAATATCAATGATGTCAGAATTTAAAGTCAGGAAATAATCCAACTTTTTAAGAATGGCTTAGTTCATGTGTATAGTGACTGTGATAGAAGGTGGGTGGTGAGGGTGGCAGAGGCCAGAACAGATGAAGAAAAATTAAGGAATTTGACAAGTTTACGCAGAGCCAGCATACAACAAAGTTTTAAGGAAATAGAATCCAGTGAAAGGTTAAAGAGCTAATATCTACCAAAGGCAAAAAGTATAATTGCTCCCAGTAGGTTTGAATTTCTTGATATCTCATTGGAGAAAGAATTCAGTGAGAGACAAAGTGATAAGTAAGAAGTGGGTTTATTTAGAGAGAAACACACTCCAAGGAGTATGGGCCATCTCGGAAGGGGAGAGAGCCCCAAATAAGATGTGGTTAGTTCTAACGGGCTAGGTAATTTCATAGGCTGATGAGTGGAAGGATTATTCCAATTATTTGAGGAAAATTCACTAATGAGTAAATATTTCCAGGAATTGGGCAACCACCCAACGGTTGCCACTGTCTGATCTTTTACGGCTAGCCTCAGAACTGTCATGGGGCTGGTGGGTGTGCATTTAGCTTGCAAACATATTGCAATGAGAGCACGATGAGACTCAGGTCTACTGTAAGTTGAATCTTGGGCCGTCTTGGAGCTCATTGTTTCTAACCAGCTTTTGTCATGTCCTATAGCTGTATCACTTTTGAAGGTTGTACCCTGCCCCCTTCCCTATTAAAACTATTAAATAGGTAAAAAATTTAAGCCCGTATATTCACAACTCTTCTGAAATGAGTGAAGAGCAACTCTTTAAACCATTAATTTTATCTCATTTCTGTGAAAAAAAAAATCAATTTTAATCATTTTTATGCAAACAGTTCCCAAAGATTGACATTCATTTCAGTCAGTTCAGTCTCTCAGTCATATCCAACTCTTTGCGACCCCATGGACTGCGGCTGGCCAGGCCTCCTGTCCATCACCAACTCCCAGAGCTTACTCAAACTCATATCCATTGTGTCGGTGATGCCATCCAACCATCTCATCCTCTGTCGTCCCCTTCTCCTTTCTCCCTCAACCTTTCCCAGCATCAGGGTCTTTTCCAAAGAGTCGGCTCTTCCCATCAGGTGGCCAAAGTATTGGAGTTTCAGCTTCAGCATCAGTCCTTTCAATGAAGGACTCATTGGAAGATTGATATATTGAAACCCAAAGTTTGCAATGGTTTAACAAATCTATCCAGGTGGCTCTAGTGGTAAAGAACCCACCAGCTAAGGCAGGAGAAATGACAGATGTGGGTTCGATCCCTGGGTTGGGAAGATCCCCTGGAGGAGAGCATGGCAACTCACTCCAGTATTCTTGCCTGGAGAATCCCATGGACAGAGGAGCCTGGTGGATTATGTTTTGTAGGGTTGCAAAGAACCAGATATGACTGAAGTGACTTAGCATGAAACAGTCTATTAATATTTTCCATATAAACAGTGTTGTAGTAGCTTATCCTATTGTGATAATGCAAAAAAATTAGCCATATCTGGAGAGTGTTAACTTCTCACTCCTTTGCATCCTTTCCCTACACATAATCATATAGCCTATTGATACTATCAATATACACTTAAGCTTAAGTCAGAGTTCTCAATAAATAAATTTATTGTGTTCTCTGAAGTATTTGGTAAAATAATTTATTTGGCTTCAAAGGCTTTTCTATTGCAAACTCTGGGCTTCCCTGCTGGCTCAATGGTAAAGAATCAGCCTACAATACAGGAGATGTGTGTTTGATTCACTCTCCTTTCCCCAGGAGAAGGAAATGGCAACCACTCCAGTATTCTTGCCTAAAAAATCTCATGGACAGATAGTCCAAAGTGTTGCAAAGAGTCAGACATGAGCTACCAAGCACAGCACAGCACATAGAAAACTCTAAAGATCCTACTCCAAATCTACTCACTGATCTTTCAAAACACTTAAAGCTCAAGTTCTGTTAAGCATTTATGCCTGACATTTTCTGTCAAAAGGAAATTAGGAGTGATGAATTATGATGGCCTGAGGGAATTTCCAGTGAAAAGAACCATTTGAATATCTGACTTCTAGGCTTCCTCCTTCTAATTTGTTATGAATATGCATTTCTCTTTGTATAAAATGAGTATTAAAAAAACATTCTGGGATAAACCTTTAATACAAATTATTTTTAAAAGAGCCATGTTCCATTTTGACCTCATGTTTAGGAAAATACTAAGATGTATATTGGTTACTTTCCATTATCAGTTATTTTTTTTCTTTACCTTTCTAATTCTATTTTCTGTGATTTATATAGGTACTTTTCTAAGTTGTGTATAAGAGACAGGTGCTGGCATGGATCATGGGGTTCCTCTGGAGTCTCCCCAGCGGAGTCAGGCCTGGTCTCCGGTGGTTACGTGCTCGCAC
>SJYT01037067.1:344214-381335 GCA_006410635.1 Cephalophus harveyi | reverse complement strand
AGTTCAGACCTTCAAAGTAGTAGTTGAGCTTTATTCTAACATAATTATATATCTTGTCTAAGAAAATAAGTCACATGAAATAGTATCTTTAATACTAATTGATTTATTAATCTCTCTACTGTGAAGAGTATAAATATAAGACTTTTTAAAAATATTTTTTGTTTCATTGCTGTTCTCAAATACATCATATGAAAGCTTTCTCACTGGGGAGCAGCTCTATTGACAGTACATATAGGTAGATGCCCTGACTTCAGAAATACTTTCAATTATTGACAACTTACTAGTAGCATTTAAAACTTCCATTGTCCTATTTTACTAGTCCTAACTTTCTGTCATCTGGGGTGGAAAAAATCAGATTCTTCAATCTTCCTTAATGCAGAGTACAAAGTTGGGGGGGGGAGTGGAATTAGACTATACATACACTCTCCTTGTTCTAGTATTAAATGTACCTAGTGTCTTGGGATGATTAACAATTCTTACTATGTATAGAAACACTAAAAGTTTCTAATAGATTATATATTTGTATAATATTGAGTACTTTTTGTAAGTCTGAAAAAGAGGGGATAAAATCATTGAATAGATTTTCCTATTAGGAGTAGACTCAAAGTCAGAGCAGGCAATGGCACCCCACTTCAGTACTCTTGCCTGGAAAATCCCATGGACGGAGGAGCCTGGTAGGCTACAGTCCATGGGATCACAAAGAGTCAGACACAACTGAGCGACTTCACTTTCACTTTTCACTCTGATGCATTGGAGAAGGAAATGGCAACCCACTCCAGGGTTCTTGCCTGGAGAACCCGAGGGACAGAGGAGCCTGGTAGGCTGCCAGCTCTGGGGTTGCACAGAGTCGGACTCGACTGAAGTGACTTAGCAGCAAAAGTAAAAAGGCTTCCCCAGTGGCTCAGCTGATAAAGAACCTGCCTGCCAATGCAAGAGATGTAAGAGATGTGGGTTTGATCCCTGGGTCTGGAAGTTCCCCTGGAGAAGGAAATGACAACCACTTCACTAAAAAATAGTGAACAGAGAAGAAATCTCAAAAATGTAAGTACCTTAAGAGGTCATTGTAATATGAATGTCTAGTGTATTGTATTTTCAATGATTGTATAATGACTATTGTTGGTATTAAATGGGCTTATATAAAGACTTCATTCTCCAAATTTGGATTTGGTTAAGAGGTACTGAGGAGTCAAGGAGACGGAAATCTATGTTAACTAATTCACTCCTTAATAGATGGATCTACTCACTCCCAGAGAAAACAAGTTCTCTGAGATTGGGTCCTTTATCAGTGGTAGATCACAGATCTCAGAAGACAGGGCTTGAAGGGAGGGAAAAGGAGCTAAACTCAGTTTCTTGTCAGGAACTCATCTCTTGGGAGAAAAGAAAATTGTAACATGGGAAATAATCGGGTTATCTGAGTCTCAAATTGGCCACTCACTGATATTTACCTGGGGAGCTTCACAAGACCCTTATGCCTGGGTCCCTTTCACAAAGATTCCCAGTTACCTGTCAGTAGTCTTCAAAATAATGATTTGTTTTTATCTATCTATTTCTATGTTTTGAGATGAAAATCTGTGTCAGTGGATTTTCATGAGTCAAATTTAGTATTCCAAATGAGTATGACCTAAACATTTAATAGCAAATTTAATGATAAGAATGATTATTGTGCCATATAGTTAGAAGGGACAATGAGTAAGCAATGAACATAAGTGAATGAAATTAGTGTGATTTTACATATGTAACACAAGCCTATGTTATCCCTCGGGGTGTTGTGAGCTTCTAACCTGTTGTGAGGTCTAAGGCTATCTTTTGGCTCCACCGATGAGGTCATGAGCTAAGAGGACACACTATGGAGTGAATTTTGGCCTTGTTAAGTGTTTGCTAGCATTTCCCTATACTGCATCAATACAAAAGAATAAAAATATGAAAAACAATAAATGCAGTGGGGAACACAGGAAAAGGGAAGAGGAAAAAGAAAGATGGAAAAAGAGGATGGAGTCTAAACTAAGAAGATGAAGAAAGGACCAAAGGCAACAGAAATGCTAGTTGTTATTAATTAGCTTGATTTATAATAATTATGAATTGGTTTGATTCAACATTATACAAAAAAGTGGTTTTTATAGGAAAACTGCATTTCAGTGAAACAGACAATGAGAGCTTGCAATTCCATGTTATAAAACTCATGAATGTGAGCCTTAGCTGTATGACTTGCTTTGTTCAACAGGAAACCTCCATGGAGTGGAAGCGCAAATAAGAGGATTGGTTCAGACCAACGTGCTCCTGTCTCCCTGGGAACAGCAGGGAGCGTTTCATCAGCCTGAGTTTGGGGATGAGAAGACACATGGAACACAGCTCTCCCAAGATGATACAAACAAAAGAGAGCCAAGCATAATCGCACAACCATAAGTAAGATGCAGATATTTACTTTTGTAAGTCAGGGCATTTTAAGTGTTAATTTGATGCCATAGCAAATGCTGGCTACTGCTTGTATTAACTGGGATAACTGTTTCTCAGTACCATGGGAATATGAAGGCTTTCTTCACAGCAGAAACAAGAGATCTCACCGTTAGAACATAACAGATTTTATTCTGTATCTCTTAATACTTCCTTGTGAAGTAATTAAGGTAAATAAAATATTATCATAAATACAGGAACTACACTATTAGAACCTACAGGAATAAAAGTTTGGGTTATTGCATTAGTTAAAAGTTATATTGCCTATGGTGGTATTCACAGAGAGCAAAAGGAACATTAAGACAGAAATATAAATATCAAATATGATTTTTGTGACCACTTACAGATATAAAAGTTATAGTGGCTATGTGAATACACCATCATATACTATAGTTTTCCCCTCTCTTTCCTTAATAATTTATTTAAAGAGCGAACTTGGTTAAACATATAATTATACCTTTAAGCTACAGGGTAACAAAGGGCACTGTGAAGGAGAGAGAAGAATGTAGGTCATTATTAAAATGAATACATAAACAGATGGGAGTTTGGCTTTTATCTTTTTGGGGTTAAGAATGTATATTTGATTGTATGAATGACAACTGGGCTATCTTTATTGGAAATGTACTATTGATATGGTGCCTGTAAGCTGAAATATAGTTAGAAGGGTATGTACAGAGTCTGAACAAACAACTTTGTAGGGAGGATGGCCCCATAGACTGGGCTCCCTGTAATGCACCCTGAGATGCAGATTAACGTGCATATGTGGTGCTTTTGAGATCCAAACCTCTGGAAGGGAAGGGAAGGAACCAGGATTGGACAGAGGGAAAAAATAGACCTGGAACGCAGTGTCAGAAGGCTTGGTTAACCCAACAGTGAATTCTGAAATGGAATGAGTGAGGGATTAGAAGTATCTATATTCCTATATTATGCATAACTTAGTTTGGCCCATGATTCTTCTAGACGTTCTCTTCATGTCTATGTACAGTCCCAATTCCTAAAACAGGATCTTGATCTTTTTTTCGGTATTTAGTAGCTATTAAGGAATAATAGTATATATAGAATTTGTAGTTTTTGTCAAAAATACTAGAGTATACTAAAATATAGTTACTTCAGTAGAATAGCTTTGCGAAGGTAGATGAGAAGCTTTTAACGTTTTATTGTACACATACCTTTATGTTTGACACTTTTACAATAAGCGTACCTGATAATTTTTTTAAGGTAAAGGGTATTCTTTCTACAGAAAAGAAAAGCAGCAAAATATTTATCTGATTTTTCCTAGGCTCTTTTTTTAACTAGTTTCTAATCTTCAAATAATTTCTAGTTTCCCATGAATCTTTAAAATCACACTGTAAGAAAAAAACAATGTAACCTCTGATTTTAGATAATTCAGCAATATTGTCTTGATGCTGTTTTTATGACTTCCCACAAAAATAAAAATAAAGGCAAAAAAAGATGAAAACCTGTAACACCATTTAAAAATGTAGTCACCATGTTTAAAATAAGTAAGGATGCATACATGCCCATATTACTGTATATAATTCTCAAATTACTAACTGAAACACTAAGAGCTCCAACCAAAAATAAAAGATCTTTTTGCTGAAATATGAACTATTTTAACACAATTGAAAAATATAACTGTTGATTAACATGTGTTATACTCATATGAGTATAGAAGGGAATATACTTTATACCTCTTTTTAAAGCAGACAGGACATAGTGACTAAACCATATGCTGTTATACACACTTGCAAGTTTAATCCACATGTATATAAAGTACATTAAGAGTGTCAGAGACAGGAAAGAACTGTAATGGTAAGCATTGATGTCATCCATGTTTTTGGAGAGGAAAAAAAAAAAATGTGGTACATATACACAATGGACTATTACTCAGTCATTAAAAAGAATACATTTGAATCAGTTCTAATGAGGTGGATGAAACTGGAGCCTATTATACAGAGTGAAGTAAGCCAAAAAGAAAAACACCAATACAGTATACTAACACGTATATATGGAATTTAGAAAGATGGTAATGATAACCCTCTATGCGAGACACCAAAAGAGACACAGATGTATAGAACAGTCTTTTGGACTCTGTGGGAGGGGGAGAGGGTGGGATGATTGGGGAGAATGGCATTGAAACATGTATGCTATCATGTAAGAAATGAATTGCCAGTCTAGGTTCGATGCAGGATACAGGATGCTTGGGGCTGATGCACTGGGATGACCCAGAGGGATGGTATGGGGAGGGAGATGGGAGGGGGGTTCAGGATTGGGAACACGTGTACACTCGTGGTGGATTCATGTTGATGTATGGCAAAACCAATACAATATTGTAAAGTAATTAGCCTCCAATTAAAATAAATAAATTTAAAAAGAGAAAAATAAAAAGAAAAAAGAAAATGGCAGCTAGGGAGTTCTCCCATAAAGGTCTCAACAGATAGATGAAATAATTCATTATAAAATGCCTATCACAGTATCTCAATTATGGTGGATAGTGAATGTATGCCACAGGGCAGTGGAAAAGGAGGCCAAAAATAGAGGTCCATTTTGGCTGACCTGATTGGAAAGCCACAAGCATCTCCAAAGAATTATATCTATGGCCTTCTCCATATTATTTTAATGAAAAATTATATAAGAAAATTCCTCAAGTATCTTATTAATGCTCCACCTTACACAATACCCTCTTATGTATAAGATCTAATTCACAGCAACCTAAAGAATTGTTAGTCAAAAGCTATGGTACCAACCTGATTTTAAAAACCACAACAATAGGCAGTTAGTGATTTTTTTCCTTTTTTAATTTACAACATTATCAGAATTCGCATTATAATTCTAATATTTATTACTTGAGAAAGAAGTTAAAAAGGACAACCGACCAAAAATTAAAAAATGCATCCTGAGGAACTTAAACAGTAAGAAGATAGAGAATAAGCTGAAGTTAATCTGATAGAAAGAAATGAATCTGAAGTTCCCTTGGTGAGATCATCCTACCCATGGATCCCAAAAGTAGGACTCAAGGAATAGTTATAAAACCCACGACAGAGCACTTTTATCTCAGAAGAGTTTATGAATCAAGATCTTAAACAACTATAAGCAAGCAATATTCATAAATATTTCCTTTCCATCCTAGACCAATTAAATTCCACTTAACTAGGGGCCTTTACTATACTATCCATTCATTCATTCATTCAACTTTGCACAATACTGAAGAATGTATTGGAATACAAAAAACAGTATCAGAAACTGCCTTGAAGAAATAAGATCAATACATACAAAAAAGTGCCTTGACAGAAATATAAACAAAATATTTATACAAGGACCAAGAAAGCTTTAGGAAATATATGAAGTGAATCTGGACACATGAAAACCTAAAAGGAGGGAAGAAGGAAAAAAACTATAGACGAAAGATCAAGTATAAGGCAATGACAGATATCAATACAGAGACTTACAAGAAGGAAGCATAAAAAACTGAAATGATCAGAATATTAGATATAGACAGACTACAAAGGCCTTGAGTTCCAGAATAAAGAACTGGTACTTTGTTTTGCAAGAATTTATGGATAAGGAGAGAATAAAGCTTTTAAATTAGGAATATTAATCTCATATAATGATTAAAATACAGAGTAAGGGGGGAAAAAAGTATCAGAATAGCTACTGGACTGAGTCAGTTATTCTTTTTATAATTTTTCATCACTGAGTCACTATTCTATACAGCTGAAATTAATACAACACTGCAAATCAATTCTACATCAATAAAAAGATAAATTTTAAAAAGAAAAGCTACAGGATTTAATTACAGAAACTATTAATAAGATAGAGATTGTTATAAAAACTCATATCCACCCAGCTGGTAGTAGAACTAAATAATTATATACACATTTAACTCCATAAACTTAATTCTTATGCACTGAGCCAAAAAATAAAAGGAGAGACAGATTTCATCCACCCAATTACTCAAGCATTTATTCCCCAAAGTCAACATGAGATGAGATGGGAGCTATGATTCTACATTCTCTCAGTCAGTCTCAATTCTCTTGTGCCTCTCACAGCACGAGCATCACGATTCTAGTGTTAAAAAAAGATATGGATATTTTTCATATAATATGTCCTTTAATCTGAAGTAAATCACTTCATCGAATGTTCCATCAAAGAAAAAGAACACAGTAATTTATTCTAGCATTGCTCTAAAACTGGCTGTGCTAGACTTGATGAAAGATATATTGTACTTTATGTGCTACTTAAGAAACCTGTAAGAATAACTGGCTCCATTTTTGCTTCACATACTGACTTTAGAACCTAACCTCTGCTTAATGCCTTTTCTCTTCCTCATCTTAAGCATATAAAGTATACTGGAGGTAGCAAAACAGATATTTAGTCCAAAACTATTAATTGAGGACATAGAATTTCCTAAAAATAGTGAAATATTTCAGGAAGCTAAAACCAAGCAAAGAAAACAAACTCTCTGTGGGCGGGTAAGGTTACAGAAAGCACGGCCACAAAGTGCAAGACAGCTGAACTCCGTTGAACTTAGATGTGAACAGGGTAATAGACAAGTTAGAGGGCAATTATGAAGATCTTGTGAGCACATCATTTTCTTTTCCCCCATAACCATTAAATTCCCTCTCTAAATCAATATTTTGATATAGTATTATAAAATTCTGACAAATTATAAAATTTTTATGTGTTAAAAAGTCTTTTATAACACATAAATTTGCTAAAAACTAGATGAACACTTTAGAAGACAGAAATGTTCTTACTTTTAAAGTACGAACTTGTGTTTGCTTTGCCTAACTGGTTAATACTTTGGCCACCTGATGTGAAGAACTGAGTCATTTGAAAAGACCCTGATGCTGGGAAAGACTGAAGGCAGGAGAAGAAGAGGACAACAGAGGATGAGATGGTTGGATGGCATCACCAACTCAATGGACGTGAGTGTGAGCAAACTCCAGGAGTTGGTGATGGGCAGGGAGGCCTGGTGTGCTGCAGTCCATGGGGTTACCAAGAGTCAGACACAACTGAGTGACTGAACTGAACTGAATTGGGTAAAGTATTTCCAAGTCACAAGTTAATTTATCCAACATCTACTGAGCACCTCCTATCCAGGCACTGTGCTGGATGCTATAAGTACAAAGTAAAATAAAATATAATCCTTGTTCCCATCAAGGAGTTAATAATCTAATAAGGGAGACATACTATAATTAGTGTAATCATGCTATAATCAAAGTACATACAAAGGATACTATGAAAGCAAACAAGAAGGTCAGGAAATGCTTTTTTGAAGAAGTATTAAAGTGAATTTGGAAGGTCGGGTAAAAGCTACAGCCATGCTTTCTAACTTGGTTGTGCACAGAACCACATATAAAGTTGATGTCTAGAATTCACTTCAGATTTTGTGAATTAGACTCTCCAGGGGTGAAGCTGAAGAATCAGTATTTTCAACAAGTACCATAAATGATTCAGAATCACAGCCAGGTTTTGTTAGCAGTGAGCCAGAAGTATATAGACAACTATTCCAGGCAGAGAGAACAGCTCAGTACAGTCAGAGTAAGTGAAATACAGACAGAAAATCAAAGAGAAATCAGAACAAGAGTACTGATACAACTAATGTGATATTTCAAACAGGATCTAAAGAAGTGATGTGAACTTCTAGAATAAAGGGCAATCATCTATGTCATATGTTTTGGGAAATGATTTCTGACATGAACTAGTTTCTTACTGAAGTATATGGAAAAGCTAAATGCAAATATTTTGCATTAAAAGACAGAGTAAAATGCTCCTTTAAAAAAGCAAACAGTGTAAACAACACACAGTTATACTCATAATTTTTATTCAATGCAGTTCAGTTCAGTTCAGTCGCTCAGTCGTGTCCGACTCTTTGCGACCCCATGAATCGCAGCACGCCAGGCCTCCCTGTTCATCACCATCTCTCGGAGTTCACTCAGACTCACATCCATCGAGTCAGTGATGCCATCCAGCCATTTCATCCTCGGTCGTCCCCTTCTCCTCCTGCCCCCAATCCCTCCCAGCATCAGAGTCTTTTCCAATGAGTCAACTCTTCACATGAGGTGGCCAAAGTACTGGAGTTTCAGCTTCAGCATCATTCCTTCCAAAGAAATCCCAGGGTTGATCACCTTCAGAATGGACTGGTTGGATCTCCTTGCAGTCCAAGGGACTCTCAAGAGTCTTCTCCAACACCACACTTCAAAAGCATCAATTCTTCGGCGATCAGCCTTCTTCACAGTCCAACTCTCACATCCATACATGACCACAGGAAAAACCATAGCCTTGACTAAACGGACCTTAGTCGGCAAAGTAATGTCTCTGCTTTTGAATATGCTATCTAGGTTGGTCATAACTTTTCTCCCAAGGAGTAAGCGTCTTCTAATTTCATGGCTGCAGTCACCATCAGCAGTGATTTTGGAGCCTAAAAAAAATAAAGTCTGGCACTGTTTCCACTGTTTCCCCATCTATTTCCCATGAAGTGATGGGACCAGATGCCATGATCTTCGTTTTCTGAATGTTGAGCTTTAAGCCAACTTTTTCGCTCTCCTCTTTCACTTTCATCAAGAGTCTTTTTAGCTCCTCTTCACTTTCTGCCATAAATGCAGTAACCAGTCATTTTTCTCAGGATACACAGGATTATACTGCTTTAACTTGAAAATGTTCATTAAAGTATAAAATAAATTTCAAACAGTATTTTGAAATTCCAGCATTAAAACTGACAACTGCTCTTTATGATTTTAAGTTTCCAGACTATTGTTTCATAATAGCATATTACTTTCTGACTAAAATTTACTTATAATTGTATTTTTACTCTTAATTCTAGGTTGAAGTAAAGCAGGAATAAGTCATCAGGAAGAAGAATATTCACCATAATAGGTTAAAAGTCAAACAGAATCTATTCCATTGATCTCTGTTTGCTAAGCAATAAATAGTTCAAATCATCAACTATTTAAATCTCAAATTCATTCCCCAACAAAGACTTCATAAACAAAGATATAGAGAGGAAAGCATCTGAAACAAGAATAAGAAAATTCTTCAGAAACCTTGGGAAAAACCTAATATATAAAATGCACACCATGGTTATACTCTTTCCTAAGAAGTCCTTCTAGCTTAAATTCTTCTAAAACTTAAATCATCTAAACAAATCATTTAAACCTTCAGTTCAGTTCAGTCACTCAGTCGTGTCCGATTCTTTGCGACCCCGTGAACCACAGCACCCCAGGCCTCCCTGTACATCACCAACTCCCCGAGTCCACCCAAACTCATGTCCATTGCATCGGTGATGCCATCCAACCATCTTATCCTCTGTCGTCCCCTTCTCCTCCTGCCTTCAATCTTTACCAACATCAGAGTCTTTTCAAATGAGTCAGTTCTTAGCATCAGGTGGTCAAAATACTGGAGTTTCAGCTTCAACATCAGTCCTTCAAATGAACACCCAGGACTGATCTCCTTTAGGATGGACTGGTTGGATCTCCTTGCAGTATAAGGGACTCTCAAGAGTCTTCTCCAACACCACAGTTCAAAAGCACCAATTCTTCTGTGCTCAGCTTTCTTTATAGTCCAACTCTCACATCCATACATGACTACTGGAAAAACCATAGCCTTGACTAGATGGACCTTTGTTGACAAAGAACTGTCTCTGCTTTTTAATATGCTATCTAGGTGGGTAATAACTTTCCTTCCAAGGAGTAGGTGAAGGTGAAGTCGCTCAGTCGTGTCCGACTCTTTGCGACCCCATGGACTGTAACCTACTAGGTTTCTCCGTCCATGGGATTCTCCAGACAAGAATACTGGAGTGGATTGCCATTTCCTTCTCCAGGGGATCTTCCCGACCCAGGGATCGAACCCGGGTCTCCCGCATTGGAGGCAGACGCTTTAACCTCTGAGCCACCAGGGAAGCCCTCCAAGGAGTAAGCATCTTTTAATTTCATGGCTGCAAAAACCATCCAGTGTGATTTTGGAGCCAAAAAAATATAAAGTCAGCCACTGTTTCCACTGTTTCCCCATCTATTTGCCATGAAGTGATGGGACCAGACGCCATGATCTTCGTTTTCTGAACATTGAGCTTTAAGCCAACTTTTTCACTCTCCACTTTCACTTTCATCAAGAGGTTCTGTAGTTCTTCTTCACTTTCTGCTATAAGGGTGGTGTCATCTGCATATCTGAGGTTATTGATATTTCTCCGAGCAATCTTGATTCCAGCTTGTGCTTCATCCAGTCCAGCATTTCTCACGATGTACTCTGCATATAAGTTAAATAAGCAGGGTGACAATATACATCTTGACGTACTCCTTTTCCTATTTGGAACCAGTCTGTTATTCCATATCCAGTTCTGGCTGTTGCTTCCTGACCTGCATACAAGTTTCTCAAGAGGCAGGTCAGGTGGTCTGGTATTCCCATCTCTTTAAGAATTTTCCAGTTTGTTGTGATCCACACAGTCAAAGGCTTTGGCATAGTCAATAAATCAGAAATAGATGTTTTTCTGGAACTCTCTTGCTTTTTTCCATGATCCACCGAATGTTGGCAATTTGATCTCTGGTTCCTCTACCTTTTCTAAAACCAGCTTGAGTATCTGGAAGTTCGCGGTTCACGTATCACTGAAGCCTGGCTTGGAGAATTTTGAGCATTACTTTACTAGCATGTGAGATGAGTCCAATTGTGCAGTAGTTTGAGCATTCTTTGGCACTGCCTTTCTTTGGGATTGGAAAGAAACCTGACCATTTCCCATCCTGTGGCAACTGCTGAATTTTCCAAATTTGCTGGCATATTGAGTGCAGCACTTTCACAGCATCATCTTTCAGGATTTGAAATAGCTCAACTGGAATTCCATCACCTCCACTAGCTTTGTTCATAGTGATACTTCCTAAGGCCCACTTGACTTCACATTCCAGGATGTTTGGCTCTAGGTGAATGATCACACCATCATGATTATCTGGATCATGAAGATCTTTTTTATACAGTTCAGTCCTTCTAAAACTTAAACCATTAAAAAAAAAAAAAAACCTAATGACTTATAAGGGGCTTCCCAGGTCACTCTCAGGGATAAAGAATCCACCTGCCAATGTAGAAGACATGGGTTTGATCCCTGGGTCAGAAAAATCCCCTAGAAAACGGAATGGCAACCCACTCCAGTATTCTTGCCTGGGAAATCCTATGGACAGAGCAGACTGGCAGGTACAGTCCATGGGGTTGCAAAAGAGAAGACATGACTTAACAACTAAATAACAACAAATGAATAATAGACAGGACAAAGATTCATTTACCAAAATGAAACCTACTGCCAAATAATGCATAGTAATTCCCTGGAGGGGCACATTTGGTATAGAAGCAATAGCAGTTAAAAATCAACAGACTAATCACATACACCTATTTGAAGAGAACAAATAATAGTAATCAGCTAATGACAAGAATAATTCTTATACTTCATATAACAAATCATCCTTTCTCAGACCTAATGTACTTTGTAAAAGTGATATTACCAAGATGCCTTAATTTCCAGATGAAATACAGGAATTAAATTATAGTTACAATTATAGGCTATAGTTGCCAGCTTGTTAGGTTAAAATGATCTATTGATATAGACTGTAAATTTGTTTCTTGAGTCATGCACTGCTTCCTTTCTGCTCCTACAGCATTTTATACATATTTCTATTCACTTTAAGTACCTAAGTCCTACAAAAAAACAAAAATGAAATTAAAAGATACTTATTTCTTGGAAGAAAAGTTATGACCAACCTAGATAGCATATTCAAAAGCAGAGACATTACTTTGCCAACAAAGGTCCATTTAGTCAAGGCTATGGTTTTTCCAGTGGTCATGTATGGATGTGAGAGTTGGACTGTGAAGAAGGCTGACCACCGAAGAATTGATGCTTTTGAACTGTGATGTTGGAGAAGACTCTTGAGAGTCCCTTGGACTGCAAGGAGATCCAACCAGTCCATTCTGAANCCCCGCCAAGCCACTGCCCGGCTGCACACACTCACACTCAAAGCAATGCCAGTCCCAGTTGTGGAATAAGTACAAGGTGATCGAATCTCTACCAATGCCTTTCCAAGAGCTCCAAAGAGGGTCTCAGTCTTGTTCCCAGTGAAACATTTCGAAACCTAGAGTTTCCATCTTTGCCATATATGGGTTTTGCTGGCATATTCCAGTCCCAGATTTTGCTTCTCTATTCTTTGGAATGATGCTAAAGCTGAAACTCCAGTACTTTGGCCACCTCATGTGAAGAGTTGACTCATTGGAAAAGACTCTGATGCTGGGAGGGATTGGGGGCAGGAGGAGAAGGGGACAACAGAGGATGAGATGGCTGGATGGCATCACCGACTCGATGGACCTGAGTTTGAGTGAACTCCGGGAGTTGGTGATGGACAGAGAGGCATGGCGTGCTGCAATTCATGGGGTCGCAAAGAGTCGGACATGACTTAGGGACTGAACGGAACTGAACTGAAGTCCTGCAAAGAAGGTGGTACCATTGCCAGGTAATAGCCAAGGAAACAGGCCTAGTATGGCAAAGTGACTAACCGAAATCACCACTGAACCACTGAACCCAGATATCAAACTCAGATCTAACTGCAAAACTCCTTCCACACTGCCTCACGTGGTAGAGAGGAACCATAGGACTGGATGAATCACACCTAAGTAACCAAACTGACTCCAGTTTCTTCTATAACTGCTTCTTAAGTAGCTAAAATAGATCTATCATATCTGACAAACCAAAGGTAGAGGATAGATATTTGCGGGTGGAGGTGTGGAAGCTCTGCTTAGTACCTGAGCTCCCTCATACAATTAGGGAATATACCACTTTACGAGTCTTCACAGAAGGCAGAGGATCCCTCCCTATACAGAAGCCAACAATGCCACATAGTCATTCTTCCTGTCACCCCTGCAGCATGGACATGGGCACTTAATCTATGTTCTGCCAACATGACATCCCCATCAAGTACTCTAAATTAAAAGCTGGTAAGAAACTGGGATAACAAAGGTCATATTTTGGCAGCAGTAGCAACATTAAGTTTCCAAAGGCAATAGTGGTAGCTGTGTAATAGCTGAGTCTGCTGCTGCTGCTGCTAAGTCGCTTCAGTCGTGTCCGACTCTGTGCAACCCCATAGACGGCAGCCCACCAGGCTCTGCCGTCCCTGGGATTCTCCAGGCAAGAACACTGGAGTGGGTTGCCATTTCCTTCTCTAATGCATGAAAGTGAAAAGCGAAAGTGAAGTCGCTCAGTAGTGTCCAACTCTTAGTGACCCCATGGACTGCAGCCCACCATGCTCCTCCGTCCATGGCATTTTCCAGGCAAGAGTACTGGAGTGGGGTGCCATTGCCTTCTCTGAGTAGCTGAGTCTAGCCTTCAGCAATTCGAGGCTGCATTCCTGTCATCAGACTGGTTTTATGCTATGATTTTTAGACATGCGTTTTCTGTTAAGTAGTCTCTCCTGTTTCTGACTCTTCAAGGGCTCAACCCTCCCAGCAAATTGGTAAACTAATCAATATGTTTTCAATAAATATCTTTTCTACTTGAATCAGTCAGAATTGCCTTCTGTTACCTACAATTAAACCCAGACTGAGGCACTGAATAATTAAATAAGGGACACTGAACAATTATACTTTATCAAATCTTCCTACCTTAGTATTTATTGATTGCTGTTTTATATAATTTGCCATTATAGCCTTAAGTTAAAACTACTTTATACATGACAGTGTGCTGCAACAATAACAAAATAACTTCAAATTAGGTTTCCTTATGCTTTTCAAAAACAACACAAATACAGAAATATAACAACAGTCATCTAAAGGCAATTTTCACTGGTTCAGAGTTAAGCTTTATTAAGAATTCTTACCTGTCAGGAATACCTAGCCTCTTGACACTTCTATAAACAGAAAGAGTATTTGCAACATGTCGATAATTAAACCAGAATCTGGACGTACAAACCTAAAGTATCAAAACAAATATATTATTTGTAGGAATCAAAATAAACTACAGAGTTACAAAATTACTTTTCTTTAAGTAGGATATAGAGATGCCTAAAAAGTGTATCATAATCAGGCCTACAAACAGCAAAGTACCTAAAGAATTGTCAATAAAACCAACCTCTCTAGAAAGAAGTCTTTCATAACTGGTCTTAAATTAAAAAAACTCTTCAGCTTAAGAGAAAACAAATCTTTGTGGAATTTAATCAAATATTGAATCAACTTAGTTACTCTCAATTTATATGATCCTATAATGTTCTTATTCCTAAAATATTAAATTCTTTAAAATCCAAGACAAGGAACATAATCTTATCACAGAATATAAGAGAAAATTAACTACACTGGGTTATATACTATTCCTTTCACTCTGGATAGCTTCCTAATTTTAGTTGTGAAAAATGTAAGATAGAGATAAAAACAGAGCATAGAAAATGATTTTATATGCACATAAGAGAATGCATCATAAAGAAGCTGTTGAGCTGAACAGAAAACCAGAAATGATTCCAGCAAACTTTACACTTGGAAAAAAAAAAAAAAACTGATCCCTAAAAAAGACACCAAGGATACAAGGAAAATCTAACACAGTGCCTCGGAAGTCAGCCCTCTCGAGCATCTATTGCAAAGAAAAAAACAGAGACTGGGGTTGGTTGGTAGTGTACCTACTTGCTAAGCATCCTACCTCCTATCACATACTTCTACTGATAGTTTAAGTAGAATGACAGAGAACATCACAAACGTTCTTGCCCCTGCAAGTGGAAAGGAACTACAAGCCTTTTTTATTACAACGAATTTTCAACCTGGAATCCAATAAGGAAAACACTAAAATTTTTGACTACATTAAAGAAAAGCATACCATATAATCCTAACAGAAATGAAAAACTTGAAATAATTATAACTTAATAAGATGAACAACTCCATTCTGAAAAATGGGCAAAGGATGAGACCAAGCATTTCATTACAAAGGTATTAAAAATGGACAGTGAAACTTTTAACAATGCTCAACTTCTGTCATAATTTTAAAAACATAAATCAAATTGATAACCATCCAAAAGCCTGACAATTCATATTATTGGTAAGACTGTGGAGCATGAACACTCATATCCTACTTATGGGAAGGTAAACTAACATAAACCTTCTAAGAGGGTAATTTGCAATATATACCAAGTTTTAAAACGCACTTATTTTTTTATTTAGCTCATATAAGCATGCAAAATCAATGATCAGTGATCAATGCAAAGAAACAGAGGAAAATAATAGAATGGAAAAGACTAGAGATCTCTTCAAGAAAATTCGAGATACTAAGGGAACATTTCATATAAAGATGGGCACAATAAAGGACAGAAATGGTATGGACCTAACAGAAGCAGAAGATATTAAGAAGAGGTGGCAAGAATACACAGAAGAACCATACAAAAAAGATCTTCATGATTCAGATAATCACAATGGTGTGATCACTCACCTAGAGCCAGACATCCTGGATGTAAAGTCAAGGGGGCCTTAGGAAATATCACTACAAACAAAGCTAGTGGAGGTGATGGAATTCCAGTTGAACTGTTTCAAATCCTAAAAGATGACGCTGTGAAAGTGCTGAACTCAATATGCCAGCAGATTTGGAAAACTCAGCAGTGGCCACAGGACTGGAAAAGGTCAGTTTTCATTCCAATCCCAAAGAAACGCAATGCTAAACAATGTTGAAACAACTAAACAACAGCACTCATCTCACACACTGGCAAAGTAATGCTCAAAATTCTCCAAGTCAGGCTTCAACAATACATGAGCCATGAACTTCCAGATGTTCAAGCTGGTTTTAGAAAAGGCAGAGGAACCAGAGATCCAATTGCCAACATCCACTGGATCATTGAAAAAGCAAAAGAGTTCCAGAAAAACATCTATTTCTGCTTTATTGACTATGACAAAGCCTTTGACTGTGTGGATCACAATTAACTGTGGAAAATTCTTAAAGAGATGGGAATACCAGACCACCTTATCTGCCTCCTGAGAAATGTGGAAAAAACAGCTAGAGCTGGACATGGAACAATAAACTGGTTCCAAATAGAAAAAGGGGTACGTCAAGGCTGCATATTGTCACCCTGCTTATTTAACTTATATGCAGAGTACATCATGAAAAATGCTGGGCTGAATGAAGCCCAAGCTGGAATCAAGACTGCCAGGAGAAATATCAATAACCTCAGATATGCAGGTGACATTCCCCTTATGTCAGAAAGTGAAGAACTAAAGAGCCTCTTGATGAAAGTGAAAGAGGAGAGTGAAAAAGTTGGTTTAAAACTCAACGTTCAGAAAACTAACATTATGGCTATATTATTCCATCTAGATCGGCAAACCACAGCCTCGGGGCCAAATCCAGCCTGCCAGCTGCATTTATAACTAAAGCTTTATGGGAACACAGCCATGTCCACTTGTTTACATTTTGTCTATGCCTGCTTTTGTGCTAAGACAGCAGAGTCTGTTAGTTGCAACAGAGACTGTATGGTCCACATGGCTGAAAATATTATCTGGCCCTTTGCAGAAAAAATTTACCAACCCCCAATGAGATCCCTGAAGATGCTCTGGGCTCAGTCTCTACTGGGGCTAAATGAACAGTTTTGCTTTCCCTTGAAAGAACCAGTTCCTTTTCTTTTGCTTGCAACCAGAGACCCCTAGTCGCTAACACTGAAAATCTCATAGAAGGTTTGAGTTTACACAAACACAAGATGTGTATAAGAGACAGGGTACTATGCTGCTGCTGCTGCTGCTAAGTCGCTTCAGTCGTGTCCGACTCTGTGCGACCCCACAGATGGCAGTCCACTAGGCTCCGCCATCCCTGGGATTCTCCAGGCAAGAACACTGGAGTGGGTTGCCATTTCCTTCTCCAATGCATGAAAGGGAAAAGTGAAAGTGAAGTCGCCCAGTCGCGTCCGACTCAGCGACCCCATGGACTGCAGCCCCCCAGGCCCCTCCATCCATGGGATTTTCCAGGCAGAGCACTGGAGTGGGGTGCCATCGCCCTCTCCGAACATTATGGCATCTGGTCCCATCTCTTCATGGCAAACAGAGGGGAAACAATGGAAACAGTGACAGACTTTATCTTTTTGGGCTCCAAAATCACTGCAGATGGTGACTGCAGCCATGAAATTAAAATATGCTTGCTCCTTGGAAGAAAGCTATGACTAACCTAGACAGCATATTAAAAAGCAGAGACATTACTTTGCTGAAAAAGGTCCATCTAGTCAAAGTTTGGTTTTTCCAGTAGTCATCTATGGATGAAAGTTGGACTATAAAGAAAGCTGAGCACTGAAGAACTGATGCTTTTGAACTGTGGTGTTGGAGAAGACTCTTGAGAGTCCCTTGGACTGCAAGGAGATCCAACCAGTCTATCCAAGAGGAAACCAGTCCTGAATATTCATTGGAAGGACTGATGCCGAAGCTGAAACTCCAATACTTTGGCCACCTGATGCAAAGAACTGACTCATTTGAAAAGACCCTGATGCTGGGAATGATTGAAGGCAGGAGGAGAAGGGGATGACAGAGGATGAAATGGTTGGATGGTATCACCGCCTCAATGGACATGAGTTTAAGTAAGCTCCAGGAATTAGTGGTGGACAGGGAAGCCTGCCATACTCCAGTACATGGGGTCGCAAAGAGTTGGACACAACTGAGCGACTGAACTGAACTGAACTGAAGCATGCAAAAATACGTATTCAAGGATTTTCACTATACTATTGCCTATATTAGCAAAAACCAAAACCAAAAAAGGTAGAATCAAAATCACTACACATCAGTATTACTTTTTTCACCATGAGTATGGATTACATAACTTTTATTAAACAGAGACAAAAATGTTTTAATCAAAACAGATCCTGAAACTAAAATGGAATCCAATTTTCTGTCTCCCTCTGGTGGCAAGTTTTCTCAGTCATATTAAAGAGCAAAGGGGCATTTCATTTACCTCTGATCATCCAGTCAAGACTAAAACTAATTCAAACTAGGAGGGTGGGGGGGCAGGGGGAGGGGCAGTTGGAATATACACACACTCACACAGACACACACACACACATGTGTGTGTCTGTGTGAGTGTGTGTATATATATATATATTTAATTTGAATTAAATAACATTGAAAGAAATGTATATTTTATACTTTCAACTCGGCCCTTCTGGTCAAATATCATAATTTTCCATTTAAGAAAGTACAATTTACTGAAGTCTCGCTCTAGTAAATCTGAGTTAACGTGTGAAAGTGTTAGTTGCTCAGTCATGTCCAACTGTTTGTGACCCTATGGACTGCAGCCCACCAGGCTCCTCTGCCCATGGAATTTTCCAGGCAAGAATACTGGAGTGGGTGGCCATTCCCTTCTCCAGGGGATCTTCCCAACATAGGGATCAAACCCAGGTCTCCCCAGTAGCATTGCTGGTAGATTCTTTACCGTCTGAGCACCAGGGAAGCCATTAATGTACAAAATATTGCACAAATATGAAAACAGCAGTTGTGAAACACTCAGTGGTAAGTCTTTTTCACCCTCAGTTTCTCTATGGAGACCCAGGTTGCTGAGATTAGAGAGGAGCTGTTTCAAGAACATGGAAGTTCCCAGAACAAGGAAGAGTTTACTGTGTGTGTGGTATAAGCTAACAGGCTTCTATTCTAAAGGAGCCTTTTGGAAATTAGCTGTCTGCACATAGGCAGTTATTCCCTCTTTTAAGAATTTCCACAGAGAGACTAACTGGAAGTGCTCTTAAGTTTCCTACACTTCCCCGATGGCTCAGAGAGTAAAGAATCTGCCTGCAATGAGGGAGACCCAGGTTCAATTCCCAGGTAGGGAAGATCCCCTGGAGAAGGAAATGACAACCCACTCCAGTATTCTTGCCTGGAAAATCCCATGGACAGAGCAGCCTGGTACACTACAGTCCATGGGGTCACAAAGAGTCAGACACAACTGAGCAACTAACACTTTAGTTTTCTACAAAACAAGTTATCTTCTCAAACTGGTGGATCATGGCCTGCTACCTCACAGTTTTGCCCAATTTAAGTGATCACTAAAACCTCTCTTCTTATCATGAGCAGCTTTTGTTCAATTCCTTTATAAAATTTCTTATGAGGTGGTAGCATATAAAAGGTATTTGTTCCTGAAGAACAAGAAAATGAGTCATGAACCCGAACAAGGAAATGAGTCATGAGACATGTTACTATCCTATTTAATCACAGTAACATAAAATTAATCTGTCTTCTTCTAAACATTTCTGTATAACTTGAATTTTCTACAATGATCACTTATTTTTGTAAACAAAAAAAACAATTTTTTTAAGAAAATAGCCAAAGTAGAGACTTTCTATAAACTAACATTATAGATAAGAAATATTCAATGTAAGTTACTAGTTTCTGTCATTAAAATACCACTACACTTCATAAAACACTTCCCTTAACAATAGGATCTCTAGCTTATCTTTCTATTTATTTATACATCACCACTTGACAGATATACTGGAAGCAAAGAATATTATTAGTTGATGTGGTCAATTTAAAATACAGCCATATAAATATAATTTCTGTTACAAGAAATAAATTTTATTCTTAAGAATTTGATTCACACAAAATTTCTCAGACACGTATCTAATGTAAACAAGGTAAACCTTTATAGAATACATACCAAAACTGCCCAGTTGTTTGTATGGCCACTTCTAAAGAACTGTTCTGCTTGATCCTAGTAATCAAATAATAGCAAAAAGATTAGAAGAAAGTCAAATTTCCCAGAATAAAGACTGATAAAGGGCAATTAAGATACATGGAATTTTTAGTTACAATAAGTCATCACCACACAAGTTTATAAATATTCTAGTATTTGACTTTATGAAAGCCAAAATAATTTTATTTGGGGGGTTATTGTGAGAGAGGCTGTTTTTAAACATTTTATCTCAAATACAGTCAGCTCTTCCTCATATGCTTCCAGTTTTCCATTCAGTCTTTAAATTGTGAATGACTTATTTCATGTCTTCATTCTACACATAACAATATCCTTCCTGCTGAATAGGAATGAATATTGAATGCTTCCTATTATTTTATTTGAACTCACCAAAATATCTAATTGAATACATTCTCTACCATACTCCCATGTACCATTTTACTATCTGTTAGAGTAAATCTTAATTACATTTGCCATCATGGAACATTAAAAATCTCAACATCCAATACCATCCAGACACCTAATGAATATGATTTTTATTATATATTAAAATAACAGTGACTATAAACCATAATGATCTCAGATCTGCTCCTAAATAGCATTAATTATGAGAACAATCAGACTGCCTGGATTCAAATCTGGACCCTACTACTTACTAGCTGTATAAACTTAGGAAAGCTGCTTAACTTCCTGTGCTTCTGCTTCCCCATCTATAAAATGGTAGCATTATCTGACACGCAGAATGTAGGAATGGTGATTGGAATATAATAACTGCAAAACATATATTAGCTCTTTTAATTTTCAGCTAGGAAGAAAACTTCCAGAAGAATGAAATTAAAAAATCACTCAAGTGCATGTGTTTGTGTTATATATATACCTGTTACGTCTTATGGACAATCCAGAATGAACTTTTTGGCCAACCCAACCCAATATATATCTCTTTTTAAACTTCTCAGCAGTTAAATAGATGGTAAAGAAAGCAACGGGCATTAGTGAGCTAGGAATCTGAAGATCTGGTTTCAGCCCAGATTCTATCCCTTACCTGGTTGTGAGACTAGACTGTCATTTAGCTCTCTAGACTTGATTTTCCTCATGTAGAAATGAGAGCTGACCCAATAATCTCTAATGTCCTTTCTAGCTCCAAAATTCTCACATTGTTAAGACTTCAGTGAAAAAAAATGAGATGTCAAAACTCTTCTGTAATTGTTAAGATAATATAGACACTGCAAAGTTATTCAACCACATATGGTTAGTGGAGCACCTATTATGTGCCAGGTACTATGTAATGTACAGTGATTCAAAATTCACTTAAAAAGCATGCTGCTTTCTCTCACGAATCCCTGAGGTCAATAAAGACAAGCAGGCAAACACATTACACTACAATATAACATTCATTCATTCATTACATTCATTGGGTACCACGTGCCAGCTACTGTTCTCAATGCCCAGAACACAACAATGGGCGAAACAATGCTAATACTTGCCTCCAAAGAGGTTACATCAAACAGATAAGGATAAACAACAAATTCTCTAAAGGTAAGATATACAGTATCATAAAAGAGTATAACAGGTGGGCCTGACCTGATCAGGGAATGGGAAGGGGAGCCCAGCAGGGATGTCAGGGGAGGTTTCTCCAGGGAAATTTGGGTTATGATTCAACAGATAGAGAGGGAAAATAATTCCAGACAGACAGAACATTATCCAAACAGCAGAAGGGACCTTAAAGGTTCTAGAAACTAAAGGAAGATTAGCATAACTAGAAGTTTTAAAGAGAGAGGGGGGAGATAGAACCAGAGTGCAGGCAGGAGCCTATGGGTCATAACCAAGATTTAGCTCTTTATCCTTAAAACAACATTAAAGTATATATAGGTGACATGGTCAGATTTGTGTATTTAAAAGTTACTCTGGCTGAGGTTTGGAGAACAGACTGGATTGAAGAAAGAATGACCTGAAGCAGACCAAGTAGGCAGCTATTGCCCTATAAATGAAAGATGATGGAATAATAGTGAGTACAAAGTATACATGGGTTATAATATGATAGACGAGAGCTATACTAGCCAAATGCACACAGTACAACAGTAAATGCAAAATAAAGAATAGGGAAAGGCTCTACAGGGGTTAGTCTTTACTGCATTTTAGTAAATGAGCAAACAAAGAAACAGGAAGAATAACACAACAGAATGTAAAAAAGCACAACTATGTAACTACAAAAAAGAGTAATAATATCCAAAACAAAGTATACAGAATAATCTGCTAAAATATAAGAAAAATAGAATTTCTATACATATTTATATTATCTAGACAACATGCTTCATAAATAGTGAATATATAAATTAGCAATAATTCATGAATATAAAAAAGCGTGCATGCTTTCTTTTTAAAGTGGTAGAGTTGCGTATTTAAAAAGCTTTCAGCATTAGTCTAAGCTCAACGTCTGAGATCAGTCCTGGGTGTTCATTGGAGGGACTGATGCTTAAAGCTGAAACTCCAATACTTTGGCCATCTCATGCGAAGAGTTGACTCATTGGAAAAGACCCGGATGCTGGGAGGGATTGGGGGCAGAAGGCGAAAGGAACGACAGAGGATGAGATGGCTGGATGGCATCACTGACTCGATGGACGTGAGTCTGAGTGAACTCAGGGAGTTGGTGATGGACAGGGAGGCCTGGCGTGCTGAGATTCATGGGGTCGCAAAGAGTCGGGACACGACTGAGTGACTGAACTGACTGACTAACATCTGAGATGGTGGGGAGAATGGGCTCCTATAGGAAGACTGGGACGTAGGCAGAGACTAGATCATTATGTTTACACTTTACTCCGTCCAAAAACACTGAAAGTATGTAATCTAAAGAATAATCTGATCAAACTTAATTTGATGAAGACTAAAGAGAAGGAATTTGGAAGCCTGAAGAAAACAAGGTTACTGAAATAATCTAGGCAAGAAAAGACGAGGGCCTGCATCAAGTCAGTGGAACTGAAGAAGTGAAAGCAATTTTAAATATTGAGAATACAGAATTTAGTGATGATTAAAATGTGAAATAGAGTTCTTTTTTTTTTTTTTTAATCCTAGGTTTCCAGCATAGGAGAAACCCCATAGGAGGTGGGGTAGGTCCGAATATAAAACTTTGGACACAAATTTTCAAACGTCTGCTATTCTGAAAAATGATGCTAGAGATGTAGGCTGCAGAACGGGACGAAGGTATTATCAGAGTTCAGGGGAGAATGAAGGCATTATATCTGGCCAGAACTTAGTGTGAGTCAAAAATAAAACACTGTACCCATCCGATTCCCAGTAGAGCGTTGTAGTTTGGTAGCGGGGACGTAGGCGCGGCACTCTAGAGCTGACCTTTCACCTACTAGGGACTGCACGCTCTTCGGAGCAAAGGATCAGGCCCTCTCCCGCCGCCCAGGACTTGATTCTTTTCATTCGCCATTTTAAAAGGCTGAAACAGACAGTCACTGTCCTCTCCCGTTCCCTGCGACACCCTCCCCACAGCACAGTCAGCTTCCAGGAGGCTTCCCTCCGTGGCTGTGTATCGGACATCTGCTGGACGCTTACGGCCACGACACAGCTGTCCCCCGCAGGGCCCTGTCGTTCAGAGGGCCTGACTCCTACCTCGATCTGACTAGCGGCCAAGCTGCCGAAAGGCAAGAGCAACAACCCTGCCAGAGTAGTCAAACCCTGGCTGAGAAAACAGGTGTCGACCATGTTTGCCGGCTTCAGCGCACCTGGAGGGGCGGGGCGAGTGCCGTAAAGCAGCGCGGGGCGGGATTTGCGTGGTTTTTTTTTTTTTTTTTTTTTCCTTTTCTTTGCGACACCTGCCCCGCCTCCTAGAGAGCGGCCCCCTCGCCAGCTTTCAAAAGCCTGCGCTTCCCGCAGTCCGTTTCCCAGCTAGCTGGGACTGAGTTTGACCCTTGAACTAAGTTTCCAGGTTTTGTATTATAAAATGGACGTTTTAAAACTTTTTTGAAAAGCAATGGAGAAAAACTGTGAGCCTATAAACCTTCAGAAGCTAATATTTCCCTTTTTGGTTAGTGTTGCCCATTCTTTGACTATATGAAACGATGTGATGTGGAAGAGTAAGCTTTGGGGTACAAAAAGGTGGTTAATTGGATCAATTGCAAATGAAAACATGGGTGAGCGCTCCAACTCTTATACTTGGGGTCTATTACCTGTTAAATGTACGAACATAGAGAAATTAGTTACATTTTTGTTTATTTTGTAATTATAGAGCTAAAACATATCAGAATCTGAGGATTTAATAAATCGTGTGTATTCATTCCATTATGTTTATTATATTCATTTAGTTTTAAATTCTGCTTTGCATCTAGCATGACATAAAAGTATTTATGCTGCTTCATAATCTTAGTAATTTTAACATTTAATGTGACATGGAATTCTGTCCCTTACTGAGGCCTAAACCAAAGTAATTGCCCGTCTTTTGGGCAATACACAGGCTCTAAATTTTATTATTAAAATAATATTATAAAGTTATCTTTGGACAGTTTTTTTGCATTTCTGAATTATTTTCTTTGGATAATTTTCCTAGAATGAGTATCTTGAGTCAAAAAAAAGCTTTAGTGGCTATAAATGATGTTGCTTTCCAAAGTATACTAATTTACAATGCCATCAAAATATGCAACTGAACACCAAAGTATACCTTTTTTTCCCCTCTCAATTCCTTGGTGTAAAATGTTACCTAAAGTTGTTCTAGTTCTTTAATTACCATCAAGACCTTATGTTGCTGTTGTTTTTTTTATGTAATATCTGTATGTCCTCTGATGTAAAATTTATGTTCATAGCTTTGTTTTACATGTGCATTTGAATGATATCTTTATAAAGAAGTGATATTGACCCTTGCCATAGTTAATGCTGTTGCTTTTCCCAGTATTGGTCTCTCTTTCTATTTTGTTTCTTTTGCTTTTGCACTTTGTATGATCTTTAATGTCAGACTTAAATCAGATTTCAGGCTTTCCCTGATGAAGATAAGAAAGTAAGCACATGTCCAGCATGTCTTGTACCTGAATGCTTCAAGTTCATTTAGGTTTCAAATCAAAAGTTTTATTTTCTTTTAATTTTATATTTAACTCTTCAACTATCTGGAATATATTTTAGTATATATTCTATAAGATTTTATAAGATGTCAATTGCTGCATAGCAAACTACCCAAAACTTTGTGGTATGTCCATATCTAGGTACACAAGGATGTAGAAACGGAGACGTGATTCCATGGGACCCATTGCAATAATGATCTACCAGTACTTTTATCAAAATTAGTATTTAATTATCCAATATAATTTTCTACATAATGCTAACCTTTCTTATTGACTCCTCATATCTCTTCTATTAAATTCTTATAAGAAATAGAATATTTCTGGACTCTTTTCAATTAAAATAATTGTCTAGTTTGGGGCCAGAGGTATGTTATTTTAATTATTGTTGCTTTAACATGTTTTGATATTTGGCCATTAGGACTAACCATTTCAGTGTGCTTCATTTTTCACAAAATTCTTTGATTAATTCTCCTGGTAATTTTCCAACTGAATTTTATGATAATATTTATAAAAATTACTATTGGGGTTTTTTCAGTGGGGTTATGAAAATCTTAAGTTTGAGAGAAACTGACATCTTTGTCATAGTCTCTCATTCAAGAATATCATAGTTTCATTTATTTGTGGTTCCTTTTTTAAATTTCTCAGTAAAACTTTTAGGTCAAAGGTCGCTAAATTAAGCTACTTTGTAAGCATTTTTAACATTTGCTGTTATTCTTAATAGATTTCTTTTACATTATGTAGGAAGTTCAGTCACTCAGTCTTGCGACCCCATGAACTGCAGCACACCAGGTCTCCCTGTCCATCACCAACTCTCAGAGTTTACCCAAACTCATGTCCATTGAGTCAGTGATGCCATCTAACCATCTCATCTTCTATCATCCCCTTCTCCTCCTGCCTTCAGTCTTTCCCAACATCAGGGTCTTTTCAAATGAGTCAGCTCTTCGCATCAGGTGGCCAAAATACTGGAGTTTCAACTTTAACATCAGTCCTTCCAATGAACACCCAGGACTGCTCTCCTGTAGGATGGACTGGTTGGATCTCCTTGAGGTCCAAGGGACTCAAGAGTCTTCTCCAACACCACAATTCAAAAGCATCAATTCTTCTGCACTCAGCCTTCTTTATAGTCTGACTCTCACATCCATACATGACCACTGGAAAAACCATAGCCTTGACTAGATGGACCTTTGTTGACAAAGTAATGTCTCTGTAGAGACATTTTTTAATGTAGGAAACACATAGATAAATGATTATAAGTAATATCTATAATAGTATGTATTCTGATCAGTTATTGTTGATATGCAGGTCATATTTTGTGTCCAGCTGCTTTTTTATTATTTTAATAAGAATTATTTAATTATCTTAATACTCAAAATTATTTAAAACTTTTTTGACAAGTTGCTTTGGCTTTCCTAGTTTTACAATAATGTTATCTGAAAATTATCTTTTGTCTCTTCCTTTCCAATATTGTTCCTTGTATTTCATTTTCATGGTTTATGTTATTTTAATATAATTAATAATATTGATAGCAGAAGACTTGAAGATTTTCTTGCTTCATTTTAATTTTAAAAGAATGGCTTTAGCACTTTTCCATTAAGTCTGCCATTAGCTCTTGGATTTGAATAAATACTCATTGTTATGTGAAAGAAATAGATTTCTATTTCTCTTTTTTCACTGAACAACTAATTTTCAAGTATGGAGTGGGCAGTTTCACACTTTAATGTAGAACACATGAGCAGTTTTAAACACCACTTGAAGTGGGAAATAATAATTTTTCAATCTGTTAATATGTGAAATAGCATAGTTTAAAATTTGATTAGAATTGTTAGCCATACTCGTAGATAGAAAAGCTATGACAAACCTAGATTAGATTTCTATTTCTCTTTTTTCACTGAACAACTAATTTTCAAGTATGGAGTGGGCAGTTTCACACTTTAATGTAGAACACATGAGCAGTTTTAAACACCACTTGAAGTGGGAAATAATAATTTTTCAATCTGTTAATATGTGAAATAGCATAGTTTAAAATTTGATTAGAATTGTTAGCCATACTCGTAGATAGAAAAGCTATGACAAACCTAGAGACCTTATTAAAAAGCAGAGACATCACTTTGCCACCAAAGATCCATATAGTCAAAGCTATGATTTTTCCAGTAGTCATGTACATTTGTGAGTTGGACCATAAAGAAGGCTAAATGCTGAAAAATTGGTGCTTTCAAATTGTGGTGCTGGAGAAGACTCCTGGGAGTCCCTTGGACAGCAAGGAGATCAAGCCAGCCAGTCCTAAAGGAAATCAATCCTGAAGATTCATTGGAAGGACTGATGTTGAATCTGAAGCTCTAATACTTTGACCACTTTATGCAAAGAGCCGACTCATTGGAAAAGGCCCTGATGCTGGGAAAGATTGAGAGCAGGAGGATAAGGGGGCGACAGAGGATGAGATGGTAAGATGGCATCATCAACTCAATGGACATGAGTCTGAGCAAACTCCAGGAGATAGTGAAGGACAGGGAAGCTGATACAGAAAACAGATTGGTGGGGCTAGACACAGAGAGCAGGGGGTGGTTAAAAGAAGTGAAGGCAATTAAAATGTGTAAACTTCCACTCAAATAAATAACTCCTGGGAATGACTGCTATAATTAACAATACTATATTGTATATTTGAAAATTGTTAAGAGAACAGATCCTAAAAGTTCTCATCACAAGAAAATCTGAGCAAACTCCAGGAGATAGTGAAGGACAGGGAAGCTGATACAGAAAACAGATTGGTGGGGCTAGACACAGAGAGCAGGTGGTGGTTAAAAGAAGTGAAGGCAATTAAAATGTGTAAACTTCCACTCAAATAAATAACTCCTGGGAATGACTGCTATAATTAACAATACTATATTGTATATTTGAAAATTGTTAAGAGAACAGATCCTAAAAGTTCTCATCACAAGAAAAAACTCATAAGCATTTGGTGATGGATGTTAACCAGACTTACTGTGGCAGTCACTTTGCAATATATGCATATATCAAAGCATTATATTGTATACCTAAAACCAATACAATATATATGTCATTGTCCTCGATTAAAAAGAATTGTTAACCAGAGTCTGCTTTAAGACTACAGTTCAGTTCACCTATTCATTAAGTGAATAATTAACCTAGCAACTAAAAGAGAAAACAAGCATTTGAATATCATATCAAAATTATACACATCTATACATAATCAGAGTCTTTTCCGATGCTGGAAGGGATTGGGGGTGGAGGAGAAGGGGACGACAGAGGATGAGATGCCTGGATGGCATCACCAACTCGATGGATGTGAGTTTGAGTGAACTCTGGGAGCTGGTGATGGACAGGGAGGCCTGGCATGCTGTGATTCATGGGGTCGCAAAGAGTCGGACACAACTTAGTGACTCAACTGAACTGAACTGATACATAATCATGACTTCTCTAATAAAAGTTTTTATGCCTGAGCCTCACAGTAAATAAACCGTGAAGTCTATCCATACTAGGTTTTATAATAGCCTTTTTTAAAAATCGAAGTAGAATTGCTTCACAGTATTATATTAGTTTCAGGTGCACAGAATAGTGGTTCAGTATTTTTATAGATAAACTCTATTAAAAGTTATTATGTGAAATAGCATAGTTTAAAATTTGATTAGAATTGTTAGCCATACTCGTAGATAGAAAAGCTATGACAAACCTAGAAACCTTATTAAAAAGCAGAGACATCTTTTTACCGACAAAAGTCCATATAGTGAAAGTATGGTTTTTCCAGTAGTCATGCACATATGTGAGTTGGACCATAAAGAAGGCTAAATGCTGAAAAATTGATGCTTTCAAATTGTGGTGCTGGAGAAGACTCCTGGGAGTCCCTTGGACAGCAAGGAGATCAGGCCAGCCAATCCTAAAGGAAATCAATCCTGAAGATTCATTGGAAGGACTGATGTTGAATCTGAAGCTCCAATACTTTGACCACTTTATGCAAAGAGCCAACTCACTGGAAAAGGCCCTGATGCTGGGAAAGATTGAGAGCAGGAGGATAAGGGGGCGACAGAGGATGAGATGGCAAGATGACATCATCAACTCAATGGACATGAGTCTGAGCAAACTCCAGGAGACAGTGAAGGACAGGGAAGCTGATACAGAAAACAGATTGGTGGGGCCAGACGCAGAGAGCAGGTGGTGGTTAAAAGAAGTGAAGGCAATTAAAATGTGTAAACTTCCACTCAAATAAATAACTCCTGGGAATGATTGGATAAGGGGGCGACAGAGGATGAGATGGCAAGATGACATCATCAACTCAATGGACATGAGTCTGAGCAAACTCCAGGAGACAGTGAAGGACAGGGAAGCTGATACAGAAAACAGATTGGTGGGGCCAGACGCAGAGAGCAGGTGGTGGTTAAAAGAAGTGAAGGCAATTAAAATGTGTAAACTTCCACTCAAATAAATAACTCCTGGGAATGATTGCTATAATTAACAATACTATATTGTATATTTGAAAATTGTTAAGAGAACAGATCCTAAAAGTTCTCATCACAAGAAAAAAACTCGTAAGCATATGGTGATGGATGTTAACCAGACTTACTGTGGCAATCACTTTGCAATATATGCATATATCAAGGCATTATATTGTATACCTAAAACCAATACAATATATATGTCATTGTCCTCAATTAAAAAGAATTGTTAACCAGAGTCTGCATTAAGACTACAGTTCAGTTCAGCTATTCATTAAGTGAATAATTAACTTAGCAACTAAAAGAGAAAACAAGCATTTGAATATCATATCAAAATTATACACATCTATACATAATCAGAGTCTTTTACGATGCTGGAAGGGATTGGGGGCGGGAGGAGAAGGGGACAACAGAGGATGAGATACCTGGATGGCATCACCGACTCGATGGACGTGAGTTTGAGTGAACTCTGGGAGTTGGTGATGGACAGGGAGGCCTGGCGTGCTGCGGTTCATGGGGTCACAAAGAGTCGGACACACTGAGCGACTCAACTGAACTGAACTGATACATAATCATGACTTCTCCAATAAAAGTTTTTATGCCTGAGCCTCACAGTAAATAAACCGTGAAGTCTACCCATACTGGGCTTTATAATAGCCTTTTTTAAAAATTGAAGTAGAATTGCTTCACAGTATTATATTAGTTTCAGGTGCACAAAATAGTGATTCAGTATTTTTATAGATTAACTCTATTAAAAGTTGTTACAATATAATGATTATAATTCCCTGCACTATACAATATATCCTTGTTGCTTACGTATCTTATACATAACAGTTTGTATCTCTTAATCCCTTCCTCCTAATTTGCACCTCCCTGCTTACCTTTCCCCTCTGGTAACCACTAATTTGGTTTCTATATCTGTGTGTTTCTCACTTTGCTATATACATTTGTTTGTATTACTTTTTAGATTCCACATGTAATGTCATATATATCTGTCTGTCTGTATCTCACATATTTTAGTAACAATAATGTTTTCTAGGTCCATTCACATTTCTCCAAATGTTAGATTTTCATTCTTTTTATGGCTGAATAGTATTCCTTTTTGTGTATGTGTATGTGTGTATACATACATGTATCACGTCTTATTCATTCATTTATATATTGATGGGTCACTTGGGTTGCTTTCATGTCTTGACTACTGTAAATAGTGCTGCTGTGAACATTAGAATGCATGTATTTTTTGAATCAATGTTTCATTTATCCATACTGTTTTTCTTCAATCGAGTGATAACTCAAACTGAGTCAACTGAATCTTGTGTTGAACCATAGTTTATTCTTGTTCTCTTCTCTTAATTACACCCCTACCATATCTTCTTTTTACTTCTCTTTTTCTCTCTTCTCTTTTCTGCACCAAGAACACCATTGTGTTATTCATTCATTCAGTTGATATTTCTAACACCAGTTAAATACCAGGCATTGTCCTAGTCACAGGTAATAGAAGAGAGAGGAAAACCTGAGCAAGTCTCTATCCTTATGGAACTTACAGTCCAAGGGAGGTAGACATTCATAGTAGAAGCATTTAAGCTACTTTTACAAATGTAAGAGTCTAACGAGAGTTCCTAGTAGGAAACACAACCTTGTAAGAAAAATCAGGTTAAGTTTCCCTGAGAAAATTAGCTGAACTGAAATTAATGAGTTATTGAGGCAAAGATTAAAGGAAGGAAAAAGTTTTCAAGGCAGAGGAAATAGCTCTTGCATAGAACCTATGGAAGAGGGGAGCTTGTCTTATTTTTTTTTAATCAGAGAATAACTGCTTTATGATGCTGTGTTGCTTTCTGCTGTACAATAATGTAAATTAACTATAAGTATACATGTACCCCTCCCTCTTGTACCTCCCTTCAGTTCAGTTCAGTCGCTCAGTCATGTCCGATTCTTTGTGACCCCATGAATCGCAGCACACCAGGCCTCCCTGTCCATCACCAACTCCCGGAGTTTATCCAAACTCATGTCTATCGAGTTGGTGATGCCATCCAACCATCTCATCCTCTGTCATCCCCTTCTCCTCCTGCCCCCAATCCCTCCCAGCATCAGGATCTCTTCCAGTGAGTCAACTCTTCGCATGAGGTGGCCAAAATATTGGAGTTTCAGCTTCGGCATCAGTCCTTCCAATGAACTCCCAGGACTGATCTCCTTTAGGACGGACTGGTTGGATCTCCTTGCAGTCCCAGGGACTCTCAAGAGTCTTCTCCAACACCACAGTTCAAAAGCATCAATGCTTCGGCGATCAGCCTTCTTCACAGTCCAACTCTCACATCCATACATGACTACTGGAAAAACCATAGCCTTGACTAGACGGACCTTTGTCAGCAAAGTAATGTCTCTGCTTTTGAATAAGCTACCTAGGTTGGTCATAACTTTCCTTCCAAGGAGTAAGCATCTTTTAGTTTCATGGCTGCAATCACCATCTGCAGTGATTTTGGAGCCCAAAAAAATAAAGTCTGACACTGTTTCCCCATCTATTTCCCATGAAGTGATGGGAGCTCTTTAATCACTTATAACATTGTGCATGCAGTTCAAGAACAAAAGCGAGAGTGCTGTAAGATGAAACTGCATTGCTAAGCAGGTACCAGCTACCTTCAAATCTTTGGGAGTCAGATTCATGGAAAGCTTCAGAATGGTAAAGATCATGCTGGCTCCAAAAAGGAGTATGGCTGCAGTTAGAGAACTGGGGAAGCCACTGTTAGGGTCCAGGCAATGGTAGCTTAGACCAGAGTGGTAACAGTAAAGATGATGAAAAATGGAGAGAACCAATAAGAATTTTAAGATGACAAGCGACAAAACATGATGACATGATGACAGATTTATATTTATGAAGCAGGAGAGGGGACAATATCAAAGATAACTTTTAGATATTTGACTTTCAAATATGCATAATCTAAATGCATAGTCTTTTTAAATAAGACTCATAGGAAGTGGACTAGGTTTAGGACTCATAGTAATACAAGTAAGCTCTGGTTTAAATGTTTACCCAGAGCAATTTGGAAGACAGACTTGCATTAACTTATTATAATAAATACTTCTGTGCCTACTAAGTAAATTTTGTTACAAAATAAAATGAGTGGAAAGAATAAATTTAATCAGGGTCAGAATATGGTCCCTGAGAGATTTTGCAATGTGTTTTATACTATATAGTTTAATTGCTACAGGCAAGTCTGTTTGCTGCAATAATCAGCACCACAAGTATTTGCTGGAAACATTCTGTATCCAGCAGTCATAATAGTTCTTTGGACAAAATAATATTTGATAAAAGGATATTAGATACATTATAAAATACAATAGAAAAAACTCAATTAAAGTAAAGCAAAATCATTTCTTTCCAGTATAGTTATATCATTTCCTAGTACTATTTTTCTTTCACCACCTTAAATTCCATTTCAGTTTGGCCTCAAACACTCTTCTTTCCTACTTCCAGTGAGCCATTTAATAGTAGTTTGTTATGCTGTAATCAGTTTCCAACTCATGACCTTCTCACAAGCTTCAGAACTAATACAGAATTTCATTGTTTCAATGCAGCAGTAGAGCACCTGCCCTTCAAAGTCTCATTTTTTGAAATCCTGTATTGTCATTAAAAGGCCATTATGACCTAAACAGAAAGTCATGTTGAATACTTTAGTGATGTAAGACTTCATATCTTAATAGTAATAGAGTCCTCCCTTGTCATTCAGGAAGCCCCTGGTTCTGTTGGTACAGAGCTAATTGATAAAATTTACTCCTCCGTGAGTTAAGAATTTTCTGCAAGATCAACTGATTTTATTATATGATTTTTGCTTATTTCCTTTATTCATTAAGTATCTTGTGAGAGTCTATGGAGTCTCATTATATGCTGTCTCTTATACACATCTAGATGTGTATAAGAGACAGGTATATGTGACAGCAAAAGAGACACAAATGTATAGAAAGGACTTTTGGACTCTATGGGAGAGGAAGAGGGTGGGATGATTTGGGAGAATGGCATTGAAACATGTAAACTAACATGTAAGAACGAAGCACAAGCCTATGTTTGATGCAGGATGCGGGGTGCTTGGAGCTGGTGCACAGGGATGAGCCAGAGAGATGATGTGGGGTGGGAGGTGGGAGGGGGATTCGGGATTGGGGGCTAATGTACGCCCATGGTGGATTCATGTCAATGTATGGCAGAACCAATATGGTATTATAAAGTAAAATAAAGTAAAAATAAAATTTAAAAAAATAATAATAATAAAATTTAAAAAAAAATAGTTCTTTGGACAAAATAATATTTGATAAAAGGATATTAGATACATTATAAAATACAATAGAAAAAACTCAATTAAAGTAAAGCAAAATCATTTCTTTCCAGTATAGTTATATCATTTCCTAGTACTATTTTTCTTTCACCACCTTAAATTCCATTTCAGTTTGGCCTCAAACACTCTTCTTTCCTACTTCCAGTGAGCCATTTAATAGTAGTTTGTTATGCTGTAATCAGTTTCCAACTCATGACCTTCTCACAAGCTTCAGAACTAATACAGAATTTCATTGTTTCAATGCAGCAGTAGAGCACCTGCCCTTCAAAGTCTCATTTTTTGAAATCCTGTATTGTCATTAAAAGGCCATTATGACCTAAACAGAAAGTCATGTTGAATACTTTAGTGATGTAAGACTTCATATCTTAATAGTAATAGAGTCCTCCCTTGTCATTCAGGAAGCCCCTGGTTCTGTTGGTACAGAGCTAATTGATAAAATTTACTCCTCCGTGAGTTAAGAATTTTCTGCAAGATCAACTGATTTTATTATAAGATTTTTGCTTATTTCCTTTATTCATTAAGTATCTTGTGAGAGTCTATGGAGTCCCAAGGACATTTTAATAAATATTTTAATTATACCATGTTTAGTGAAGTGTGAGAGATTCTGAAAGTTTCTCTTATGGAGTTACTGGAGTGGCACAGAGGGCAGGGTGAAGTTGTGTGTTTTATAGAAATTGCTAGAAGTGTACTGCAGTAGGCAAAACAATGACTCCCTAGAGCCTGTGAATGTGTTTACCTCATGTGACAAAGGGACTTGTAAATGTGATTAAGAATCTTGAGGGACTTCCCTGGTGGTCCAGTGAGCTAAGACTCTGAGCTCCCAATGCAGGGGGTTTGGGTTCCATCCCTGGTAAAGGAACTAGATCCCACATGCAGCAACAAGAATTCACATGCTGCACCTAAAAATCTCACATGTTGCAGTGAAGACTGAGGATCCCACATTCTGCAACTATCACCTGGTGTGGACAAATAAATAACTTTCTAAAGAATATTGAATTGGGGAGATTACATTGAATTATTTGGGTTGGCCCTTTATAATTACAGGGGTCCTTATAAGAAGAGGGCAAGAGGATCAGAGAAGAGAGGGAGATGTGAAGACAGAGGCTTTATACAGGGTGATGAAGGGCCACCAGCCAGAGAATGTGAGCAACTTCACAAGAAGCTGGCAAAGGCAAGGAAATGGATTCTCCCCTGGTACCTGCAAAAGAAACTCAGCTCTATCAACTCATTTTGAACATATGACCTCCAGAAATAGAAGATGATAAACTTGATTATTTTAAGCCACTGAGTTCATGGTAGTTTGTTATAGCAACATTAGGAAATTACTACAGGTACTTAAAACTGTGAACAGTGGTTATTCTACTCTGGAAATCTGAGAGTGAAGATTGGGATCATAGAGGGCTTTTACTCTCCATTCTTCAGTATTACTTGAAATTTTTTATTATGATTTACATAGCTCTTTAATTAAAATAAATGATCATTAAAAGATGATATTATTAAGTGAAAAAACGTATATGGCATAATCTCTCACCATATTAAAAAAATAGATGAAAATAAGAAGAAAGCCTACTAAAATATTAGCAATTTTTAGTCCTGGGTATTGAGATTGTGGGTGTTCAATATTTATTTATCTGTTCATTCACTCAACGGTTATTCATTGAGCATCTACTCTGTGCTGGAGAATGTGCTAGGAGCTGAGACTGCAGATAGGAATAAACTTGACACGACCCCTGCCCTCGTGGAACTTAGACATAGTAAGGAAGGCAGATATTTAACAGTTACACAAATAACTAATTAATTATATTGTAGTAAGTTCAACAAAGAAGAAGTACGTGACATCATCATGTCCTAGGGCAGTCTTACGTAGTCAGGGGGTGCTTTCTTGAGGCATGTCAGCTTAGAATTAAAGGATAAATGGAAATTTGCCAGGCAGAGATGGGAAACAAAATTTTCTTAATTTTCTGTAAATAGCACATATCACTTTTACTATCATAAAAAAATGAGCCCTTTTTTTAAAAGGAATAACTAATACTCCTCCCCCTCTTTATATCTGGAAGCAGCAGCTGCTCAGTGCTAGAAATGGTTTATTCATACTGCTTGACTTAGCCAAATTTAGTTTAATGATCAAACAGTTTTCTCTCTTTCTCTCAAACATTTCAGTCAACTTAAATATTTAAGTTAATAAATGGAATCCACTGGACAAGAAAGTAAAATAAAATAATGGTAAAATAGCTTCTTTATCGAGAGCTTGTATTAGGAAACTATTAGATTTATTACCTTTTGGTAGTCAGTCCATCACAAAGAGCTGTGAAACGCACTTACCACTGACCTTAAGGGAAACAGGGAAATAATATCCAGCTTCTTTGCCCATCACAATTCTATTTTTAATCAAATCAAAATTAAGAAACATAAGTGAAAGAACAAAGAGCAAAAATTATTTTGAAATCAACACAAAGTGTAAAACTAAGGGAATTTCTCTCAAAGCAATTTCATAAATAAAACAACTGGATATTAAGAAATTAAAATTTCAAATTTCTCAACATTAGACTTTTATAACTGTTACCATTTCCAGATGAGTAGTAATTTTCCAAACTATAATTTGAGATTACCTTCAGATGTGGAGAAGGGAGAATAACATCTCTATAGTAAGTATGCCTTCATTAATAACTACCATGACACCAAAATTACTAAATAACTAAAATCTTACCAATTTCATTTTAGTGATCCTTTTATTTGTTTGCTTCCTTGCTTCTAGTACTTAAGTGTCTGTAACATTTTGAGCAGTAATGTGCTTTAATAGTTCATGGGTTTCTCAAAGTAAAAATACTGAAATGGTTTGCTATTTCCTTCTCCAGTGGACCATGTTTTGTCAGAACTTTACAGCATCTTGGGTGGCCCTACACAGCATGGCTCATGGTTTCATTGAGTTAGACAAGGCTGTGGTCCATGTGATCAGTTTGATTAGATTTCTGTGATTGTGGTTTTCATTCTGTCTGCCCTCTGACTGGATAGGGTTAAGAGGCTAATAGAAGCTTCCTGATGGGAGAAACTGACTGTTGCGGAAACTAGGTCTTGCTCTCGTGGGCAGGGCCATGCTCAGTTCAGTCGCTCAGTTGTGTCCGACTCTGCGACCCCATGAATCGCAGCACACCAGGCCTCCCTGTTCATCACCATCTCCCGGAGTTCACTCAGACTCTCG
>SJYT01037067.1:311766-342859 GCA_006410635.1 Cephalophus harveyi | reverse complement strand
TCTTGCTTCTATCACCAGTCACATGCACAACTGGGTATTGTTTTTGCTTTGGCTCCATCCCTTCATTCTTTCTGGACTTATTTCTCCACTGATCTCCAGTAGGATATTGGGCACCTAATGACCTGGGGAGTTCCTCTTTTGGTATCCTATCATTTTGCCTGTTCATACTGTTCATGGGGTTCTCAAGGCAAGAATACTGAAGTGGCTTGCCATTCCCTTCTCCAGTGGACCACGTTCTGTCAGCCCTCTCCACCATGACCCGCCTGTCTTGGGTTGCCCTGCAGGCATGGCTTGGTTTCATTGAGTTAGACAAGGCTGTGGTCCTAGTGTGATTAGATTGACTAGTTTTCTGTGAGTTTGGTTTCAGTGTGTCTGCTGTCTGATGCCATCTTGTAACACCTACCATCTTACTTGGGTTTCTCTTACCTTGGGTGTTGGGTATTTCTTCACGGCTGCTTCAGCAAGGCACAGCCGCTGTTCCTTACCTTGGACGAGGGTTATCTCCTTACCGCGCCGTTCCTGACCTTCAACAGGCACTCCTGTGCCTGCGCAGCCACTGATCCTTGGGTTGCTCCTCCCGGCCACCGGCCCTGGCCTTGGGCGTGGGTGGCTCCTCCCAGCTGCCGCCCCTGGCCTCGGGCTCGTGGTGGCTCCCCGGGGTCACCGCCCCCGGCCTCAAGCTCGAGGGGGCCTCTCCCGACTGCCCCCGACCTCGGACACGGGGTGTCTCCTCCCGGCCGCCCCCGACGTCGGACGCGGGGTGTCTCCTCCAGGCCGCCACCGCCCCGGATGCGGGGTAGTTCCACCCAGCTGCCGCCCCGACCTCGGATGCGGGGTGTCCTCTCCTGGCCGCCACTGGCCTCGGACGTGGGGCTGCTCCTCTCGGTCGCCGCCCCGACCTCAGCACAGGGTAGTTCCTCTCTGCCGTTCCTGCACCATGGCAGCCTGGCACTCTAGGCTGCTGCCCCCGACCTCGGACGTGGGGCAGCTCCTCCCGGCCGCGCGTAGTGCGCCGGCCCGGCTCTTGCATGCTCAGTAAATCTTTAATCCAGTTTTCTATTGACAGGCAGAAATCAGTCAAGAAGCAATAGTTAGAACCAGACATGGAACAACAAACTGGTCCCAAATTGGGAAAGAAGTACGTGAAGGCTGTATATTGTCACCCTGCTTATTTAACTTCTACGCAGAGGACACCATGAAAAACACCAGTCTGGATGAAGCACAAGCTGGAATCAAGATTGCAGAGAGAAATATCAATAACCTCAGATACACAGATGACACCACCCTGATGGCAGAAAGAGAAGAACTAAAGAGCCTCTTAATAAAAGTGAAAGAGAAGAGAGAAAAAGTTGGCTTAAAACTCAGCATTCAAAAAACGAAGATCATGGCATCCGGTCCCATCAGTTCATGGCAAATAGATGGGGAAGCAATGGAAACCATAACAGACTCTATTTTCTTGAGCTCCAAAATCACTGCAGATGGTGACTGCAGCCATGAAATTAAAAGACGCTTGCTCCTTGGAAGAAAAGCTATGACAAATCTAGACAGCATATTAAAAAGCAGAGACATTACTTTGCCAACAAAGGTTAATCTAGTTAAAGCTTTGGTTTTTCTAGTAGTCATGTATGGATGTGAGAGTTGGACCATAAAGAAAGCTGAGCACCAAAGAATTAATACTTTTGAACTGTGGTGCTAGAGAAGACTCTTGAGAGTCCCTTGGACTACAAGGAGATCAAACCAGTCAATCCTCAAGGAAATCAGTCCTGAATATTCATCGGTAGGACTGACGCTGAAGATGAAACTCCAATACTCTGGCCACCTGATGCAAAAAACTGACTCATTGGAAAAGACCCTAATGCTGGGAAAGATTAAAGGTAGGAGGAGAAGGGGACGACAGAGGATGAGATGGTTGGATGGTATCACCGACTCAATGGATGTGAGTTTGAGTAAGCTCCAGGAGCTGGAAATGGACAGAGAAGCCTGGAACGCCACAGTCCATGAGGTCGCAAAGAGTTGGACATGCCTGAACAACTGATCTGACTGACCGACTGTGCTTTAGTAAGAATCAGCATAAATGTGCCTATATTCAATAAAAAAGTAGCATACTGTAGAATTGGCTTAGAATAGTAATGTAATAAGAATTTATGTTATTTGTAACAGAGATTTATATCTGCTAAATTGCAAATAGGAGAGGCTGTAAATAAAGATTTCAGTGTTATAATAAAATGGGAGATTTAAAATTCAGATATCCCTGTTGTAGATGAAATTTAAGTATTTTGGATCTATGGTGAATTAAATACTGTCCTCCCAAAATTCTTGAATGCCTGGAACCTGAGAATATGAATTCATTTGAAAAGAGGTTCATTGCTGATGTGATCAAGTAAGAACATACTGGGTTAGGGAAGACCTCTGAGTCCAATTACTTAGGCCTTTATTCTTATAAAGAGGAAAGCACATAGAGAGACACACATAGATAAGAAAGCTATGTACCATGTAGAAGAAGGCAACTAAAAGCCAAGGAAAACCAAGGATTGGGAGGAGCCACCAAGAGCTAGGAAGAAGCAAGGAAGGATTCATGCTTTCCCAGAGTCTTCAGAGGGAACACAGCCCTGCCAGTACTTTGGTTTCCAACTTACAGACTCCAGAACCATGAGAGGAATTTTCTATTGTTTTAAACCACCTAGTTTGTAGTCGTTTGTAATGACAGCCCTAGGAAACAAATGCAGGATCTAGTGTATCTAGTTTCATAACCACCAATATATTCTAGTATTAGGCTAGCTGCATTGCTTATTTCTTGGTACTTTTTAGAAAAAGTTTTATCAGAGTATAGCTGATTTACAATGTTGTGTTAGTTTCAGGTGTACAGCAATGTGAATCAGTTTTATGTATACATATATCCTTTACTTTTTTTACATTCTTTTCCCATATAGGCCATTACAGAGCACTGAGTAGTTTCCTGTGCTCTACAGTAAGCCCTTGTGTGTGATTGGTCTCTCATGTCTGATTCTTTGTGACCCCATGGACTGTAGCCCACCAGGCTCCTTTGTTCATGGGGATTCGCCAGGCAAGAATACTGGAGTGGGTTGCCATGCCCTCCTTCAGGAAATCTTCCCAACCCAGGGATTGAACCCAGGTCTCCCAAATTGCAGGCAAATTCTCTACTGTCTGAGCCACCAGGGAAGCACAGTAAGTCCTTAGTAGTCATCTATTTTATATATTGTAGTGTGTATATTGGAGAAGGCAATGGCACCACACTCCAGTACTCTTGCCTGGAAAATCCCATGGACAGAGGAGCCTGGTGGGCTTCAGTCCGTGGAGTCGCTGAGGGTCGGACACAAGTGAGCGACTTCACTTTCACTTTTCACTTTCATGCATTGGAGAAGGAAATGGCAACCCACTCTAGTGTTCTTACCTGGAGAATGCCAGGGACAGGGGAGCCTGGTGGGCTGCCGTCTATGGGGTCGCACAGAGTCAGACACGACTGAAGTGACTTAGCAGCAGCAGTGTGTATATTGTCAATCCCAATCTCCCCAATTTATCCCTCCTCCCCTTATCCCCTGGTAACCATAAGTTTGTTTTCTCCATCTCTGACTCTACTTCTGTTTTTGTAAATAACTTCATTTGTACCCTTGTTTTTTAAAGACTCTACATATAAGCAATATGTTTCTGTCTTTCTGAGTCTGACTTACTTCATTCAGTATGACTATCTCTAGGTCCATCCATGTCAGTGTAAATTGTGTTATTTTGTCCTTTTTGTGGCTGAGTAATATTCTACTGATACATGTGCTATATCTTCTTTATCCATTCATCTGTTGATGGAGACTTACATTGCTTCCATGTTCTGGCTATGGTAAATAGTGCTGCAATGAAGATTGGGGTGCATACATGCTCAGTCATGTCTGGCTCTTTGCAACCCCATAGACCGTTGCCCATCAGGTTCCTTTGTCCATGGGATTATCCAGGCAAGAATACTGGAGTAGGTTGCCATTTCCTCCTCCAGGGGATTTTCCTGACCCAGGGATCAAACCTGCATCTCCTGCATTGGCAGGAATACTGTACCACTGAGCCACCTGGGAAGCACCAAGCGTTGAGGTACGTATATGTTTTTGTATTACAGTTTTCTTCAGGTATTTGCCCAAGAGTAGTATTGCTGGGTAATATGGTAGTTCTATTTTTAGTTTTTTAAGGAATCTCAATACTGTTCTCCATAGTGGTGGTACCAATTTACATTCCAGCCAACAGTGTATTTTTCTCCATACCCTCTCTAGCATTTATTATTTGTTGATTTTCTGATGGTGGCCATTTTGACCAGTGTGAGGTGATACTTCATTGTAGTTTTGATTTGCATCTCTCCAATAATTAGTGATGTTAAGCATCTTTGTATGTGTTTGTTGGCCATCTGTCAATAGACATTTAGAATAATGTCTATTTAGATCTTCCACCCTTTTTTTTTTTAAGATATCTTTGGTTTTTTCTTATATTGGGCTGCATGGGCAACCTTTTGTCACTTTTTAAACCTCTCATTATAGACATAGAGACGAAGAACAGTTTGTTCTGTGATAATTATGACAACCAGTGTTTATTCACTCAACAAACAGCTGAGCACTGCATCAGCATGGATAATTTGCTCAAAAGCAACAGAAACTCCCACCGAAAGTGATTTAAACCTTAAGGATATTTAAGTACCTGGAAAGACAAGCAGTCCACTGAAAGGTGGTTTCAAGGTCGGTTTGCAAACACAATGAGCTTTTCCAAGACGAAGAATCTTCTTGTTCTGCCATCTCAGAATACTGACTTTGGGATTCTGGTTTGTTTTTCACGGTAGGATAACTGCTGAAGCTCCAAATATTATATCCTTGCATATCAAGAAAGACTATTTTAATAACCTCCTAGCAGACTTCCTGTGACTTGTGATTATCCAAGGCTTGGTCATGATAAAGAGACATAGGGCTAACAGTAAGCAAGATCAATCACTGTTTGTCCCTGGTGGCTGGTAACACTGCTTCCGGTAAAAGCTAGGATTCTGGAGCAACAAGGAGGAGTAGAACCACCAGGGAAAGACATATGTATTTAATTTTATACAGAAAAACCAGATTTCTCTCCAAAATTGGTGCTCCATCTAGACTACTACCAACAGTGCATGAGCATTCCTATGCCCCACTTGGCATTTCCCCATTTCTCTCTCTCTCCTTTTTTCCCCCATTCTAATAGGGGTAAAACATGTTGTTTTAATATGCATTTGCATTTCTCTAAGTACTAATGCTTTGGAGCATGTGTTCATATGCTTGTTAACCATTTAGAGTTTCTCTTTTGTAAATCACATGTTCATATTCTTCACCCATTTTACAGTTGTGTTTTCAAACTTTTCCTTGTTTGTTTGCAGGAGCGCCCACAAAGAAAAGATACTTTATCCTTTACTGGCTTTGGACATTGCAGATATATCCTACCCCTCCTGTCATTGGTCTTTCAATTTGATCCATGTTGTCCTTCATTGAACTGAAATCTTAATTTAATGAGATTAAAGTATATAAGCCTCACAGAGTTACTGTCAACTTTAAATATGACAATGTATATAAAACTCTTGGCTATAGTGCCAGGTACAAGTTAAGAACTTCCTGAATGAATCTCAGATATTATTGCTATTATTGTTGTCATTCATTTAACCCTATTTTTTTCCCAGAAGAACCATAGTTGTCTTTTGCTGACATAACACCCTACATGTATTTCTATTGCAGCAATTGTTTTACTGTCTCTAATGATGAGCTGATTGCATTCTTCCATGCCAGGGAACATGCCTTCTTCATCTTATATCCCCATGATCTAGGACATAATAAGTAAAAAGTGCTCAATGAATGTATTTTGGATAAACATGTAAATAAATGAGGTTTCAAAGAAATTTAGATAATAAAGAGTATCAACTGGGGAAAAGAGTAACTATAGAAATCATGGGAAAGTTTTATATTAAAAATATAAAATAGGAGAAAATATTTGAGAAAGATACATGTGTTAAGCACTGTTATCCAAAATATAGAAAGAAAATAAGAAAATGAATACCAGAATTTAAAATGGGCAAAAGACCTGAAGAGACACTTCACCAGAAAAGATACACAGGTGGAAAATAAGCATATGAAAAGATGTTCCACATCATAGGTTATCAGAAAAATGAAAATTAAAATAATGAAATACCAATATAAACCTATTAGAATGGCCAAAATCCCAAAACTGACAATGCCGAATGCTAGCAAGGATGTGGAGCAATAGGAAATCTCACATACTGCTGGTGGGAATGCAAAAACAATTACTTTGGAAGGCAGTTTGACAGTTTCTTAAAAAATTTAATGCATTTTCCACACAGCTCAGCAGCTGTGCTCCCTAGTATTTTATTTATCCAAATGAGCTGAAGGCTTATGTCCATAACAAATCCTGTATGTGAATGTTTATGGTGGCTTTATTCATAATTGCTGAAACTTGGAAACAACTTAGATATCCTTCAGTAGGTGAATGGATAAATAAATTGTGGTACATCCACACAGTGGAGTATCATTCAGTGCTGAAAATATTCAATAAATGAACTATCAAGCCATGATAAGACATGAACGAATCTTAAATGTATATTACTAAATGAAAAGCCAATTTTTTAAAACACTGCATACAATCAATATATTCTTCAAACTATACAACATTCTAAAAAGGCAAAACCACAGAGACTTGTAAAAGATTAGTAATTGCCAGTGACTGGGGGAGGGAGGTGGAGAAGGCAATGGCACCCCACTCCAGCACTCTTGCCTGGAAAATCCCATGGATGGAAGAGCCTGGTAGGCTGCAGTCCATGGGGTCTCTAAGAGTCGGATAGGACTGAACAAATTCACTTTCACTTTTCACTCTCATGCATTGGAGAAAGAAATGGCAACCCACTTCAGTGTTCTTGCCTGGAGAATCCCAGGGATGGGGGAGCCTGGTGGGCTGCCATCTATTGGGTCGCACAGAGTCGGACACGACTGAAGCGACTTAGCAGCAGCAGCAGCAGGGGGAGGGAGAGATAAATCAGCAGAGTACAGAGAACTTTTAGGGCACTGAAACTATTCTAGTGGTTTTCCCTACTTTCTTCAATTTCAGTCTGAATTTGGCAATAAGGAGTTCATGATCTGAGCCACAATCAGCTCCCGGTCTTGTTTTTGCTGACTGTACAGAGTTTCTCCATCTTTGGCTGCAAAGAATATGATCAATCTGATTTCAGTATTGATCATCTTGTGATGTCCATGTGTAGAGTCTTCTCTTGTGTTGTTGGAAGAGGGTGTTTGCTATAACCAGTGCTTTCTCTAGGCAAAACTCTGTTAGCCTTTGCCCTGCTTCATTCCGTATTCCAAGGCCAAATTTGCCTGTTAGTCCAGGTGTTTCTTGACTTCCTACTTTTGCATTCCAGTCCCCTATAGAGAAAAGGACATCTTTTTAGGGTGTTAGTTCTAGAAGGTCTTGGAGGTCTTCATAGAACCATTCAACTTCAGCTTCTTCAGCATTACTGGTTGGGGCATAGACTTAGATTACTGTGATAATGAATGGTTTGCCTTGGAAACGGACAGAGATCATTCTGTCATTTTTGAGATTGCATCCAAGTACTGCATGTCATACTCTTTTGTTGACCATGATGGCGACTCCATTTCTTCCAAGGGATTCTTGCCCACAGTAGTAGATATAATGGTCATCTGAGTTAAATTCACCCATTCCAGTCCATTTTAGTTCGCTGATTCCTAGAATGTCAGTGTTCACTCTTGCCATCTCCTGTTTGACCACTTCCAATTTGCCTTGATTCATGGACCTGACATTCCAGGTTCCTATGCAATATTGCTCTTTACAGCATCGGACTTTGCTTCTATCACCAGTCACATCCACAACAGGGTGTTGTTTTTGCTTTGGCTCTGCCCCTTCAGTCTTTTTGGAGTTATTTCTCCACCGATTTCCAATAGCATATTGGCTCCTACTGACCCGGGGAGTTCATCTTTCACTGTCTTATCTTTCTGCCTTTTCATACTGTTTTTGCCTTTTCATGCTGTCCTATATGATACTACATTGTAAAAAAAAAATGTCATAATTCATTTGTCCAAACCCATAGAATGTACCATACCAATAATGAACCCTAATGTAAATTATGGGCTTTGGGTGTTAATATAGTTACATCAATTATAGCCAATATACCACTGTGATACAGAGAATGTCGATAGTGGAGAAGCAGGTGTACGTGGAGCAGGAAAGGGTACAGAAAATATAAGGGAAATTTACTTCCACTCAATTTTGCTATGAACCCAAAACTTTTAAAAGAAATAAATCCTATTCAAAAAAAAGATAAAACACATCAATGAAAACTACAGACCAGGTTATTCTTACAAAACAAAAATGACAATTGGTGAAGACCCAAATTCAGTGAATTAATCTAAAAGGAGGTAACATGGGGGCTAAGATTCTGAACTCCCAATGCAGGGAACCTAGAGACTGATCCATGAGCCAGGAACTAGATTCCACACGCCTCAACTAAGAGTTTGCATGCTGCCACTAAAAATCCCACATGCTGCAACTAAAAGACCCTCCATGCCAAAACAAAGGAAGATCCTGTGTGCTATAACTAAGACTCAGCACAGCTAAATAGATAAATAAAATTAATATTAAATTAATGAATTAAAAATTAAAAAGAATCCTCTAATTAAATAAATTTTTAAAAATAAAAGGAAGTGGCATGATATGTCAAAGAAAGCAAAATAAGTCTGTTAGTATGAAAAAATGGGGACATTTTAAAATGATAATTCTATGTGTGATATATAATTTTATTTTTATTAAGTATTGTTTTAATTAGCATAGTAGTGTCACTCGCTCAGTTGTGTCCAACTCTTTGCAACCTCACAGATTGTAGCCCGCCAGGATCGTCTCTGTCCATGGAATTCTCCAGGCAAGAATACTGGAGTGGGTTACCATTCCCTTCTCCAGAGGATCTTCCTGACCCAGGGATTGAACCTGGGTCTCCTGCATTGCAGGCAGATTCTTTACTGTCAGCTACAGGGTTGACCTAGATTGTTTTAACTACTAACAGATATTTTTTAACACATCAGCTAACACATAGCAAGATGGATAGATTTGAACTGCAAATAAGCAAAGCCATTGTATGGGGTCCGAAGAATTGATGCTTTTGAACTGTGGTGTTGGAGAAGACTCTTGAGAGTCCCTTGGACTGCAAGGAGATCCAACCAGTCCATTCTGAAGGAGATCAGCCCTGGGTGTTCTTTGGAAGGACTGATGCTAAAGCTGAAACTCCAGTACTTTGGCCACCTCATGAGAAGAGTTGACTCACTGGAAAAGACCCTGATGCTGGGAGGGATTGGGGGCAGGAGGAGAAGGGGACGACAGAGGATCAGATGGCTGGATGGCATCAGCGACTCGATGGATGCGAGTCAGAGTGAACTCTGGGAGTTGGTGATGGACAGGGAGGCCTGGCGTGCTGCGATTCATGGGGTCACAAAGAGTCAGACATGACTGAGCGTCTGAATTGAACTGTACTGAAACCTGAACATGGGCTTCCCTGATAGCTCAGATGGTAAAGGATCTGTCTGCAAAGCAGGAGACCCAGGTTTGTCCCTGGATGGGGAAGATCCCCTGGAGAAGGGTATAGCTACCCACTCCAGTATTCCTGCTTGGAGAATTACATGGCCAGAGGAGCCTGGAGGGCTACAGTCCATGGGGTTGCAGAGTCAGACACAACTGAGCAACAAACACTTTCACTTTTCACTTCAAAGCTGAACATAGAACCTCTAGAGACCACCTTCTGGCCTCCTGACTCTGTCATGATCTAATGGTTAAAAGTACAGCCCTTGGAGTCAGTCCTGGTCTCAACTAGTTATTACTAGCTATGTCTCTTTGAGCAAGTCATATAGTTCTTCTAAGCTTGGGTATTTTCATATATTAAATGGAGCTAATAATAATAATGCCTAGTTTATGAGATGGCTTCCCTCATAGCTCAGTCAGTAAAGAATCCACCTGCAATTCAGGAGACCTGGGTTTGATTCCTGGGTCGGGAAGATCCCCTGGAGAAGGAAATGGTAACCCACTCCAGTATTCTTGACTGGGAAGCCCATGGACAGAGGAGCCTGGTGGTGGAAAGTGTTGGAAACAAGTGAACAACTAAACCACCACCACCACTTTATGAGAGATTGCATATATGTACATGCTAAAGCCCTAGTTGAGTGTCTGATATACCACAAGTACTCAGTCAATAGTTACCAACATTTCCTTTTCCCTGTCCTTTATAGTCAACCCCAATCCCTGTCTCTAGCAAGTTATTTAGTTTTTTCTTTGCCTGCCCCAGTTAGAACAAATTGTGGGTCTAAGGGGTCAAAAATTATTCTGGTAATTTCATTTATAACTGCACTTCAGTTGAGTGTACTTCTACTGCCTTCCTGAGTTTTACTTAATTAATAAAATTGATTCTTTTCAATGTTATTGTTATTTTTATAACTTCATGGAAACCTTTGCAAAATTCAAATTAGTACTTCTAATATTTCTATCCTTGAGAACAGTAAAATAAATAGAGTTAAGTTATGCTTCACTTTGCCAGACATCTCTCTGTAGTGGCATATTTTGGCAAAAAAAGTGAAATTTTCACATAAATTAGATATTTCACAGAATTTAAAATTTTATCTGTCTGTTCTGATGAAACAGTTGCAAAAGAATACACCTGCTGTACAGGAGATGGGGATTCAGTCCCTGGGTTGAGAAGATCCCCTAGAGAAGGAAATGTCAACCCATTCAAGTATTCTAGCCTGGAGAATCCCAAGGACAGAGGAGTCTGGCAGGCTACAGTCTATAGGATCACAAAGAGTTGGACATGACTGACCACTGAGCACATGTGTGTTCTGATGAAAAAGCCCAATCTTTCCCTGTGCCAATAAGAGATAAATTGTTTTGAATATAGATGTATCCATCATATATAGAGTTATTATGTCAATAATTTTCTATAACTACATTTTATTGTTTCAAAAAATACAAAATAAGAATTGGTTTAGGGCATCATCACCTGTAGAGATCTCAGAACAAATGTGATGAAAATAAAATGCTTTTTTACTTCTTTCATTTGTACCACAAAATGAATATGAATGCTTTGTTTGCATTTCATTTCTTTTCACAGTTGGAACTTTTTATCACTTGAAATATAAGTTGATTTTCACATAAGTAAAACAAATTGCAATGCCCCATGTAGCTCTCTCTTGTTTTCTTCATCCCTTCCTTAAAGGGGGTTTATAATTATTTACTTCAAAAATAAAGTCAGTAAAGCCATTTAAAGCCAAGCTCCAAGATTCAAAAGAAACTTTAGACATTATTAGAGAAAATTGTCTAAAACTGATCTTGGAGATCTTAGTGAAAACACAGTTCAAGCAAGAGAAGTCATTTTCTAACTAACTACCATGTGCCAAGCATCACAGAAAGCCCCACAGATATTAATAAAATGTTGAATAACATCATTCTTAGTTACAAAGGGCTCATTTTGCAGAAAGAAAGGCAGAGAGCAGCCACTTAAATAATTAATAGTGTAACAGGGTTCTAGAACTATAATGAAAGTATATTAATGTTCTAGTTATAGAAAAATTGTTAATTTCATTTAACTTCTCTAATTCTAGGTTTTCTATTTGTATAATGGAGACTAGCATTAGCCCTATCTCATAGGTCATTAAAAAGATAAAATGGGATACTCTGAAGAATTGTGACTTGCATGTGGTAAGTACTCAAAAAGCTTAGCCGCTGTCATTATTTGTACTATTGCTGTAATTATTAGGAAGAGTCACAGAGGGTTTCACTGAGCAGGCAATATTAAAACTGGGTGTTCAGAGAGGGATGGAGAAAGAGTAAGACTTTGCCCATTTGCAAAGGGCAAGGAGCGTTGAGGCAGAGATAAGGACATGAGGCAAGAGAAAGTTGGGGAAGAGCATGCTGTTAGGTTTTGTGGAAGGACAAGTAACCCAAGTAAATGGAACATGGGAGCATGGGTCTGAGTGATAAGAAATGGGGCTGGACCGTAAAGAACCTTGGGCTCAATGCCAAGTGCTGAACTTCATCCTGGGGATAGTACACAACCATTACCCACTCCAGTATTCTTGCCTGGGGAATCCCAGGGATGGGGGAGCCCGGTGGGCTGCCGTCTATGGGGTCGCACAGAGTCGGACACGACTGAAGCAACTTAGCAGCAGTAGCAGTGGCAGCAGAGTAATACAATCAAATTTGTTTTTTGGAAGATAGCAGTAAAGATATTAGAGATAGTTAGGAATCTATGATAATAGTTTATATGAAGAAAGTAGTAATAGCTAACAGATGATGCTTATAATGTTCATATGCTAATTGTTTGCCTAATTATGTGTACTCTTATAATAGGCCAGATGTTATTATTGTCTCCATTTTACAGATGTTAAACTTAGGTATACAGTTGTTAAATAATTTGCTTAAAGTTTCCATAGGTAGTGTGTGTTGAAGATAAGATTCAAAACAAAAATATCTTACTCCTGAGCCTGCGTATTTAATCACTGTCCATTGTTTCTCAGTTAATAATAGAGAAAGCAGTAATGGAAAGGAATATTGTATTCAAGGGGGATTTTTAAATTAGAATCAATGGAATTTGATGACTGACTTTTCATTCAATAAAAATTGATTGAGTTTCTACCACATGGCAAGCACCGGCAGCTAAAGCAAGGGAAAAAAAAAACAAAACAGGATGGCACCTGTTCTCAGGAAGCATATTTGCCACTGCAAGAACAAACATTTTGTGGTTTATATTAAGAACCAAAAAAGAAAAATAGAATAATAGATAATAGAAAATAATACAAGGGGATCTACTTTAGTTCAGTCACCTGTGACTCTGAGAGGCGGCCTTTAAACTGAGATATGAAGAATCCTGTATGATTGTGTGTGTGTGTGTGTGCTTAGTCGCTCAGTCATGTCCAACCCTTTGTGACTGTTTGGACTGTAGCCTGCCAGGATCCTCTGTTCATGGGATTTTTCAGGCAAGAATTCTGGAGTGTGTTGCTATTTCCTCCTGCAGGGGATCTTCCCAACCCAGGGATCAAAACCTTGTCTCCTGGGCCTCCTGCATTGCTGGTGCATTCTTTACACTTTGAGCCATTGGATAGAGAATAATGATTCATTATTTCAGTTCCTGTTACTGTTTTGTGTTTTCAGTGAGAAAAATACAGTAATCTGGTAGGAAAGTTTCAGGAAGTAGTTTAAACTAGAATTTGAAACAGAGTATGCTTTCTGTAGATGAACAGGAGATTGTTGGGGGGGCGGGGGGAAGGGAGGGATTCCAAATCCCAAAAGGACACAAAGAAAATTGCAGATATCCAAAAGCAAAAAAGTTCTAGAGAGACGATAATTGGATTGATTTAGTGGGGCTGACTAAGGGTTCTTTTATGACAGTCAGTAATAGTAAAGCTAGAAAGCTGATTCCTGATAGAATGTGGGGGGAGTTTAAATGCAAGATTCAACATGTTAGAATCTCCTCCTGTAGGTGATGAAGAAGTCCTGAAGACTAGGAAGGAAGGAAGGGACAGAATGAGAATACCATTAATCTGAGAATGCTGTTTAGCAGACTGCAGTCAGCAAGTTTATATGAAGCCCTTTCCCAGACAGGCAGAGATAAGATGAGGACTACACTCTAGGAACTGGAGTCCTCCTCAACAATCAAGACAGCACGCAGGGCTGGCACAAGAAATTCAGATATCCTGAAAGACACTAGAAACAGCCAGACTAGAACATCCAAGATGTACTCATCCATCTAAAATGCAATGTGAAATATAAGAGCCAAGATGTAGAGTCAAAACAAGGTAAGAGTAACTGAGAGATTCGCAGCAGGTAGACATGGCAGGGTAACCTGAGGCTAAAGAAATGCCCACGTCAGAGAACATACGCGGTCACAGCCCAAAGGCGAGATGCAAAACGGGGGTGGCGTTGTAAAGGTAAGAGATATTTCAAAATAAGACTACATCAGATTTGTCAACTATTAGATGCCAATTGAACTTGGTGAATGCAAAAATGGTGATGCTACTACTAGAAATGGGGAGACAAGCAAAGTCTACTTTCAAAAGGTGACAGGAAGATAAAGAATTTGGTTTTGGACATGTGATTTTGAAGTGATGCTAGGTCCAAGTAGAAATGTCTTCAAGGTCATAGAGATGTGAGGGTGGAGGTCAGGATTGTAGGTAGGCACTGTTAGTATAGCTAGAACCAAATGAAGGTGTTGAAAAACATGAAGTTTCAAAGAGACAGAAGTTAAGAAGCGAGAAAAACCAAGAGCTAAAACCAGACCCTCTCTGTTTGAGACAAAAGCAGAAAGGGAGAAAAAGGAAAAAATTGAAGAGATCAGTTCAGTCACTCAGTTGTATCTGACTCTTTGTGACCCCTATGGACTGCAGCACACCAGGCCTCCCTGTCCATCACCAACTCCCAGATCTTACTCAAACTCATGTCCATTGAGTTGGTGATGCCATCCAACCATCTCATCTTCTGTTGTCCCCTTCTCTTCCCACCATCAGTCTTTCCCAGCATCCGGGTGTTTTCAAATGAGTCAGTTCTTCATATCAGGTGGCCAAGGTATTGGAGCTTCAGCCCAGCATCAGTCCTTCCAATGAATATTCAGGACTGATTTCCTTTAGGATTGACTGGTTTAAACTCCTTGCAGTCCAAGGGACTCTCAAGTGTCTTCTCCAGCACCACAGTTCAAAAGCATCAATTCTTTGGCATTCAGCTTTCTTTATAGTCCAACTCTCACATCCATACATGACTACTGGAAAAGCCATAGCTTTGACTAGACATTACTTTGTCAGTAATGTCTCTGCTTTTCAATATGCTGTCTAGGTTTGTCATAGCTTTTCTTCCAAGGAGCAAGCGTCTTTTAATTTCATGGCTGCAGTCATCATCTGCAGTGATTTTGGAGCCCAAGAAAATAAAGTCTGTCACTGTTTCCATTGTTTCGCTTTCTATTTGCTGTGAACTAATGGGACTGGATGTCATGATCTTTGTTTTTTGAATGTTGAGTTTTAAGCCAGCTTTTTCACTCTTCTCTTTCACTTTCATCAAGAGAGTCTTTAGTTCCTCTTCACTTTCTGCCATAAAGGTGATGTCATCTGCATATCTGAGGTTATTGATATTTCTCCTGGCAGTCTTAATTCTAGCTTGTGCTTCATCCAACCCAACATTTCACCTGATATACTCTGCATATAAGTTAAATAAGCAAGGTGACAATATACAATATATTGAAGAAGTACGAGAAAATTAAAATTGGCTAATGTCTCAGAACCCAGAGAGGACTATATGAATGGGGATGGGCACTAGGTGAGAGTAGATGCTAGTAGCTTCAGGTTCTTGCCAGTTTGTCCCCTGCCCTCTCCATGTCCTCCTCTGCCCACTCTCCAGCACTTCCTCACATAAGTAACCCTCTACATGGTCAGGGCATCCTTTGCCTCCAGAGGATAGCAGGAATGGAGAAAGAAATGCCAACACTTAGATTGTGAATTTCAGAGTAGGCCCTTGAAACTAGTAGATTTTTGTTTTAAAAAGCTGAGCTTCAGAAAGATTGAAGCCGAAGACTTCTTGGGCTTGCTTGATGGTTCAGTGGCAAAGAATCCGCTTGCAATGCAGGAGACATGGGTTCGATCGCTAGGTCAAGAAGATCCCCTGGAGAAGGAAATGGCAACCCACTCCAGTAATCTTGCCTGAGAAATACCATGGACAGAGGAGCCTGGCAGGCTACAGTCCATGAGGTTACAACGAGTCGGACACAACTGAGCAACTAGACAGAAGTTCTTCTGTAAAAGAGCCAAGGTAACACCTCTTGCCACCCTCTGAGTACAAGAGGTTCAAGAGCAAAAGGAGAAAGCTTAGACTCTGGCAGGTCCTCACGAGGGGCATTTTTCCTGCTCATCCAAGAGTCAGTATTGGGGGGAGGATGGTAGATAACAGGCTCACCATAGGAGCCTTGAGGGGATCTGTAGATGAGACTTGGGTCTGCTTCACATCAGAGCTCTGCAAGTGAAGCTGGAAGCACGCCAAAGAAGTGCCTTGGGCCACAACATGCTGAAGCCACTGGGACAGAGAAGCCCAGTGACAGTAATGGGTGGCTCACGGCCCTGGGGAAGCGTGGAGACACCCTTTCCTTGCTTCAGAGGATAAAATATACAAAGGAAACAGCCAAGGGACCAAAGGGTGCAAGGTTCTTAAAAAAGATTACATCTGCAGACCTCAGGGTGGACTGTGCCAACAGAAACCCAGAGGCAGACCTGGTATATGTCAACATGAGCAATGACCAGCCACCTCAGGGGACTCAGAGGGGAATAATCTGCTTATTCAATGCCATACTGCTGTACATGACCCCTCCAACACCTGCTCCCTCTCTCTTCCCCTTAAATGAGATGCCATCCTAGGCAAAGGAGGGAAAGCACCCTGAACTGGACTACACTTAAGCCTAAATTACTGAGAAATTACCGTGTTTGCCCGAGTTTGCTAAGTTGCTAAGTTGCTTCAGTCGTGTCCGACTCTGTGCGACCCCACAGACGGCAGCCCACCTACCTCAGGTTATAAGGTAAACCTCTCTATTATCAGATGGAAACAAGAGCTAGAAGTAGAAATTAGATTTTGTTGTGGAAAAATAAAGTGAAGTGTTATATTTTGCACACCTTTGTGTCTGTGGGATTTGCACCTGCTATATGAACAGGCCTAAAAACTATGTTGTTCCTTGAATAATTACAGTGATCTATTTTTGATACAAACCGAAAAAAGGCACAAAAATGGTAAAAATTGAGAATAAAATCATACCTAAGCAATATGTAATAGTACCACAATGGTATATGAGGTTATGGGTGTCAGAGGAAAAAAGGAGTTTTTTATTCCATTATAGACTGCAAGGAGACCAAACCAGTCCATTCTGAAGGAGATCAGCCCTGGGATTTCTTTGGAAGGAATGATGCTAAAGCTGAAACTCCAGTACTTTGGCCACCTCATGCAAAGAGTTGACTCATTGGAAAAGACTCTGACGCTGGGAGGGATTGGGGGCAGGAGGAGAAGGGGATGACCGAGGATGAGATGGCTGGATGCATCACGGACTCGATGGACATGAGTCTGAGTGAACTCCGGGAGATGGTAATGAACAGGGAGGCCTGGCGTGCTGCATTTCATGGGGTCGCAAAGAGTCGGACACGACTGAGCGACTGAACTGAACTGAACTGAACTGAAGTGATACTCAGTTTTTACTACCACTCTTCTAATGATAGCTATAAAGGACATTAAATATAATCTGTATCATTTAAGTATGTCAAGTACCATTCAACTTCTAAGAATGTAGAGATGAAATCTTCTAGAAACAAGTCAACTGAATGCTTTTGCAATTATTTAGACAAACGATCAATTTTTACCCCCAAAATGCTATATCAGTGTAGAAAATGCTTTTAAAAATCCATTGCATTATTCCAGCTGAGGGTTGTGAGTGAAATGCAGCAATGGTTTATTTTAATACAAAAAAAAAAAAAGCTTTAAAAATAAAATCTAACTCCATTGAAGGGGGGAAAAAAAGGCAATATACTATTTTAATGTCAAATATTATCAGATTTGATCAATTTAAAAATGCATGCAATCTTGGCTTTTTTGGGTACCCCTAACCAGATCGCAGAGTTCAAGGTGGTAAGTATAACAAAAGCTAGGTAACAAATACAGTCTGGCTCTGAACTTTTATCCGTCAATTCTGCTGGATAAAAAAAAAAAAAACTATCAGTGTTGAACCGCATAACGTTCCAGGAACCTCATGTCTCTTCTTAGTGTTAATTCCTTTACCAAACGGGGGACTTACTTAGAGGTTCAGGAAGTCTCTGTTCCCAGATATCTGCTTAAAGTCTTAGTCCTGGGGGCACCATCAGTCTGAATGGGTCTCTTCTCTGTTATTGATGAGCTCCTTCAGGTAACCATTACAGAAAACCTATAGTGGGTAGATGGTTGGTTCTACATCTAGGTTCTTCCTAGACCAGATGAAGTATATTAATCCTAAAATGCAAAAGGCATTTCCACTTCAAAAATCCAGAAGAAGATATACTCTGTTAGCACAGATTCACAATTTACCAAAGCCTGGGCAACTTATGCAGGCCGAGAGGGCTCGCTTTTCCAGAAGCAGAAATGAGGAGGGAGCTCTGTGCTGTCTGGAACTCTTGACTGTCATCAGCAAACTCTCTTATTTTTTCATTCTCTTCTCTCATCATTTCCTTCACCTTCTTACTCTATTTAACCCCTTGGGATCCTCTATGTACAAGCTCTTTTTCTTCCATTTACCTGGAAATATTGGGCATGTGAGTAAAATAAGATGTGAGACAGGGCTGCTCCTTACTTCCCCTCCAGGTCCATCTCTTTTTCTCCTCCCTAAAGTTCCCTGACTTTGAATCTCAAATCATGTGTCTATACCACCCATTAGGGCTTCCCCGATGGCTCAGCAGGTAAAGAATCTACCTGCAATGCAGGAGACACAGGAGACACGGGTTCAAACCCTGGGTCAAGGAGAGCCCCTGGGGAAGGAAATGGCAACCCATTCCAGTATTCTTGCCTGGAAAATCCCATGGACAGAGGAGCCTGGTGGGTTACAGTCTAAAGGATTGCAAAGAGTTGACACAGCTGAGCAACTACACATGCACACAAACCCCTCTTATCTCTTCTTGTTGCAATCATCCACCAGGTCCACCAGATTTTAACTCCTGGCTCATTAAAAAAAAAAAAAACTATCAGTGTTGAACCGCATAACGTTCCAGGAACCTCATGTCTCTTCTTAGTGTTAATTCCTTTACCAAACGGGGGACTTACTTAGAGGTTCAGGAAGTCTCTGTTCCCAGATATCTGCTTAAAGTCTTAGTCCTGGGGGCACCATCAGTCTGAATGGGTCTCTTCTCTGTTATTGATGAGCTCCTTCAGGTAACCATTACAGAAAACCTATAGTGGGTAGATGGTTGGTTCTACATCTAGGTTCTTCCTAGACCAGATGAAGTATATTAATCCTAAAATGCAAAAGGCATTTCCACTTCAAAAATCCAGAAGAAGATATACTCTGTTAGCACAGATTCACAATTTACCAAAGCCTGGGCAACTTATGCAGGCCGAGAGGGCTCGCTTTTCCAGAAGCAGAAATGAGGAGGGAGCTCTGTGCTGTCTGGAACTCTTGACTGCCATCAGCAAACTCTCTTATTTTTTCATTCTCTTCTCTCATCATTTCCTTCACCTTCTTACTCTATTTAACCCCTTGGGATCCTCTATGTACAAGCTCTTTTTCTTCCATTTACCTGGAAATATTGGGCATGTGAGTAAAATAAGATGTGAGACAGGGCTGCTCCTTACTTCCCCTCCAGGTCCATCTCTTTTTCTCCTCCCTAAAGTTCCCTGACTTTGAATCTCAAATCATGTGTCTATACCACCCATTAGGGCTTCCCCGATGGCTCAGCAGGTAAAGAATCTACCTGCAATGCAGGAGACACAGGAGACATGGGTTCAAACCCTGGGTCAAGGAGAGCCCCTGGGGAAGGAAATGGCAACCCACTCCAGTATTCTTGCCTGGAAAATCCCATGGACAGAGGAGCCTGGTGGGTTACAGTCTAAAGGATTGCAAAGAGTTGACACAGCTGAGCAACTACACATGCACACAAACCCCTCTTATCTCTTCTTGTTGCAATCATCCACCAGGTCCACCAGATTTTAACTCCTGGCTCATGTCACTCTCTTCAACACAATTACAGTATTCATTTAGTCATTTCAAAATCCAGATAGATGATCTTTCCAATAGTGTAGCCACTAAAATCCCTTGCCTGCTCTCCTCCATCATCTTGTCCATCACTTTGCAACAGCCACTCAGTCCTATGAGGCATCTTCAGTTTAGTTCAGTTCAGTCACTCAGTTGTGTCCAACTCTTTGCGACCCCATGGATTGCAGCACACCAGACCTCACTGTCCATCACCAACTCCCGGAGTTTACTCAAACACATATCCATTGAGTCAGTGATGCCATCCAACCATCTCATCCTCTGTCATCCCCTTCTTCTCCCACCTTCAATCTTTCACAGCATCAGGATCTTTTCCAATGAATCAGTTCTTCTCATCAAGTGGCCAAAGTATTGGAGTTTCAGCTTCACCATCACCTCTCCTTCCTTGCTCCCTCCCTCTTTTTCTATTGATTACTGTCATAACTCCCTAACTGATTTTTCTGCCCTCAATCTCTAAATTATACTCTCCATACAGTAACTATAATAAATCTGTTAATATGTAGGTCAGATCCCATCACGTCTCTGTTCAAAAAACTCTAATCCCAGGACTTCCCTGGCTGTCCAGTGGTTACGACTCATGCTGCCAATGCAGGAGGGGACCTGGGTTCAATCCTTGGTCTGGGAACTAAGATCTTACACACCACAAGGCATGGCCAAAAAATTGAAAAAAATTTTTTTAATTAAATTAAAAAACTCAAATTCCTTCTATCTCACAGACTAAATCCCAAAGTCCCTACAATGACTTACCAGGGCCTACAACCAAATATTTGTACTTAGTAAATATTCGTTGAAAGTGAATAAATATAAATATTTATTAATAAAGAACTATCCTAAAAATCTAAGGATGCCCTCTCTGTGTTCTCCTCCTGATAGCTAAGGGTTATACCTGGCATACCCTCTAGATCATTAGGGGAAACTTTTTCTTATTTTAACTTGAACTCTCTGAGGCCAAGGACAAAATGCTGATTATTTTTATAAACTTATCACATAACATGATGTCTGGCACAAAGTAGACTCATATATTTTTGTGTTTACCACAAAATACCATATGTGAGGGAAGAAAGGATCTATGTGGAATTAGCGAACCTTCCCAGGTGGCTTAAGAAATTCATTACCAATATGAAATAGATTTCTGCTGCCACTTATCCTGAAGGATACTGTCAAAACCTTTCACATGATAAAGACATTCATCAGAAATCAACACTGCGTTTTGGAATGGAATTCCAGTTGGGATCCATGTCTGAAATCTTAGTTTGCTTTCTCTATCCTGAATCTTTTAATCTATAGGGAGTTTCTTTCCCACTTGGCAGCACACAAGCTTCCCGTACTTCAATGTCAGTCGCTTCATGAGATAACTTCCTACTTCTTTGGAATGACATACAGACTCTCTAAAGTGACTTTCAACTCTGCTGTGCATCCTCTATTTTAAGTCAAACCATCCTCAATGAACTCCTCTCAGACATGATGGAATCTCATCCTGGTCTTGTAGTATAATATAGTAACACAGAGACAATCAAGGACAAACTTCAGTTTGTTTATTTAAAACAAAAAGAAAAGCTTCTGCATTTTTTAAATTCATTTATTTGTTTATTTATTCTATTTTTGACTCTTCTGGGTCTTCATTGCTGCACACAGGATTTCTCTAGTTGTGACAAGTGCAGGTTACTCTCTCGTTTCAGTGTGTGGGCTTGTCATTGCAGTGAGTTCTCTTGTTGCAGAGCACAGGCTCTAAGCCCAAGCAAGAGCTTCAGTAGTTACAGCTCAAGGGCTCTGGAGCACTGACTCAGAGACTTGAGGCATGTGGGATCTTTCCAGAGCAGGAATCAAACCCAAGTCCCCTACACTGGCAGGCAGATCCTTAACCACTGGACTACCAGGGAAGTCCCACATGTTTCTGTATTTAGAAACGCTTTCTGGAAGGAAATCTAAGACACTATTAACAGTAGTAACCTTTGGCAATGGATAAAATGTTGGCATAGAGAATAAAAAAAGGATTTTCCTTTTTCACTTCTATACCTTAGGAAAGTTTTAAATCCTTGAGTGTCTGAATTTATGAGCTCAAACACATCCTTCCCAGCCAGACTTAGGGATCACTTCTGCTTCCCAGCTTGCATATCCTTACAATCCAAGCTTCTCTCCTCCTTCCAGAGCCCTTGCCTAGAGTGCCCTTCAATTTCAGAAGGTTGTATTTTTTAAAATGTGTTTTGAGAATAGCTTAAATTAAGGGAAAAACAGGATAAATCCTTATAAAAGTTTTGCAAATGTACTTTGCTTCTCTGTTGGCATGTCCAATGGTCTCATTCAAATCATTTCACAATAATAATAAGAGCTAGCATTTATTGATCCTTGTCTAAGTGCTTTACATGCATTACTCACTGAAGACTCATAAGAACTCCCTAAGGTAGTTGTTCACATAAGGAAAGTAAGACACTGAGAGCTTGAGTAACTTGCCAAAGAGCTTAAGGAACTTGCTAGGGAGAGCAGATTCAGGATTCAAACCTTGGCAGTCAGTATGTAATTTCCCTCTTAATCAGCAAGCTATGCTATCTCTTTCCATACAAAAATTTTAAAGAGATTTTTTTCTATGAATTAAAAATGAAAAAATGAATGTAAGTATTTAATCTAGATCATTATGTTTTTCAAAGTAAAATTTGGGCTAGATAGTTTTTTTTTTGGTGTGTTATTTTATTATGAATTGCTTTTCTTTTTCCCCGATTTATATTATACTGTATGTATATATATACATATAATATATATGTATGACTTCCCAGATGGTGCTAATGGTAAAGAACCTGCCTGTCAATGCAGGAGACGTCAGAGACGCAGGTTTGATCCCTGTGTCACGAAGGTCCCCTGGAGGAGGGCAAGGCAAAGCTCCAGTATTCTTGCCAAGGTGAATCCCATGGACACAGTAGCCTGGCCAGCTACAGTCCATAGGTTCACAAAGAGTTGGACACAACTGAAGTGACTTAAATACATACATTTACTTGGGGGAAGTTTGTATGCAAGTTATAGTATCTGTGGGTCTAAATAGGATTGGGGACTGCTGGCTAGGGCAATAGTTCCCAGCAGGGGGAGGCGGGTTTGATCCCCAGTCAGGGAAATAACATACCATATGCCATGCAGCATGGTCAAAAAAAAAAAGAATACAATAGTTTTAATTCTGTATCCTTTGAAGTTTCCTCTTTCCCTTGGGGATTTGTGGAAACTTGACTTGATGCCTTAAATTCAAAGATTGTGTTAGTACAGAGCCCTTTCAAATCCTGCCTAAGTCTCCACTCAGATACTGCACTTGGGCACAAAGTTCAAGCAGTTTCCATGAAAGCAAAATAAAGAAACAGTACTTGTACTGAAGATTTGGAATCAGATATGTGGCATCTGTTGCCTATTACAAGAAGTCCAAGCACTTCTGCTAGCTGCATCTTATTATCAGAGTCACCAAGGAAAACACAACACAGTCAAGAAACGGATGGAACGATGCTTTACTCACACAGAGAAGAAGAAACAGAGCAAAATCAGCTTCAGGAGTGCACAAGGGTTCCCCATAGCTATTGGGTCATTCCCAGAAGCCAACACAGGGCATCTGTCCTACACACGCCCGTCTCACAAGGCAACAGAAGGACCCCATCCCTTTCCGTCAGGGGACAGATATAGCAGGGTGACTGGTCAGGTATCATACGACATACACACTTAAGTAGATCAAAGGGGTACTACACATTGGGCGTGAAACACGAGAAGGTGTTTCCACATGGTGACTAGCCCCAGCACAGTCTGTGAGCACACTTTATCTTTTGATAAGAAAGTGTCCCAGGTTTAAGGGCCATTCTTAGGCATCGAAAAAGGGCTTGAAGACTGTGTGCATGAGACTGCTTTTCCAAATATCTAGAAATATCACAGGGGAATAATCTAGAATTTTACAATGCAATGAAGGGCTAGGAGGCTGAGTGAGAAGGAATTGGAGCAGGAAGGCAAGGATAAGAGAATATGGTGAGAGAATATTAAGGTTAGAAATGTAGACCTTTTCCTAATGTGACTTAAAATATCTTTAAGTGAAGGATAAATATAACATCTATGGTTAATACTTTAAGCATCTTAAATACTTTTAAGCTTTAGTTCAGTTCAGTCGCTCAGTCACGTCTGACTCTTTGCAGCCCCCTGGACTGTTGCATGCCAGGCCTCATTATCCATTATCAACTCCCAGAGTTTACTCAAACTCATGTCCATCAAGTTGGTGATGCCATCCAACCATCTCATCCTCTGTCGTCCCCTTCTCCTCCCACCTTCAATCTTTCCCAGCATCAGGGTCTTTCCCAATGAATCAGTTCTTCGCATCAGGTGGCCAAATTGTTGGAGTTTCAGTTTCAGCATCAGTCCTTCCAATGAACACCCAGGACTGATTTCCTTTAGCATGGACTGGTTGGATCTCCTTTCAGTCCAAGGGACTCTCAAGAGTCTCCTCCAACACCACAGTTCAAAAGCATCAATTCTTCGGCACTCAGCTTTCTTTATGGTCCAACTCTCACATCCATACATGACTACTGGAAAAACCGTAGTTTGACCAGACAGACCTTTGTTGGCAAAGTAATGTCTCTGCTTTTTAGTATACTGTCTAGGATGGCATCCAGTCCCACCACTTCATGGCAAGTGGTGGGACTGGATGCCATGATCTTAGTTTTCTGAATGTTGAGTTTTTAAGCTAGAAATGCTGAAAATATTCCCTAAATGAAATAAAATGTGTCATCATTCATTGCATCTGAAAACAATGAATTAATAGCAAAATGTGGAGGAAAAATATCCATTGCAAGGAAATTTCTAAATCAGACTGCAAAGATGTTAATAGACAATATCATTAGTTAAAACATAATTATTGTTTTTACTATATTAAGCAAGAAACTCAAGTAATTAAATAAATAGCTTGCCAAAATTTTTAATCTACTTTTCCCCCAGCTTTATTGAGATATAATTGACATATAACATGTGTAAGTTTAAGGGGATGATTTGATGCATATTATTGTTGTTGTTCAGTAACTGAGTTATATCCAACTCTTTGCAACACGATGGACTGCAGCATGCCAGGTTTCCTGGACCTTCACTATGTCCCAGAGTTTGTTCAAACTCATGTCTATGAGTCGGTGATGCCAACCAACCATCTCATCTTCTGTCACCCGCTTCTCCTCCTGCCCTCAACCTTTCCCAGCCCCAGGGTCTTTTCCAATTTCAAAATGTTACCACATAAGGCTACTTAACACATCCATCCTCTTACAATATTACCTTTGTGTGTGTGTGTTTGTGGCAGCATTTAGATCTACTCTCTTGACAACTTTCAAATATTTACTAGAGTATTGTTAGCTACATTTACATTTCTGAAAATTAGAACCCATAACACATTCTTTTTATAATAGGAAGTTTGTACCCTTGGACCACTTTCACCCATTTTCCCTGCCCTTGGACCCTGGCAAATCAATCTACTCTCTTTCTGTAAGTTTTGCTTTTTCAGATTTCACATATAAATTCTGAAGGAGATCAGCCCTGGGATTTCTTTGGAAGGAATGATGCTAAAGCTGAAACTCCAGTACTTTGGCCACCTCATGAGAAGAGTTGACTCATTGGAAAAGACTCTGATGCTGGCAAGGATTGGGGGCAGGAGGACAAGGGGACGACAGAGGATAAGATGGCTGGATGGCATCAGTGACTCGATGGACGTGAGTCTGAGTGAACTCCGGGAGTTGGTGATGGACAGGGAGGCCTGGCGTGCTGTGATTCATGGGGTCGCAAAGAGTCGGACATGACTGAGCGACTGAACTAAACTGAGATCACATAGCATTTGCCTTTCTCATCTGACTTATTTCACTTAACCTAATGCCTTATGTTTTATCTATGCTGCTGCTTATGGACATTTCCTTCTGAATAATATTTAATATACATATAGCACATTCATTATTCATTCATCTGTTATTGGCCACTTTGGATGTTTCCATGTATTGGCTGTTGTGAGTAATGCTCCAATGGATATGAGAATTGAAGTCTCTGCAAAATTCTGATTTCATTTCCTTTGGAGATAAATCAGGAAGTGGGCTTGCTGGATCATATGGAAGTTCTAGATTTAATTTTGGGAGAAACCTCCATACTGTCTTTCACAGTGACTGCACCAGCTTGCATCCCCATCAATCATTTCAGTTCAATTCAGTCGCTCAGTCGTGTCCGACTCTTTGTGACCCCATAAATTGCAGCACGCCAGGCCTCCCTGTCCATCACCAACTCCTGGAGTTCACTCAAACTCACATCCATCAAGCCGGTGATGCCATCCAGCCATCTCATCCTCTGTCGTCCCCTTCTCCTCTTGCCCCCAATCCCTCCCAGCATCAGAGTCTTTTCCAATGAGTCAACTCTTCGCATGAGGTGGCCAAAGTACTGGAGTTTCAGCTTTAGCATCATTCCTTCCAAAGAACACCCAGGACTGATCTCCTTCAGAATAGACTGGTTGGATCTCCTTGCAGTCCAAGGGACTCTCAAGAGTCTTCTCCAACACCTCAGTTCAAAAGGATCAATTCTTCGGCACTCAGCTCTCTTCACAGTCCAACTCTCACATCCATACATGACCACTGGAAAAACCACAGCCTTGACTAGACGAATCTTTGTTGGCAAAGTAATGTCTCTGCTTTTGAATATGCTATCTAGATTGGTCATAACTTTCCTTCCAAGGAGTAGTGCACTAAAATTTCCTTTACTCCACATCCCCACCAACACTTTAGTCTTTTTGATAATAGCCATTTTAATAGGTATAAGTTGATATCTCATTGTGGTTTTCATTTGCATTCCCCTAATTATGAGTTATACTGAGCATTTTTTCTTGCACCTCTTGGCCATCTGTATGTCTTTTTTGGAAAGGAATAATGTCTATTTAGGTCCTTTACCTATTTTTAAATTCAAATATTTTTAAATACTGAATTGTAAAAGCTTTTATGTCTTTTGGATATTAATTCCTTATCAGATATATGATTTACAAATATTTCCTCCCATTCTGTAAGATGTCTTTTCAATTTTTTATTGTTTCTTTTGCTGTGCAGAAGGTTTTTAGCTTTACATAGTCCTACTTGTTGATTTTTATTTTTGTTGCTTATGTTTTTGTTGTCACAGCCAAAAAATCATAGCCAAGATCACTGTCAAGAAGTTTTCCTGATGTATTCTTCTAGGAATTTTATTATTCTAAATCTTACATTTAAACCTTTAATCCATTTAAAGTAAATTTTTTGTAGTTGCAAGACAGGAATCTACTTTCAGTCTTTTGCCTATAACTATCCATTTGTCCCAACACCATTTATTGAAGAGATTGTTTCTTCCTGATCGAGTTTTCTCAACTCCTTTGTCACATTTTAGTTGATTGTTTATGTGTGGATTTATTTCTGTGGGCAGCACTTGGGGAAAGGGGTTTTACAGCTCTCAGTAAGATTTCAGATCAGAGTGAAGGGTTGGTGGTGGTGGTGGGGTGTGTGTGTGTGTGTGTGTGTGCGCGCGAAGGCAGATTGTGTAGAGCACTTTTGGCTACTGTAAAATTTTTAACTTTTTCACTGAGTGTAATGGGAAGCCAATGGAGGCTTTTGAGCAAAGAATTACGTGATTGAACTTAATATTTAACAGGATCACTTTGGCTGCTGTGTTGAGAATAGAGATGGGCCACAAGGTATGGTAACAGGAAGAACTGTTAGGAGGTTACTACAGTAATGTGTTTGAGAACTAATGCCCTTGGACCAAGGTGGAAGTGATGAAGGTGGAGAGAAGTGATTGGATTCTAGGTATGTTGGAAGCACACATCACACATGTTATGGGAAATGAAGGAAAGAGAAGAGTCGAGGGTGACCCAAGGCTTCAGACATAAGCAACTTGAGGGATTAAATAACCCTTATCTGAGGTACAGAAGACTGTGAAAGGACAAGCAGGAGAGGAGATGACTAGGAAGCTGGCCTTGCAGTATTAAATCTGAGGTATCAATTAGACTTCGGAGTAAAATCATCAAGTAGGAAACTGTATATAACAGTATCTATAGTCTGAGGAAAAGTCTAGGCTGGGGATATACATTTGGGAAGACTAAAGAGACAGGACTACCAGACCACCTTAACTACCTCCTGTGAAACCTGTATGCAGATCAAGAAGCAACAGTTAGAATCGGACACAGAACAGTGGACTGGTTCCAAACTGGGAAAGGAGTACTCAAGGCTGTATATTGTCACACTGCTTATTTAACTTATATGCAGAGTACATCATGAGAAATGACAAGCTGGATGAAGCACAAGCTGGAATCAAGATTGCCAGGAGAAATATCAATAACCTCAGATATGCAGATGACACCACCCTGATGGCAGGAAGTGAAGAAGAACTAAAGGCCCTCTTGATGAAGGTAAAAGGAAAGAGTGAAAAAGATGGCCTAAAACTCAACATTCAGAAAACGAAGATCATGGCATCTGGTCCCATCACTTCATGGCAAATAGATGGGGAAACAATGAAAACAGTGTCAGACTTTGTTGGGGGGGGGGGTTCCAAAATCACAGCAGATGGTGACTGCAGCCATGAAATTATAAGATGCTTGCTTCTTGGAAGAAAAGCTACGACCAACTTAGACAGAATTTTAAAAAGCAGAGGAATTACTTTGCCAAAAAAGGTCAGAATAGTTAAAGCTATGGTTTTTCCAATAGTCATATGCCAAAGTGAGAATTGGACCATTCAGTTCAATTCAGTCACTCAGTCATGTCCAACTCTTTGCGACCCCATGAACTGCAGCACGCCAGGCCTTTCTGTCCATCACCAACTCCCAGAGTCCACCCAAATCCATGTCCATTGAGTTGGTGATGCCATCCAACCACGTCATGCTCTGTCATCCCCTTCTCCTCCTGCCCTCAACCTTTCTCAGCATCAGGGCCTTTTCAAATGAGTCAGCTCTTTGCATCAGGGGGCCAAAGCATTGGAATTTCAGCTTCAACATCAGTCCTTCCAGTGAATGTTCAAGACTGATCTCCTTTACGATGGACTGGTTGGATCTCCTTGCAGTCCAAGGGATTCTCAAGAGTCTTCTCCAACACCACAGTTCAAAAGCATCAATTCTTCACCACTCAGCTTTCTTTATAGTCCAACTCTCACATCCATACATGACTACTGGAAAAACCATAGCCTTGGCTAGACAGACCTTTGTTGGCAAAGTAATGTCTCTACTCTTTAATATGCTATCTAGGTTGGTCATAACTTTTCTTCCAAGGAGTAAGCGTATTTTAATTTCATGGCTGCAGTCACCATCTGCAGTGATTTTGGAGACCAAAAAAAAAAAAAAGTCTGACACTGTTTCCACTGTTTCCCCATCTATTTCCCATGAAGTGATGGGACCAGATGCCATGATCTTCGTTTTCTGAATGTTGAGCTTTAAGCCAACTTTTTCACTCTTCTCTTTCACTTTCATCAAGAGGCTTTTTAGCTCCTCTTCACTTTCTGCCATAAGGGTGGTATCATCTGCATATCTGAGGTGATTGATATTTCTCCTGGCAATCTTAATTCCAGCTTGTGTTTCTTCCAGTCCAGCGTTTCTCATGATGTACACTGTATATAAGTTAAATAAGCAGGGTGACAATATACAGCCTTGACGGATTCCTTTTCCTATTTGGAACCAGTCTGTTGTTCCATGTCCAGTTCTAACTGTTGCTTCCTGACCTGCATACAGGTTTCTCAAGAGGCAGGTCAAGTGGTCTGGTATTCTACTTTCTTTCAGAATTTTCCACAGTTTATTGTGATCCACACAATCAAAAGCTTTGGCATAGTCAATAAAGCAGAAATAGATGTTTTTCTGGAACTCTCTTGCTTTTTTAATGATCCAGCAGATGTTGATAATTTGATCTCTGATTCCTCTACCTTTTCTAAAATCAGCTTGAACATCTGGAAGTTCATGGTTCACGTATTGCTGAAGCCTGGCTTGGAGAATTTTGAGCATTACTTTACTAGCGTGTGAGATGAGTGCAATTATGTGGTAGTTTGAACATTCTTTGGCGTTCCCTTTTTTGGGATGGGAATGAAAACTGACTTTTTCCAGTCCTGTGGCCACTGCTGAGTTTTCCAAATAGAGAAGGCTAAGTGCCAAAGAATTGATGCTTTTGAACTGTGGTGTTGGAGAAGACTCTTGAGAGTCTATTGGACTGCAAGAGATCAAACCAGTCAATTCTAAAGGAAATCAGTCCTGAATATTTATTGAAAGGACAGATGCTGAAGCTGAAGCCTCAGTTACTTTGGCCACTTGATGCAAACAGCTGACTCATCAGAAAAGACACCGATGCGGGGAAAGATTGAAGGCAGGAGGGGAAGAGGACGACAGAGGACAAGATGGTTGGATGGCATCACCGACACAATGGACATGAGTCTGAGCAAACTCTGGGAGATGGTGAAGGACAGGGAAGCCTGGTGTGCTGCAGTCCACGGGGTTGCAAAAAGTCAGACACGACTAATCATCTAAACAACAAGGCTGTTTATATGCCTTTAAAGGCATATAAGCCACAAGATTGGATGATATTAATATCTTAATGGGAGTGGATACATAAAGAGAAAAAAAAGGTCCAAAGGCTGAGGCCTGGTATCCTTTACAATTAAGAGCTGAGCAGATGAAAAGGAACCAAGAGTAACAAAAAAGGAGTAGTCAGTGAGATAAGAAGAAAATTGGGAATTATTATTCTGCCACACCTAAGTTTATCCTAATTTTATTATGAAACTTCTGTATGAATCAACAACTAATTCTGGACTTCACCTGACTTTTTTCCCATCTATCAGTACTTGAAAATTTCATAAAATCCTCCTTCCCAAGGATAGTACAAAGACAAGGGGAGACAGCCTGTAAGATGAGTACTCACAGATGAGTAAGGATAAGGGATCAATGACACACTGAATTTACTAGCCTCTCAGAACACTCAGGAATGGTATGACCTAAAATGAAGTAGAGGGGAATTGTAGTCACAAATAGGAAAAACATTGGAGGAATATTAAAAGTGTGATTATTGAATTATTATATGATTTGGGAATAACAATGTATTAACAATTATGTTAATTTTTTATGAATTTATGATGATAAATCATAGAGACAAGAGCTAAGAAATTCAGTCAAAAGCACATATATTTGATTTAAAGAATAAAAGATTCCTACATTATGGAAATGGATGGATTCACTACAACTTTTCTATTTTCACTCCACGGTTTTATACTTTATGTCATTTTAAATGAATGCTTAAGATGTTTTCATTGTTCATTTATTTCAATACATATTAT
>SJYT01037067.1:252517-311531 GCA_006410635.1 Cephalophus harveyi | reverse complement strand
ATGTTTATAAAAGACAGATTAAACATCTTTTTGGTATAGAGAAATACAATGGGATTAAAAAAAAAATTATCAAAGACAGAAATCTCCGTACCTTTTGCTATTTATATATTTATTGAACTAGTAAACTATGCTATTTTAGGAATACTTTGTTATCTATGACTATTTTCATAAATTATTTTTCTCCCACCTTTACCATCTAGACAGGTGCCTATTTAACTCTTTAAAGAGAATTAATTTTTGATGTTTTAAAACAAAATGGTTCCTACTAGTTTGGCAAAGGAAGAACTAGGTGCCAAAAGTAACCTAACTATCTACTTTTGAGGATCAAATAAAAATTTCTCAACTCTCCATTTTTAATGTCTAAAAAACCAGTCTCAAGAATTTCATGTATTTCTAAAATGTATTTTAACATATTATTCTCATTGTTTTTCCTGAGATTCATTGAAGAAGTATATTTTAACTTCAGTTCAGTTCAGTTGCTCTGCTCAGTCACTTCAGTCGTGTCCGACTCTGTGCGACCCCATAGATGGCAGCCCACCAGGCTCCCCCTTCCCTGGGATTCTCCAGGCAAGAACACTGGAGTGGGTTGCCATTTTCTTCTCCAATGCATGAAAGTGAAAAGTGAAAAGTGAAGTCATGTCCAACTCTTAGCGACCCCATGGACTGCAACCTACCAGACTCCTCCATCCATGGGATTTTCCAGGCAAGAGTACTGGAATGGGGTGACATTGCCTTCTCCCCAGTTGCTCAGTCATATCCAACTCTTTGCCACCACATGAACTGTAGCACGCCAGGCTTCCCTGTCCATCACCACTCCCGGAGCTTACTCAAACTCATGTACATGGAGTCGGTGATGCCATCCAACCATCTCGTCTTCTTTCATCCCCTTCTCCTCCTGCCTTCAATCTTTCCCAGCATCAGGGTCTTTTCCAATGAGTCAGTTCTTCACATCAGGTGGCCAAAGTATTGGAGTTTCAGCTTTAGCATCAGTCCTTCTAGTGAATGTTCAGGACTGATTTCCTTTAGGATTGACTGGTTTGACCTCCTTGTAGTCCAAGGGACTCTCAAGAGTCTTCCCATACCACAGTTCAAAAGGACCAATTCTACAGTGCTCAGCTTTCTTTATGGTCCAACTCTCACATCCATACATGAATACTGGAAAAACCATAGCTTTGACTAGACGGACCTTGGTTGGCAAAGGAACGTCTCTGCTTTTTAACATACTGTCTAGGTTGGTCATAGCTTTTCTCCCAAGGAGCAAGCATCTTTTAATTTCATGGCTTCAATCACTATCTGCAGTGATTGTGGAGTCCAAAAAAATAAAATCTGTCACTGTTTCCATTGTTCCTCATTTATTTGCCATGAAAAGATGGGACCAGATGCCATGATCTTCGTTTTCTGAATGTTGAGCTTTAAGCCAACTTTTTCACTCTCCTCTTTCACTTTCATCAAGAAGCTGTTTAGTTCTTCTTCACTTTCTGGGTGAAGTGGTGTCATCTGCATATCTGAGGTGATTGATATTTCTCCCAGCAATCTTGATTCCAGCTTGTGCTTCATTCAGCCCGGCATTTCACATAATGTACTCTGCATATAAGTTAAATAAGCAGGGTGACAATATATAGCCTTGACATTCTCCTTTCCCTATTTGGAACCAGTCTGTTGTTTCATGTCCAGTTCTAACTGTTGCTTCTTGACCTGCATACAGATATTTCAAAATACTCTACAAAAGTAGTGTCAACAGTAAATAGAATTTAATCCCTAGTGTGCTTTTTGGTCAGAGAAGGCAATGGCAACCCACTCCAGTACTCTTGCCTGGCAAATCCCATGGACAGAGGAACCTGGTAGGCTGTAGTCCATGGGGTCGCTAGGAGTCGGACACGACTGACTGACTTCACTTTCATGCATTGGAGAAGGAAATGGCAACCCACTCCAGCGTTCTTGCCTGGAGAATCCCAGGGACAGCAGAGCCTGGTGGGCTGCTGTCTCTGGGGTCGCACAGAGTCGGACATGACTGAAGCGACTTAGCAGCAGCAGCAGCAGTGCTTTTGGTTTGGGCTGTTTGTCATATACAGTAGGAGAAGTGGCTAAGAGATTTATTAAGCTTTGTTCGTCTAAAGCAAATAGTAAACAGGGACCAAAGATTCTGGCTTCCTTGTTATAGAAAATGTAAGATTATTACAACATATAGTAACCACAAGAATGGTAATTGTTGACATTTATCATGATTTGTGTGTTGGGGACTGTACTTGAACTCTACATACATTGCTCCAAAGCCTTACGATAATCTAACAAGACAGCTGTTACTCTTTATATTCTAAAAGATGAAGAAATGAAGGCAGAGAGATGAACCAATGTGCCCAAGGCCACGCACCTAATGAGTGGCAGACCTAGGAAGTGAAGCTGCCCTGTTTCTTATCAAAATATGTTTGGTCATAGAAGGCTTTTGTGTATTACATTACTTCTCAATACATTGTTTTTATAAAAGAACCTAATTTTCCAGACTTTTGGTGATCCAATTATTTATTTCACTCAATAGTAGTGTAGAAGAATCCAGAGTCAGGTCAGGAACCCAGATTTGAAAACTTAGGTGTATAAAATAAAAGTAAATTATTTATTTAAGTTATAGCTACTCCTGTTTTCCTTTGAGCCCCTCACCCAACAGTGAGTAGGAACAAAATTAACTCTTAGTTCAATATATTTTAAAACTTATTACTACATAACCATTTAAATACCCATTTGGGTAATATTTTTATCTCTCCTAGATAAATAGAGGTAGTCTCTCAGAGAGCCTTTCCCTGCTTATCTCCCCAAAATGGTCTTCATGTGACAGGGTAGGGTGTGGCCTTGGTGGGGAGGCGCCAGAGAAGAGCAGGTCAGGAATCTGGTCCTCCGCTTCCTCTGGTGTCCTTTAGTTTAGCTACTGCTTACTTTGAGTCACTGGGACCCAGAGTCATAATCTAAAACCTATTGCCTTGGTCAGGGGCTCGTCTTTCTCCCTGGCTAAGTTTCATTTCAGGCCAAAAAGGAGAAAAAAATTTCATGACTGCCCAGGGCTAGTTGATTGATTTCATCTTTCTTGGAAGTAACCATTATTCCCTTTTACAAACACTTCCACCTTGGTGTATCAGAGTTATTGTTCCTTTTCTGTGATTATCACCACTGGTCTGACTTTCAGTCTACTGTCTCAGTGTGGAGTAAGCAGGAGTTGCAAAGAGTCGGACACAGCTGAGCGACTGAACTGAACTGATGGGGTCACAAAGAGCCAGACACAACTGCGTGACTGAGCACTTTCTTCCTCCGTGAGGACAGGGAGAGACAACCCCTAAACCACTCTAAATTCCAGGTTTCACAGCTCTTGGTCTCTGTCTCTTTGGTAACGGTCATCAATTCAGTTTTCCTGTTTCATGTGGGAACAAATCAGAAGTTTCTTGCTAAAAACTAGGATTTAATTTTTTTTAATTTTAAGTTTTTAAAATTGAAGTGTAGCTGCTGTACAATATTATATAAATTACAGGTGTACAATATAGTGATTCACAATTTTAAAGGTTATACTCCATTTATAGTTATTATAAAATATTAGCTTTATTTCCTGTGTTATACAATATATCCTCATGGCTTACTTTATACATAACAGTTTGTGCCTCTTACTTCTCTACCCCTATATCGCTTCCCTCTTTCCCTCTCCCCACTGGTAACCACTAGTTTGTTCTCTATGTGTATAAGTCTGCTTCTTTTTTGTTATATTCACTAATTTATTGTATTTTTTAGATTACATTTATAAGAGATATAATACAGTTGTTGTCTCTCTCCATCTGACTTATTTCAGTAAGCATAATACCCTCCAAACCCATTCATGATCCTGCAAATGGCAAAATTTCACTCTGTTGATGGATGCTTATGTTGCTTCTGCATCCTGGCAATTGTAAATAACACTGCTATAAATTTTGGGGTGCATATGTCTTCTCAAATTGGTTGGCTTTTTCCAGATACATATCCAGGAGTGGAATTGCTGGATCATGTTGCTGTGCTTAGTCGCTCATTCATGTCTGACTCTTTGAGACTCCATGGACTGTAGCCTGCCAGGCTCCTCTGTCCATGGAGATTCTGCATGCAAGAATACTGGAGTGGGTTGCCATGCCCTCCTCAATGGGATATTCCCAACCCAGGGATCAAACCCAGGTCTCCTGCATGACAGGTGGATTCTTTACCAGCTGAGCTACCAGAGAAGCCCAAGAATACTGGAATGGGTATCCTATCCCTTCTCCAGGGGATCTTCCCCAACCCAGGAATTGAATCAGGGTCTCCTGCATTACAGGTCATATGTGGCAGTCTATTTTTAGTTTTTTGAGAACCCTCCATAGTCTTTTCCACAGTCGCTACACCAACAGTGTACATGAGTTTTTCTTCTCTCCACATCTACACCAATAGTTGTTGCTTGTGCTCTTTTTGATGATAAGCAAACTGACAGGTGTGAGATGATATCTCATTGTGGTTTTGATTTGCAATTTCCCTGATAATTAACAATGTTGAGTATCTTTTCATCTACCTATTGGCCATCTACATTTCCTCCTTGGAAAAAATGTCTTTTCAATTTTTCCCATTATTTAATCAGGTCGTTTCTTTTTAAAATCAGGTTGTATGTTTCTTATCTTGAGTTGTATGACCTTTTTATATGTGGTGGATGTTAATCTTTTTTTAGTCATATCATTTACAAGTATTTTCTCCCATCAGTACCTTGTCTTTTCATTTCATCAATGGTTTCCTTTGCTATGCAAAAGTTTTTAATTAGGTCCCATTTGTTAATTTTTTTGCTTTTACTTCCTTAATTTTCAGAGACAAATCCAAAAATAAAATTGCTACGATTTATATATAAAATGCAGTATTAAAGAATTTTAGTAATTTATTCTCAGAAGGATGTTATCTCTTTTGTAAGCCCTGCACTGTTTGTAACTTTCTGGAGTTAAAGAAGATTTCATGAATACTTTACACTGTCCTGTAATGATGCCAGATATTCAGGATTTAAGACATTTCCTTCATTTTACTTTAATCTTTAATGTAATTGTTGTTTGGTTTGATTTTTGTCCAGAGATCCTCTACTTTATTTCTCTCTGCATGGTGAGGTTCCCATTAACTGAGAATTTGAAATTTATTAAACGCTGCTGCCGCTGCTGCTAAGTCGCTTCTAGTTGTGTCCGACTCTGTGTGACCCCGTAGACGACAGCCCACCAGGCTCCGCCGTCCCTGGGATTCTCCAGGCAAGAACACTGGAGTGGGTTGCCATTTCCTTCTCCAATGCATGAAAGAGAAAAGTGAAAGTGAAGTCACTCAGTCATGTCCGACTTTGTGACCCCATAGACTGCAGGCTACCAAGCTCCTCTGCCCGTGGATTTTCCAGGCAAGAGTACTGGAGTGGGTTGCCATTGCCTTCTCCATTTATTAAATGAACTTCTCATAATTGTTACTGGTATTATTTAATGACTAATTTTAGTTGACTGCTCTTTATAAAATATATTTTTTTCACTAAGCAAGCACAGAATCATAAAGTTCAGGCCTAAAATGGACTTCAGTTATTAATTCATACAAATGTTTTGTTTTACAAAGGAGGAAACTGAAACTCAGAGAAGTTAAGTAATTTGGCCAGTGTTTTATTGCTAGTTTATTAGCAGTTTGGTCAGGACTCCCTAGTCCTTTGGAGAACTTACTAATATTGAATTTGGAATTATTTGTGTAATTTTTCACATATAATCTGGCTTTCCCCACCCTCACTAAAATTATCACACTAAATTAAGCTCTGTCAGGGGCAGGAACTGTCTGTTTTGTTCTCTGCTGTATCCCCAATGCCTGGCACAAGCTCTTGTATATAAGTACATAATAAATATATAAATAAAAATTAAATAAAGGAATGAGTAATGGATGCGCAGATAAAACAAATATGTATATAGATTCTACTAGGATTTAGATACTAGTGCTTGGTTTGGGAGCTGCAAACGCGAATAAGACTGATGTCCAGAAAAGAGGCAGACACAGAAAGCAAGGCCCAAGGATTGATCCACTCTGGGAAATTGTGTTCTTCTCCTGGAATGGGAAGGCAGCCCCAGACTCCTTTATGAACTTCTGCAGGATCCAAGACACGATCGTCACTCAAGACCTTGCACACCATTGCCCCCTAGATGACTGCATATTGAATTTCTGTTCTGTTTTATTTTAAATAAGTGGCTCATAGTAAGTTAAAAATACACCAATGTGTACACAATTTCAGTGGAACAAATGACTCACAGTTCAAATCACATGAAGGGAAATGATTATAAGTCAGCTGTGAACATACTGGTTCCAGAATAATTTAAGGCACTAGCCTGCCTAGTTCAACAAAAACACCAGTGGAGTCTTTCCCATACCTCGTTCACAATCACGTGAAGAATTATTTCCCAGGCTCGTTAGGATCCTTTTGATGTTGGCGTTTGGTGCTGCAATAACATTGTCAGGCTAAGTTGTTTTTTCCATCGAGGAAAGTACCAAAGCTCAGGTGAGATTCCTTCTCCCTGTCTTCATATTCAAACTTTCAGTCATGAGAAGTCCAAGGCCATAAAGGAGTAAGAGCTCTCCATGCATATTAACCATGTATCACCAATCCCTAACACTCTCGTGAGTCAGGTATTTCAAAATGAAACACCTCATGTAGACGTTCAACAGTGGGCAGTGGCCATCAGCAAATCATTATCCATGGGTCAGTTCAATAATATAGGTCTTCTTTATAGAATAAAATGCTTCAGAATGTTGGTTAAATAAAAAGATCAGATAACCAAGAAAAATAGTGTATCAATTATTAGAGTGTGTGGGGAATATATAACAGAGATATTTAACACAAAATTCTTTATTAATGGAAATAGAAAAACTGGTTCTCTGAAAGAACCGGGAGAGTTAAGAACAAAGTCTGTAGCAGTCTCAAGGGAAAAAAAGATGGAGTATTTATGCAGTTTGCATCCTGGCTGATAGAGACAGATAAATGACTAAAGTTTTGAGGTTTAATATGTAGAGTTGCTAATCAACAATTGAAATTGTTCTAAAATTTCAGGCACAAAGAGTAAAAGGAAGCAAACAGAAAGAGATCATTTGTTCTATTGCATGGGCATGTGAAAGTCTGTGGACTTACCTGGCGGTACAGTGATTAAGACTTCGTCTTCCAAAGCAAAGGATGTAGGTCTGATCCCTGTTTGGGGAGCTAGGATTCCACATGCCTCACAGCCAAAAAAACAAAACATAAAACAGAAGCAAAATTGTAACAAATTCAATAAAGACTTTACAAAAAGGAAAGTGTGTCGGTGGATTAGGATTAATAAATTAGAGTTGTTCACAGAGTTGACTGAAACTGTTTGCATATATGCATTCATGTTGTAAGGCTAATTCATACATATTCATATCAACCTAACAGTGAAGATGATGGCCGTTACTTCAAAACAAGGTACAATTGGCACTATCAATGGACATGTTAAACTGTACAGGGTTGTTTACTGGTTTGGTCCAGCATCTTCTGGCCCCTGCCTGGAGGCTCATGACTGCCATAAAAGTAGTGATAGTTCACCATCAAATCATGTTTACTCAACAGAGAGCCTAAGAATTTAACAGGAATCTGTGAACTTTACTCACATTTCACAAACACAGAAAGTGAAATTATTTTGTCATTGAATAATTCATTTAGTATTCTCAAACTTCAGAGCATAGGTACCAAGTGGCTGCCATGGGAAATATTTTTTGCTTATAAAGATTCAAGGTATTTACTGGTTCAATGGCCTAATGGCATATGAAGCAAATGAGATAGCCAGTGAAATCCATCATTTCTTCAGTAATTAGAACAGCTTGAAGCTCTAGGCATTCATGCCTTGGTTCAAGGAAAAATTAAGCCAACAAACCCATATTTACCAAGAGCCAAGGTAGCAACTTCACTTTGCAGTGGTTCATAAGAACTTATATGAGGAAGTTTTTAGGTCTGGTTTATTATCATCATTTCTAATACAGAGAAGTGGCTTCCTGAAGACAATGAGAAGAAAGTTAAAGTGGTGAAGTGAGAATAGCAAGGACAAATTGAGAACTGGATGTGGGGAGGGAGGAGCATTCACACTCCATCAGTTTATTCCGGAGATAAGATTGTTCCACCACATCTTTCACAAGCTCCAATGACAAACTGTTGTCACAGTTATAATATCTCAATGCACAGATATTAATTATCATTCTCATTCTAGTATTCCATGCATTGACACCACATCTTATAAAAACATCATTTATTAGAACAAAAGTCTACAGGATTATATGGGAAGCAGTTGTTCCATGCTGCAGAAATCAAGGAAAACTTTATGAAGAGGATTATTTTCCATCAAGAGCCTTGAAGCAGGAGGAATTTAGACGTGCAGAATTGAGGAGGTATTCCAGGCAGAAAGAAGAGTCTGAGCAAAGGAAAAGGGCATCAGGCAAATGTATCCAAGGAATAGGAAGCAAATCAGTTTATTTGAGCTTACAAGGTGGGAGAGGAAACAGTGGATAATTAGGATCAGGGTATTAAATGATAGAATACAAAATCCAGGAAGCAATGAACTGGAATTTGGAAGCAAAGAGTTAGGTTGAGTTTCAACTCTGCACTTACCAGCTCCATTAACTCTCAAATAACTCATGGAGTTAAAAATTAGTATCTTCATTTTTGTAATAGAGAAAACTGAGGCTTAGATTGATGAATTACTTACAGATATCAGATAGCTGGGTAAGAAAGAGAGTGGAGATAGGACTCCCTGACCAATGACGCTCTTTCCAGTCTCCTCTAGCATCCTCTGCTCCTTCATCACCTTTGGTTTAGCAGCCCTTACCTCTGTGGACATGATGAGCATTTTGCCACACGAACTGTGTCTTTGTTTCCTAAAACCCTAGCACAGTGCTTGAAAATATATGTAACCCATAAATGTTAGCTGAATGAAAGAATGAGTATCTAGCAACCTGTTTTAATGGCGGAATTGAGCCGAGGAGAGAGGCCAAGGCTGGAAATAAACAGATGTAGAAGACATCTGCTAAGAGGTCATTGGTGTAGCCAGCAGACAGATGAGTTAATATGTGGTTGTAATAAATTCGAAGACCATTTAATGAACATATTGACTTCAAGTGAGCATAAGAATATTTTCTCTTTCTACTCATATTGAAAGGTAACTATCAAATCCAAAGATAGGATGACTGTCCCCATGAAGCTCCCAGGGTCATGTTAGGAAGCATCTTCTTTTGAAGGCAGGTACTCAGGATAACAATGATTGACAAAAACTTCCTGTTATCCTTTGACAAATACAATTTTAACATTGGAACTTTCAGCATTTCATTAGCATGAAATAATCTTCACAAACAACACCTGCTAATTTCTGAAAATTACAAAAGAGACTGTTATGAAAGACAAGAGAAGAACAATTCAAAATTTCCCTAAAAGGAATGTGCCATGGTCTTTTGCCCTGTTTTCTAGAGATGAATGATGACCTCTGGGAATCCATTTGGAGCTTATAATGTGAAAAGAGATTAACGGGTGCGAGGCTTTGTTTTACTTTAAAAATGGAAATGTAGTAATGGCCAACAGTTTTTCAGAAAGGCATAAACAAGGTCATAACAACCTTTTTTTGTCCTGATGAGTGTGATTCTGCAAAACCAGTGACCAGAGGCAATCGAATGAAAAGACACCTAGCACCAATTATCAGGGATTAGTAGACACTCTGTTTGTTTGATTGACTTAAATTGCATCCTGTTTTATAGCCATAGGCATGAGAGATAATAGAGAAGGCAGTTGGAATGCTCAAGCATTGAATTACAGTCATGAAAAGAGAAAGCTTGTATTTATACTTGATGCAGTTAGTCCCTCCACCACCCCCCATCAAGGCTTATCAATATAGATGGAGTTTTAAAATTATAGTCTTAAAAAATAACGGAGGAAATAAATTTTCAAATTCAAACTATATCAAACAATGGGGTTGCAGAAGAAGTAATATTTAAATTTATTATTAATTACTCAAATCATCATTTTAGAATATTTTTTATATACATGACCCTGTGATAGGCTGCATAATGGCACAACCATGAAGATACATTTGGGGGGCTGCAGCAGATGATAGCAACAAAAGTACATAAATCCTATACAGGGGACAGTATAAATACAGTTTTTCCCCACTCTCCAAAATTAGAGCTTTCCAATTAAACATTTTGTAAGCCAAAATGGTGTAAAGCAAAGAAGCAGCTACCTTAGGACACATCTTGCTAGTGAATGCACAAAGTCAAGATATGGCTATCATCAAAAAGGCTGCTGCTGCTGCTGCTAAGTTGCTTCAGTCATGTCTGACTCTGTGCGACCTCATAGACAGCAGCCCACCAGACTCCTCCGTCCCTGGGATTCTCCAGACAAGAACACTGGAGTGGGTTGCCATTTCCTTCTCCATTGCAGGAAAGTGAAAAGTGAAAGGGAAGTCGCTCAGTCGTGTCCGACTCTTCGTGACCCCATGGACTGCAGCCCACCAGGCTCCTCCATCCATGGGATTTTCCAGGCAAGAGTACTGGAGTGGGGTGCCATTGCCTTCTCCACATCAAAAAGGCAATAACAAGAAATAACAAGTTTCAGTGAGGATGTGGAGAAAACGGAACACTTGTATACTAATGGTGGGGATATAAATTGGTGCAAACCACTATAAAAATTTCTCTATAAAATCCACTATGGAGGTTCTTCAAAAAATTAAAAACAGAATTACTATACAATCCAACAATTCCAAGTATTTATTTGAAGAAAATAAAAACACTAATTCAAAAATATCCAAGCACTTCCTATGTCTTTGCAGCATTATATACAATAGCCAATATTTGGAAGGAGCCTAAGACTGTCCATCAATAGATGAACAGACAAAGAAGATGTGGTCTATATATGCAATGGAATATTACTCAGCCATAAAAAGGAATGAAATCATACCATTTGCAACAACATGGATGAACCTCAAGAGTATTATGCTTAGTGAAATAAGTCAAACAGAGAAAGACAAATACTGTATGATTTTACTATGTAGAATCTAAAAAGCAAAACAAATGAACAAAGAAAAGAAAACATTAGCAGACTCACAGATACAGAGGACCAAAGTGTTGATTGCCCACGGGTTGTGGGAGACAGGCAAAATAGGTGAAGGAGATTAAAGGGTACACACTTCCAGTTACAAAACAAATAACTCACAGGGATGTAATGTACAGCATAATAATAATTTTGTATGGTGACAAAAGATAACTAGTCACTGTGATCATTTCTTCATGTAAATAAAATTTCAAACCACTATATTGTACACGTGAAGCTAATGTAATAGTGTTGCTGCTGCTGCTGCTAAGTCACTTCAGTCGTGTCCGACTCTGTGCAACCCCATAGACCGCAGCCCACCAGGATCCGCCGTCCCTGGGATTCTCCAGGCAAGAATACTGGAGTGGGTTGCCATTTCCTTCTCCAAAATGTAATAGTGTAGATCAATTAAAATTCAATAAAAAAGAAGAATGTTAAAAAATAATAAATCAAGATAAACACAGGTGCTTACAAACGCAGTTCCAAGCTATAGCAGTTTGATGCTGAGATGCTGAGTAGTTGATGTAGTTCCCAGGGAAGGAGCTTGGCGGCGCCACTCTTACTGCTCAGGCTGTGGGCAGCCTCTATAACACTAGCTACAAAACAAATTCGGAACGCTACTTTTCATTTCCTCCTTTTTCACAAAAGCAAAAATCCCTGAATTTCTTTTAGTTAGAGAAAAGAAGTACTAATGTAAGTCTTTCATAAAAGCAAAGTGACATAAAGCAACCTATCAAAATCCAGGGGATACCTGTACAAGCACAATCTAGCGAGCCTGAAGGAAGAAACAACTTAAATCCACCAGGGCTAAATAGAGATGGCTTTTGTAAAGAAGGTTCATTTAAGTGGATCCGTGTAAGCTATGAGACTGTTTCACTAAGTGGAAAAACAGGAAACTAATAATAAGTTGAGGGAATGAAATAAGTAAGGGCTCAGAATAGGATGCATGTAAAGTAAAAATCACTCAGTGGTGTCCAGCTCTTTGCCACCCCAGAATACTGGGGTGGGTAGCCTTTCGCTGCTCCAGGAGATCTTCCCAACCCAGGGATCAAACCCAGCTCTCTGCCATTGCTGGCAGATTCTTTACCAGCTGAGCTACAAGGGAAGCCCAAGAAAACTGGAGTGGGTAGCCTATCCCTTCTCCAGGGGATCTTCCCCACCCAAGAATCGAACCGGGGTTTCCTGCATCGCAGGCAGACGAGCTATCAGAGAAGCATAAGCCCATAGGATGCATAGGTCACATGTAATCAGTATAGTGGAAGATACACCTAGTAAGGTAAACTGGAATAAAATTATAGAGGGCTTGGAATTCCATGCTAAAAAATTGCAAGTCATTCCCTACACCAGCACTTTCCAATAGAATTTCCTGTGATGACAGAAATGTTCTGTATCTGTATCTGTATCTATGTTGTTGCTGTGGTTTAGTTGGAAGTCGTGTCCAACTCTTTTTGCGACTCCATGGACTGCAGCCCGCCAAGCTCCTCTGTCCATGGGATATCTCAGGCAAGAATACTGGAGTGGGTTTCCATTTCCTTCTCCAGGGATCTTCCCCACCCAAAGATCAAATCCACATCCCCTACATGCAGGCAGATTCTTTACCACTGAGCCATCAGAGAAGCCCCTTCCTACATCTATATTTATATCTAATTCCACCCAGCATGGTAACCACTAGCCATACAAGACTATTTTGTACTAAATATGGCTAGTTCATCTGAGAAACTGAAGTTTTAATTTTATTATTTTAAAATTATTATTAAATAATGTGTTACAGTTGAATAGACTTATGTGGCTAGTGTATCGTATTGAACAGTGCAGACAATGGTAACCACTAAAATGCTTGCACAAGAGAATGGCATGATTAGAGAAATTCTTCAGTTTTAGTTTTCCTTTGCACAATCTAAAATGTTGACTTATTTGGGGAAAGGGTTTCTTTAATCACTGCCCATGTAATTGCTACAAGATCTTCAGTTTCCTGATTTCTCCTAATTAGAAAAACAGTGTGAGTGCTAATTAATTTATTATAGAAGAACAGTTAATAGAGAAAGTGTGGTTAAATGAAAAAGATTTTTAAAAAACAGTAGCAGATGGTAAATTCTGTAAGTGTTTAAAATTTCTAGCACACCAACATGAACGCCTTATGACTCTTGAGAAACAACACATTTCTCCTTGGATGGAAAGATTATATCTTACTCATCCTAAGCTAATTAATATATGTATTACTAATAGACTGTTCATAAGATACATAGCAAAACACAAAAATAAGCAATGTACACATTTAGAAGGACATACTTGTTCTGACACATATGTGTGATTTGGAAATTTTAGGCCTCTAGGCTCACAAAATTGCCATTTTTCCAAAATGATAAAAAAGAATAATAAAAATACAAATATGTTATTTGCATTCTGTGAAAACAAAATACAGATGTCATAAATTTGTTTTTCTCTGGGGCATCTATGAGATTCAAAAAAGCTTTTACTTCAAAGCTTCTGTCAGAATATTTATTTAAGTCAAAATGAAAAATGCTTCTGTATGTATTTTAGCTATAGCATTTTAATTTAGAGGCAGCTTGGAGTTCAAGTTGTTTCCTTATTTATCGTAGCAAATTTAGGTTAACTGGTGAAAAATTTGATGGATTACAGATTTGCCGTTGGTAGGTAAAATAGTCATGCTGATTTGTCCGACTCTTCGTGACCCCATGGACTGCAGCCCACCAGGCTCCTCCATCCATGGGATTTTCCAGGCAAGAGTACTGGAGTGGGGTGCCATTGCCTTCTCCACATCAAAAAGGCAATAACAAGAAATAACAAGTTTCAGTGAGGATGTGGAGAAAAACGGAACACTTGTATACTAATGGTGGGGATATAAATTGGTGCAAACCACTATAAAAATTTCTCTATAAAATCCACTATGGAGGTTCTTCAAAAAATTAAAAACAGAATTACTATACAATCCAACAATTCCAAGTATTTATTTGAAGAAAATAAAAACACTAATTCAAAAATATCCAAGCACTTCCTATGTCTTTGCAGCATTATATACAATAGCCAATATTTGGAAGGAGCCTAAGACTGTCCATCAATAGATGAACAGACAAAGAAGATGTGGTCTATATATGCAATGGAATATTACTCAGCCATAAAAAGGAATGAAATCATACCATTTGCAACAACATGGATGAACCTCAAGAGTATTATGCTTAGTGAAATAAGTCAAACAGAGAAAGACAAATACTGTATGATTTTACTATGTAGAATCTAAAAAGCAAAACAAATGAACAAAGAAAAGAAAACATTAGCAGACTCACAGATACAGAGGACCAAAGTGTTGATTGCCCACGGGTTGTGGGAGACAGGCAAAATAGGTGAAGGAGATTAAAGGGTACACACTTCCAGTTACAAAACAAATAACTCACAGGGATGTAATGTACAGCATAATAATAATTTTGTATGGTGACAAAAGATAACTAGACACTGTGATCATTTCTTCATGTAAATAAAATTTCAAACCACTATATTGTACACGTGAAGCTAATGTAATAGTGTTGCTGCTGCTGCTGCTAAGTCACTTCAGTCGTGTCCGACTCTGTGCAACCCCATAGACGGCAGCCCACCAGGATCCGCCGTCCCTGGGATTCTCCAGGCAAGAACACTGGAGTGGGTTGCCATTTCCTTCTCCAAAATGTAATAATGTAGATCAATTAAAATTCAATAAAAAAGAAGAATGTTAAAAAATAATAAATCAAGATAAACACAGGTGCTTACAAACGCAGTTCCAAGCTATAGCAGTTTGATGCTGAGATGCTGAGTAGTTGATGTAGTTCCCAGGGAAGGAGCTTGGCGGCGCCACTCTTACTGCTCAGGCTGTGGGCAGCCTCTATAACACTAGCTACAAAACAAATTCGGAACGCTACTTTTCATTTCCTCCTTTTTCACAAAAGCAAAAATCCCTGAATTTCTTTTAGTTAGAGAAAAGAAGTACTAATGTAAGTCTTTCATAAAAGCAAAGTGACATAAAGCAAACTATCAAAATCCAGGGGATACCTGTACAAGCACAATCTAGCGAGCCTGAAGGAAGAAACAACTTAAATCCACCAGGGCTAAATAGAGATGGCTTTTGTAAAGAAGGTTCATTTAAGTGGATCCGTGTAAGCTATGAGACTGTTTCACTAAGTGGAAAAACAGGAAACTAATAATAAGTTGAGGGAATGAAATAAGTAAGGGCTCAGAATAGGATGCATGTAAAGTAAAAATCACTCAGTGGTGTCCAGCTCTTTGCCACCCCAGAATACTGGGGTGGGTAGCCTTTCGCTGCTCCAGGAGATCTTCCCAACCCAGGGATCAAACCCAGCTCTCTGCCATTGCTGGCAGATTCTTTACCAGCTGAGCTACAAGGGAAGCCCAAGAAAACTGGAGTGGGTAGCCTATCCCTTCTCCAGGGGATCTTCCCCACCCAAGAATCGAACCGGGGTTTCCTGCATCGCAGGCAGACGAGCTATCAGAGAAGCATAAGCCCATAGGATGCATAGGTCACATGTAATCAGTATAGTGGAAGATACACCTAGTAAGGTAAACTGGAATAAAATTATAGAGGGCTTGGAATTCCATGCTAAAAAATTGCAAGTCATTCCCTACACCAGCACTTTCCAATAGAATTTCCTGTGATGACAGAAATGTTCTGTATCTGTATCTGTATCTATGTTGTTGCTGTGGTTTAGTTGGAAGTCGTGTCCAACTCTTTTTGCGACTCCATGGACTGCAGCCCGCCAAGCTCCTCTGTCCATGGGATATCTCAGGCAAGAATACTGGAGTGGGTTTCCATTTCCTTCTCCAGGGATCTTCCCCACCCAAAGATCAAATCCACATCCCCTACATGCAGGCAGATTCTTTACCACTGAGCCATCAGAGAAGCCCCTTCCTACATCTATATTTATATCTAATTCCACCCAGCATGGTAACCACTAGCCATACAAGACTATTTTGTACTAAATATGGCTAGTTCATCTGAGAAACTGAAGTTTTAATTTTATTATTTTAAAATTATTATTAAATAATGTGTTACAGTTGAATAGACTTATGTGGCTAGTGTATCGTATTGAACAGTGCAGACAATGGTAACCACTAAAATGCTTGCACAAGAGAATGGCATGATTAGAGAAATTCTTCAGTTTTAGTTTTCCTTTGCACAATCTAAAATGTTGACTTATTTGGGGAAAGGGTTTCTTTAATCACTGCCCATGTAATTGCTACAAGATCTTCAGTTTCCTGATTTCTCCTAATTAGAAAAACAGTGTGAGTGCTAATTAATTTATTATAGAAGAACAGTTAATAGAGAAAGTGTGGTTAAATGAAAAAGATTTTTAAAAAACAGTAGCAGATGGTAAATTCTGTAAGTGTTTAAAATTTCTAGCACACCAACATGAACGCCTTATGACTCTTGAGAAACAACACATTTCTCCTTGGATGGAAAGATTATATCTTACTCATCCTAAGCTAATTAATATATGTATTACTAATAGACTGTTCATAAGATACATAGCAAAACACAAAAATAAGCAATGTACACATTTAGAAGGACATACTTGTTCTGACACATATGTGTGATTTGGAAATTTTAGGCCTCTAGGCTCACAAAATTGCCATTTTTCCAAAATGATAAAAAAGAATAATAAAAATACAAATATGTTATTTGCATTCTGTGAAAACAAAATACAGATGTCATAAATTTGTTTTTCTCTGGGGCATCTATGAGATTCAAAAAAGCTTTTACTTCAAAGCTTCTGTCAGAATATTTATTTAAGTCAAAATGAAAAATGCTTCTGTATGTATTTTAGCTATAGCATTTTAATTTAGAGGCAGCTTGGAGTTCAAATTGTTTCCTTATTTATCGTAGCAAATTTAGGTTAACTGGTGAAAAATTTGATGGATTACAGATTTGCCGTTGGTAGGTAAAATAGTCATGCTGATGAATAGACATTGAAATTCTAAAACGTAAAGTTCCAAGTATGTTTCTGAAATAAGTGGAAATCTCTTCTGCTTGCACAAAGATGAGATGGTTAGATAGCATCACTGACTCAATGGACATGAATGTGAGCAAACTCTGGGAGATAGTGAAGGACAGGGAAGCCTGGTGTGCTGCAGTCCATGGGGTCGCAGAGTCGGACATGACTTAGCAACTGCACAACTTGCACAAGAAGCTGATTTGATACCACGTGCACCTCAACCTAACATGAGCTCAGACAGCTGCATGCAAGCCAAAGGTTGTGGATGAAAAAGAGAAATGTGGTCACTAAATAGCAGAGAAAACTCACCATGTGCCAGGCCCCCTTCAGAGCAAGTCAAAATGCCCTTCCATGTATCTGCTTTTCTAAGTTAGCAAGCTGCTGCAGCCAATTAGCTAACAGTCTCCTACTAACCCCAGGCCAAAAAACATGAAGTCATCCTGGATGTTTTCTCTTTGTCTCATACACCACATGCAATCTGTTCAAAGATTCCGCTTGTTCTATCTACAAAATATACCTAGAATCTAACCAGCTCTCGTTGCCTGTACTGACTTCGTTTTCTATCCGAATCACATAGCCTCCCAGCTGTTCTCCCTGCTCCTACCTTTGCCTTCTGCCCTATTCCCTAGACTAGCAAACAGATGTGCCTTTTAAAATGAAAGTCAGGCAGAAAATAAACTTACAGTTACCAAAGAGGGAAGGTGCGAGGGAAGGGATAAATTAGGAGGTTGGGATCGACATAAACACACTCCAAGGTGGCGCTAGTGGTAAAGAACTCGCCTACCAATGCAGGAGATATAAGAGATGCTGGTTCAGTCCCTGGGCTGGGAAGATCTGGAGAAGGGCTGGGAAGATCTGGAGGAGGGCCAGGCAACCCACTCCAGTATTCTTGCCTGGAGAATCGCATGGACAGAGGAGCCTGGTGGGCTACAGTCCACAGGGTCGCAAAGAGTCGAACGCAACTGAAGTGACATAGCACACAGTATATAAAATAATCAACAAGGACCTACTGTATAGCACAGGGAATTCTACTCAATGTTCTACAACCTATATGGGAAAAGAATCTGAAAAAGAATAGATATATGTACACCTAAAACTGACACAACATTGTAAATCAACTATGTGTGTATGTCAGCCGTGTCTAACTCTTGCAACTTCATGGGCTGTAGTCTGCCAGGCTCTTCTATATGACATCAGTTATATGTGGACTCTAAAAAATACACCAGCTAGTGCATATCACATAAAAGAAGCAGATTCACAAATATAGAGAACAAACTGATGGTTACAGCGGAGGGGCAATATAGGGGTAGGGGATTGGGAAGCATAAATTGTTGGGTATAAGATAGGCTCAGGGATGTATTGCACAGCATGAGGAATACAGCCAATATTTTATAATAACTGTAAATGGAAAGTGACCTTTAAAAATTGTATAAATTTTAAATTGTAACTGACCTCTGGCCCTCCTTACTCTCCTCTGCTTTTTTTTTTTGCCCATGGTATTTATCATGTTCTAACAATCTATAATGTACTTATGATTTTTTTTTAAATTTTATTTTTACTTTATTTTACTTTACAATACCGTATTGGTTCTGCCATACATTGACATGAATCCACCATGGGTGTATATTAGCTCCCAATCCCTAATCCCCCTCCCACCTCCCACCCCATATCATCTCTCTGGATCATCCCCGTGCACCAGCCCCAAGCATCCTGTATCCTGTATCGAACATAGGCTTGTGCTTCGTTCTTACATGATAGTATACACGTTTCAATGCCATTCTCCCAAATCATCCCACTCTCTCCCTCTCCCACAGAGTCCAAAAGTCCTTTCTATACATTTGTGTCTCTTTTGCTGTCTCACATACAGGGTCATCACTGCCATCTTTCTAAATTCCATATGTATGTGTCAGTATACTGTATTGGTGTTTTTCTTTCTGGCTTACTTCACTCTGTATAATAGGTTCCAGTTTCATCCATCTCATTAGAACTGATTCAAATGAATTCTTTTTAATGGCTGAGTAATACTCCATTGTGTATATGTACCACAGCTTTCTTATCCATTCATCGGCTGATGGACATCTAGGTTGTTTCCATGTTCTGGCTATTATAAACAGTGCTGCAATGAACATTGGGGTACATGTGTCTCTTTCGATTCTGGTTTCCTCGGTGTGTATGCCCAGCTATGATTTTTGACATGTGTATTTTAATGTTTCCCCCTTTTAGATACATGTTCCATGCATGTGTTTTATTTGCCTATGTGCCAAGTAGCACAACAGTGCCTACACATACTAGGAACTCAAGAAATAGTTGCCTGTATGAATTATCATAAAACACTACTTTTATTCTAATTTGTGTATCCTAATTATGTATTTATAAATCATTACATTTCTAGACATTATGAAGACATTGTTTGAACTAGATTTTCATAATATCTAAACTCCCGTGTGGTAAATCAAGAATCCCTACAAATTATATTAACCCTTTTGAGTCATGATGGTATAATTTTAAAAGACTTCAAGCTTATTTGTTTCCAAAAATATTAGAAAGTTTACTTTTCCTGCTAGGCTATCTTTTAAAATTTCTTTGAGTCCTAAGCATTCTATACATACAGCTATAGATAATTCATTCCTGCATTCATGTGTATCTATTTTAGGCCGGGCATTGTCCAAAGCACTGGGAAAATAAAGATTTCTAGAACATGGTCTCTGATGTTGAAAAGCTGATGAAAAGCTCAAAATCTTATAGCGAGAGTCTAAGCTGTAAACAAGTTACTGCTTACAAATGACACAGTGTTGATAGCTGCAGTTTGACTCTAAGTGCATTAATAAAGCACAGGCTAAGGGTAATGGATTGCAAATTCACTTCTGATCTATTTATTAAATGATAAATTCACATGGAGCTGTTAGGCGGGCATGGGATTTAAAACGAGATGGTCTTGGGTTTGAACCCCATACTACACCATCTTTCAGTTTTCAACATAGATCTTTATTGAAGTGTAATATACATACAGAGAAGCACAAGTTCTATTTGCACAGCTGAATGTATTTTCACAAGATGAGCACACCCATATAATCTGTACCAAAATCAAGGACCAGAACGTGAACCATATCCCCCCAATCCTTGAGTTCTGTCACTTCATTCCCCTGTGGTTAGCCACTGACCTGATTTCTAACAGCATAGGCTCCTCCGCCTGTCTTTAGAACACTGTATAAATGAAATCATCCAGCTTGTATCTTTTTGTTCCTGGTGTCTACCCAATATTATGTCTGTGAGGTTCATCCACGTTGTTCTATATAGTTGTAGACTATTTATCCTCATTGCTTTTGTGAATCTAGCACAATTTATGTGTTCTGCTGTTGGTGAATATTGGAGTAGCTTCTAGTTTAGGGGTTATTTAGAATAGTGCTTCTGTGAAAATTCTTTTGGTAAATACAAAAATATATCAGCTTTAACGGGTATTCCCAGTTTTCTGATGTGGTTCTGCAAGTTTACATTCCCCTAGTAGTGAATATGAGTTGTAATTACTTTTAAACTTTCCAAGTGCTTTTTTTAAAAAAAAAATATACATATTTTTATAAGTCATGAACCTTTGAGTTCCCACCATAACAGCCTACCTCCACATACCTACTTCTATGATATTATTAAAACATATTACATTTACCTGTACATGTACTTAGGTATTACAAGCCCATCTCTTCCTACTCTGCAGTGAACCTCTTGAGTCTTGCTGTTTATATTCCCAAGTCCAAACACAGGTCTGGACACACAAAGTTATTTCATAATTGTTTGATCAATGAATGTATTAACTAATGAATAAACAGATAAGTAAACAGGATTTTCCTGTTCTTAGTGTACAAAATATATACTTGGAAATTTTCCTAACAGTTTCAGATGTTGTAGGAGAAGTTTCAATCTCTTATCTCTAACCTTCAATAATGCAAGAATTCCTAGAGATCTTTGAGATCCAGAATCCAAGTGTCTGGCTCAGCTACTCAACCAGTGTGGAGAAAAGAAACTGAGCATAGGGAAATTCCTCTTTGATTGAAGAATTGTGCTACACACCATTATTTTAGTTTGCATTTACCCCAGATTCCGCAGACCAGTGTGTGCATTCCATATTTGCAAAAAACTAAAAGCCTTGGAAAGATTTTCTTTAAAAACATGTAAATAAGTAGCATATTTATCAGGCCAATTACACAATGTGGGAAATCTCATATATTTAGATTTTTTTCTATATTCAAAATACAGAAAATTTTTTCTGTATTTATAAATGGCTCTGAAAATACAAATGGCCCAGTGGGTTGTCAATTAGTGAGGGAAATAAAATAATTAGGAGAGAGATACTGGGCAGGGGAGGTTGTACAAAATGAGAGAAATTCAACATTCATGATTTCAGTAAATAGGAATGTTGAGTTCAACCTCTGAACCATGAAAAATCTTTCAAATAGAAAAGGACCTTGAGCAATTAGAAAAATCTATAGAGTTAAACTTGTCATTATACAAGTTTTTCCTCAAACACAAAATAATATCTGCTGAGAAAAGAAAGGAAGGACGGGAATAAGAACAGAAGAATGGAAGGACTCGATGAATGCTGAAAGGTACAAAATAAAAAATGGTTGCAGGCCTTTGTACTGGCAACCCACTCCAGCATCCTTGCCTGGAAAATCCCATAAACAGAGGAGCCTAGTGGGCTACCGGAGAAAGCAATGGCATCCCACTCCAGTACTCTTGCCTGGAAACTCCCATGGATGGAGGAGCCTGGTAGGCTGCAGTCCATGGGGTTGCTGAGTCAGACACAACTGAGCGACTTCACTTTCACTTTTCATTTTCATGCATTGGAGAAGGAAATGGCAACCCACTCCAGCATTCTTGCCTGGAGAATCCCAGGGATGGTGGAGCCCAATGGGCTGCCATCTGTGGGGTCGCACAGAGTCGGACACGACTGAAGCGACTTGCAATGGCATCCCACTCCAGTACTCTTGCCTGGAAACTCCCATGGATGGAGGAGCCTGGTAGGCTGCAGTCCATGGGGTTGCTGAGTCAGACACAACTGAGCGACTTCACTTTCACTTTTCATTTTCATGCATTGGAGAAGGAAATGGCAACCCACTCCAGCATTCTTGCCTGGAGAATCCCAGGGATGGTGGAGCCCAATGGGCTGCCATCTGTGGGGTCGCACAGAGTCGGACACGACTGAAGCGACTTAGCAGCAGCAGCAGTGGGCTACAGTGCACAGGGTCACAAAAGAGTCAGACATGACTGAAGCAACTGAGCACCCACACATGCAGGGCCCTTGTAACCTTGAAAGGCATGATATAATGATGTTCGAAGGGGTGAGGATGCACAGGAATTTGTAGTTGGACTCATGGTATCTACTAGTATAACCTGGGGATTAGGCTCTCTGAATATCAGTTATTTCATTTATATAATGAAAGCAATATATATCTCAGAGGTTGATTTAATAATCAAATATGACATATGTAACATACTTTGTATATACTTCATGGCAAGTAGAAAGGTAAAAAGTAACAACAGTGGCAGATTTATTTCCTTGGGCTCCAAAATCATTGTGGACAGTGACTATAGCCATGAAATTAAAAGACACTTGCTCCTTGGAAGGAAAGCTATGACAAACCTAGACAATGTATTAAAAAGTTGAGACATCACTTAACCAACAAAGGTCTGTATAGTCAAAGCTATGGTTTTTCCAATAGTCATGTATAGATGTGAAAGTTGGACCATAAAGATGGCTGAATGCTGAAGAACTGATGCTTTCGAATTGCAGTGCTGGAGAAGATTTTTGAGAGTCCCTTGGACAGCAAGGAGATCAAACTAGTCCATCTTAAAGGAAATCAACCCTGAATACTCATTGGAAGGACTGATGCTGAAGCTCCAAAACTTGGCCACCTGATGCGAAGAGCCAGCTCATTGGAAAAGACCCTAATGCTGGGAAAGATTGAAGACAAAGGGAGAAGAGAGCAGTTGAGGATGAGATGGCTAGATAGCATCACTGACTCAATGGACATGTATTTCAGCAAACTCTGGGAGATAGTGGAGGGCAGAGGAGCTTGGGCTTGCTGCAGTCGATGGGATTACAGTCAGACACAACTCAGCGACTGAACCCAACAATAAATTATACTTTATAAAGTGCTTATCACAATGTCTGACTCAGAACACTCAACAAATTTTTACTTTGTGTTATGGTCAAACTTGTCATCACATCATTACTATCAGCTAAACCAAGTGCTTATGGAGGATCCTCTCGGGTTCCTTTCCTGGGATGAGGAACTATAACATGAGAAATATTTGATATTTTACCAGTAAAAATTTTCTACAGTTAAACTGGCCCCATTTAAATTATAGATGGCATAAACATCTGTCAAACAAACATATAGTATGTTATGAATATATGAGGATTTAAACATGGGGCTCTAGCCATCTCTGTGGGGGTTGGGAAGTGCTGTCCTGGGCATAGGGCCCTTGAGTCGTCTTTGTGTGGATGGAGCCAATGGGCTCTACTCTTAGACAGATGCTTCATGGGGACAGATCAAGGTTCAGCCCTTTGCTGACATACAGCCTGTGTGTCAGTAGTGAGCCAGAGAAGCAGTCCCACCAAGAGGATCCTCCTCAAGAATGTTTGGACCTTTGGAAAGTTCTAGTTATCATCTCAAATGTTATTGCTATTCCCACTTCCTCTGCTGCTTCCAGTGAACAATTTGAACTCCACCTCCTTGCTTCAAATCAACAGTTAAGCATATTTGATTTTCATCATTACATTTATCAACATCTGATATGTTCTCACTTATGTCTTTGGTGAGACAGGTATTAGTTGTTTATCTGCCTTTCATTTATTAGTATCTAATGTTGTTTCTGCATTCTTATTTGCTTACTGTCCATCTGCACTTCTTACACACACTCCCCAGGAGAATAGGAATTCCTCAAAAGTGAAAGTCGCTCAGTCATGTCCAACTCTTTATGACCCCAAGGACCGTACAGTCCATGGAATTCTCCAAGCCAGAATACTAGAGAGGGTAGCCTATCCCTTCTGCAGGGGATATTCCCAACCCCAGAATCGAACTGGGGTCTCCTGCACTGCAGGCAGATTATTTACCAGTTGAGCTACCGGGGAAGCCCAAATAGCAGGAACTGTGTCTGCCTTATTCCCTGCTATATAACCCAGCACACTCTCCGAGCACAACGTGGGAGAGAAGAGATTCTGCTGCCTGGAGACACTAGGCTGCAATAAGCATCCTGATTTGTTGAAGCATGCAACAACATATCCCCAAGTAAACAAATGGCAAAGGGCCATGAACCCTTTATATACCTACCATATATATATACATATAGATATATATACACACAGCAGGAAGTGATGAGCCAGCTTTTCCATGGCAAGAATGTATTCGTTATTCCTTGTCCTATTTCCTCTCTTCCAAACCATCAGCCTGGCTTTTAAGCATTATAGTTTCCCCATACAGCCCTTCCCTAACAGGCTACAACTCCCTTTGCAAAATAAATTGTGAATATCTTGCTTTTATCATACATTTGGAACATACTAAAAAGCCCTGATTGTCAGTGCATAAGGCTACCTGGAAATTCCTCATATCTCTCTCCAGTTACTTTTTCAGGCTAATATTCAGTACAATGCAGTCTTTCTTATTCACTCTTTTTATACAAGCAAGTTGTCATCCTTGCCGACTACACTAGTGCATTTAGGATCACATATCTATTCAGGATCCATTCCTTTCTAGGAGAGTAGATGTAAGCTGTGTTCTGCCAGATTCTTGCCCATAAAGCGTGACTTGAAAGGTCCTGCAGAAAGTGGTCTCTTCAGTCTTAGGTGCTTCATCTCAGCTGTGCCTGCTCATAACGTAAGCTAAGCTTTCATGCTGTGGACTCTGGTGCTTACCAAGCACTGTTGTGCAGGGAACAGACAATGCTTCACAACTTTCATAATCTGCTCTTAAACAAGGTAGAGAGCCTCAGTAGCTGGACTATAAAAGATGTGGCGTATTCTGAGGGCAGAAACCAATTTCTATGGAACACCTGCCTCATTTAAGGCCACCATAAGACACATGGTTTCACAAGTCCTCAGAAAACTTCGTTTACTTTATAAAACTCAATTAATTCTTGAGCTCCCTCCGTGGGATAAAACAAAACTGCCACAATAGTGAAGGCTTGAGAAGCAGTTTTTACTGTAACCAGAAATAGAACCAAGAAAAGATCTGCAAAGATGAACTTGAAATGGACATCCAGACAAGATCTCTGGAAGCAGTTGTGGTGTCCTCTCTCTCCCTGGCCCAACCCCAGATGGCAGTTCCTATCAGAGCCTTCTTTCCTCTGACAAGCCCTCCCACGTGTCAGGCCTTGCACAGAGCTAGAGGTCATGTTCCCAGGGTGACAGGGACCATCTTCCAAGCAGGCAACAAAATGACATTATAATGGGGGAAATGAGTCCTCATGGGAGATGGTAGGAGGATGGTGCACCTTGACAATGGTTTGTAACAGGAGATACTTGACCAGTAAACGCTGTTTTATCACATGCACCCATACCCACCCCAGGGTGCTCCAGTGGCCCATGGTTCACCAACCCGCACATTCCTCCCATCAAATTAATGGTGGCGCCCATCCACCTACTAAGCACGTTTCCAACTGAAGTAATCGACTCTCCACCACCACCCACTTCTCCACCTTCTCATTCCTCTCTACAGACGTAATTACTAGTTGATTACTTACTAATCCTTCTGTTAAGGAGAATTTCAGCCTCACTGTAAGGATTCGTAACACTAACAGGGAAAAACTGGAGACTAGCTGGTAAAACTTTCCTGAAGGGTAGGAATATCGTAAGGAGGATGGCGTTCACACCATCAGTTCCCTTGAACTCCTCACTCCCAGCTCCCTATGAAGGATCGGTAACTTTAGAAATAAACCATAAATGCTGTGGCAATTATTAGGTTTCTTCCTGGGAGTTTCTTGGGCATTCAGGAGTAACTCGTGTGTGTGTGTGTGTGTGTGTGTGTGTGTGTATGTTTAGAAGGGAAAGGGTCGCAGGTTCCTACAGACCCGGACTCTGCTCCTTTGGCCACCTGATCCCAGGTGGCCGCGTCCCGGGGGCGGCGCGCAGGGAAGCACGGTGCCGGGGTGGCAGTGTGACACGGGGGGGTGTGACTGCGAGCGCCCCGCGCGCACCCGTACCCACCCTCGCACCCCGCACCGCCCGCGCAGCGTAACTGGCCGCTGCCGCCGCCGCAGCCCGGGCTCGGGAGGTGCCGAGCACCGCGTGTGGAGCCGGAGAGGCGGGCGGGCTGCTGCCTGGCGTCCGCCGCGCGGTCCTCCCTCCTCCGCTCTCTCCGCCTCTCCCCCGGCGGCCGCGCAGCCCGGAACCTGGGAAGCCGCGGCGCCGAGCCCGCAGCTCCGGCGCGGGGACCAGCAGAGGCGCGGGCGGCGGGAGCGCCGAGACCACAGTCTCCGCGGAGAGGCGGAGGGGAGCCCGGCCCGGGCTGGCAGAGCCGAGCGTGTGTGTTTGCGCATGAAAGCGAGGGCTGCACGGCCCCGGCCCAGGTCGCCGCAGCCCCGGAGCCTCCCGTCTGCGCCCCAAGGCACGCGCGAAGCAGCCATGAACACCAACGAAGCCAAGGAGTATCTGGCCCGGAGAGAAATCCCTCAGCTTTTCGAGGTAGGGGGCTAGGTCTGGCAGAGACGGACGGGGAGATCGGGACAGGGCACCCCCGAGGTTCTGGGTGAGGAAGCCGCGCCCCGTCCCACCTTGAAGACGAGGGGCACGCAAGTGAGGGCGCTTGCAGAAGCTTGCTCGCCCGCTTGCCCGGGGGTAGCTGCCTTTCTGGCGGATTGCTGGGTCCTTGGATGGCTCGGCTCTTGTCGGGTGGCTGGGCTCAGAAGCCCCCATCTCGAAAATCAAGTTTAAGTCTTCAAACTGGTTCTGAAAGCAGGCTGCCCCTCGCGCATCCCTCCGATGTGGACTCCCAGGGTGGGCTGCTGGCAGCGGCCGGCCGCGCACTCCGGGGGCGAGGATCAGGCCAGGTGGGTACCCTGGCGCCTAGCAGCGAGCAAGGACTCTGAACCGAGGGGTCCAGAGTCCCAGTCCCTCCGCGCGCCGAGGGTCGGGACCCCCGCGTTGACTGGGAAGTGAGGATGAAAGGGGCCCGGACAAGAGATAGCTTGGAAGAGAGGGATGAAGATGCAAAAAAACAAATCCAAACCCATCAAAGGCAGCGCTACCTCCCGGGTGGCAGTCAGTCACCCAGTGCTGCTCTGCGCTTTCGGTGAATGAACTGCAGAGCACGTTTTCCCGTCGTCTTGGAAGAGATGGTTCTCCTTCCTCACCTCCCCAGCCCATAGCTTTCGCCCGCCTTAACCAAGCCACCTAGAGAAAGCCAGTCCGAGAGGGAGTGGCGAGGCGGGGTGACTCCTGTTGCTCTGTCTTCTTCCCACCGCATCACAGCACCATCTGCACCAGGGCCCCCGGGGGATGGGGGACACTTTGGGAATGCGGGAGAGGAGGCTGGAGGATGAACTAAAACCTTGGTTGGTTCTAAACGACAGCCAACCTCCCGAGTTGTTTTCCTTCCTTTCCTTCTCTCTGTATTTGAATTTTAAAACATTCCTTAATCCTGTGTTTTTTACTTAGGTTAAGGGAAAAAAAATGGAAGCAAGCCAGGCTTCATAGAGCGAGTCCTGAAACCAGGTCCCCCATTTCTGAAAGATGATATAGACTAATGTAGTAAACTAGAAGTCGTGCATTGCTCTTTCTCCTATTTGAGGGGGGTTGTTCTGCTAAAAGGAATTTTATAACACTACTTGGAAAAATAATTTTGCCTCTGTTTTCCCAAATTGTCTTTAAATGGACCTCCATAATTACAGATCTTCCTTTTTAACTCACCTCTTAAGCCACCGATTTCAGGTCTATCTGAAAACAAGATATCCAGGTAAATCACCCATTAAGCACAAGCCTGGTATGTGAAACTCAAGTCTAGCAAATGTGTCACTAGTATTTGAAAATAATCAGGAGATATTGCATAAGGACAGGTCTTGAGGGTTTGTAGGATTCTTGTTAAGAATTTTTCTTTGTTTCTATTTTCAAAAAGTAAACATGGAGATGAGGAGCTGAAGGGTTTTGTCCATAAATACTACTACTGACATCAGTGTCATTCCTAAAAGAGTAATTAGAAGTATCTGCAGGAGGGTCACCTGATTGCAAAGTGCCACTTAAATAGTACTCCTGTTTTCTTTATAAATGTGGGTACTGTTTTTCCCCTTGGTAACTGCAGAGAATTTTGATCGTTTGTGCATGAAAATCTACACTGTTTATGCAAATAAGCGATGGCAGTTGCTTTTGTTCAGGTGCTATGCTTTTCTTTGACTTTTCTGCATATGAATGGGAGGCTACAAAATAGTACACACCCAGAAAAGGAAGTCAACTTGCTTAGGTGAAATACAGAATTATAGAGTATATAAATGCAATCCCAGGCAATGTGAAGATGGAAGGAGACTGCTGGTGACCTCCAAAGGCTCCATCCTTCCTGTAAGAAGAATCCGTGCTGCTGGTAGCACAGGAGAAAAGTAAAACTTGGCAGTTCTCCATGTGATGAATGTAGATAGCAAAACCAAATGCTTTAAGTTTCCAAACTGGATTTTATCCCTCAAAAATGCAATATGGGTACCTATATAAAGTTTCTAGGTATATAAAGTTTCAATTAAATATCTATCAAACCCAAAACACTGGACACAGTTGTAGATACTAGACACTGTTGTAGACCAAGAGAATGATTATTGAATCTGCATATTGTCAAGCAACAATCTGTATCTTACTGACATTTCAGATTTCTTTCTGACATGAGACGTCACATGAGCTAAAAGGATAGGTTCAAGTTTGGGATGTGTTTCCATTTCTAGATTAAATGGTTAAGGCTAAAATTACTTTTCCCTAATTTTGTCATGAAATCTTAACTCTAGTTAACTTTATGGTATGTATATTGATCTTGTGTCGTTGTACCTTAGAGCAGAGATTTGGCAATCCATTTGAATACTGGGGAAAGTCAAAATAGATTACTCAAGTTCTCAGAGGGTTAACTCAAATAGACTGAGTAAAACAATGTCTGCTGGTTGTTTTGGATTCCTGATGGTGACTATTAGAAGAAAAGATTTAAATTATCTATGAATGTGTGGACTTCATTCTCGCTTATGATATCTGTACCCCTTTTGGAGTCAGATTCAGTTAGAGAGGGTGGAAACATATATTTTCCAGCAAAAAATTCTTCATTGAGTATGTTCACTCATTTTAGGGCAATAAAAGAGATAAAAACTCAATGTTGGCTTAAAACTCAACATTGAAACAATTAGGATCATGGCATCCAGTCCCATCATTTCATGGCTGATAGATGAAGAAACAATGGAAACAGTGACAGACTTAATCTTTTGGGGCTCCAGAATCACTGCAGATAGTGACTGCAGCCATGAAATTAAAAGACGCTTGCTCTTTGGAAGAAAAGCTGTGACCAACTTAGACAGCATATTAAAAAGCAGAGGCATTACTTTGCTTTCAAAGATCCATCTAGTCAAAGCTATGATTTTTCCAGTAGTCATGTATGGATGTGAGAGTTAATCTATAAAGAAAGCTGAGTGCCAAAGAATTGATGCTTTTGAACTGTGGTGTTGAAGGAGACTCTTGAGAGTCCCTTGGACTACATGGAGATCAAACCAGTCAATCCTAAAGGAAATCAGTCCTGAATATTCATTGGAAGGACTGATGCTGAAGCTGAAACTCCAACTTAGCCACCTGATGCAAAGAACTGACTCAATGGAAAAGACCAGCATGCTGGGAAAGATTGAGGGCAGGAGGAGAAGGGGATGACAGAGGATAAGAGGGTTGGATGGCATCACTGACTCAATGGCCATGAGCTGGTGATGGACAGTGGGGTCTGGCGTGTTGCAGTCCATGGGGTTGCAAAGAGGTGGACACGACTGAGCGACTGAACTGAGGGATAAAAAACTTAGAGATCTAATCTCAGTTGGTAAAGAATCCACCGGCAATGCAGGAGACCTGGGTTTGATCCCTGGGTTGTGAAGATCCCCTGGAGAAGGGATAGGCTACCCACTCCAGTATTCTGGCCTGGAGAATTCCATGGACTGTATAGTCCATGGGGTCGCAAAGAGTCGGACACGACTGAGTGACTTTCACTTGAATGACTCAAATTGCAGTTGGATTACCTATGGGGCACAGATTTTCTAGCACTTTCTTTTTATCCCATATATGATTTTGCAAGATACAGAGAGAGAAATATAGGAAATCAAAACCATTGAGTTGGAATCCTAGGCCTACGAGTTTCTAGCTGAACAACCTAGGTCAATTCACTAACATCTCTGAACCCTGATTTCCTGGTCTATGAATGGGGATAATAATGCCACATAGGACTGAAAGTACATTAAGTAAGCTAAAGCACACAGATATACAGCAAGATGTAGAGTAAGCCCTGTCACGGAGTTAGCTACGTTAATGTAGGAGGAAAGTGAGGAGTTAAACGCAACGTGTGTGTGTGTATGTGAATGCCCAGGTTTGTTTTTTCCACTCCCTCTGCAGTTGAACACCTCAGATTGAACATTCTAACCCATATTATTTAGGGTTTCAGAGGACTAATGTACCTGGTAGAAACTGCCTACCATTTTGAGCAACTTGCACAAGAATAATTTGAAAATAAAGTGCTGTATTTAGAAAAGCTGTTAGCCTTTCAAAGAGTGCATGTTTTATTAATAGTGGTGATAATAATCCTCAATGCTTTCCATAAAATACTCCAAAAGAAAACATCTTTCACATCAGTTCAGTTCCCAGGAATGAGCATTTCCAAATTTGTAGCATTTATTTATAGAAATTAATACTTGTGACGTATCAGACACCAGGCTTTCTTCTATAATTTCAATTACATATTGAAATATACACATTGTAGTGATTTATTATATATCAAATAGATTTTTTGGAATCAGTCTTTATGTTTTGAGTGAATTTTTTTCTGATTAGAGAACAGTCCAGGATGTACCTGCCATGTGCAAGGAAAAGTGTCAGAGGCTGGATAGTGAGAAATAAATAAGACCCACACTGTATTGTTGGAAGATTTTATAGGTTAGAAGAGAAGACCAAAACATAAACTGATGGTTTTAGTATGAATGACAGGTAAGAGTTTTTTCTGGGTACAATGAACACCAAAGAAGGGGTCTGCAAGCCAACCCGAGGGCTCAGCGGCGACTTTCTGATGATGATTATGATGGTAATTAAAACCATCAACATTTATTATTTACTATGTTCCAGGTGTTTCAATCCATAAATTACTCTCTGCAACTGAGGCTTGGAGACTTTAAGGATGAGTAGGAATGAAATCAATCATGACTGGGGCATTTTTACACACTGTACTTAATCTCATATTGATAGAGTTCTTCCATTTTAAACAATGCAGTTTCCTTAATTGCTTTTGTTTTTGCCTTAATTGCTTAAAGGACAGAGACTGCTGAGCTGAAAACTAACTGGTCAAGAATTTAAGGGGTTGTTTTAATTACTTAGTAAGAGCATAATTTCAACTCAAATTGTTTATTAAAAAAATGCAAATAATCCAAACAACCAATTTAAAGATGGGATATACAGTATTTTGACAAAGATGGTTTAAAAACATATTGTATGTTGACGTATTTTGTTGTTATATTTCAGAGCCTTTTGAATGGACTGATGTGTTCGAAGCCTGAAGACCCAGTAGAGTACTTGGAAAGTTGTTTACAGAAAGTAAAGGAATTAGGGGGATGTGACAAGGTGAAATGGGATACATTTGTAAGCCAGGAGAAGAAGACTTTACCTCCACTCAATGGAGGACAGTCACGGAGATCCTTCCTAAGAAATGGTAATGTATATGTAGAATAATAGTTTACATTTATAGCAATATTCTTTAAAATATAACATATAAACTGTAGGCAGTGATTTAATTTAATAGGTTTTCAAATGCTTGAAAGGATATTTGGTCCTGAAACATGACTAATTTCTCTCTGCTACTAATTCTAATCTCCTCTATGATAAGACAAATACATACCATTGTCCAGTACTTCACTAAAAGCTTAATGAAATTTTTTACTGACTTCATTATTTTGTAAAATGAATTACATTAGCAAACTGAATTTTTCTTAAAATTGCAATAAGACTTTTCCAAATAGATGAGTAGATGACAGACAAAATTGATAGTTATTAATAACTATAACATTTTTATTAGCTAAGAAGAGATTTAACTTGTTGCTGTGTTTCCAAATTCATTTTAATGTATCTGCATAAATGCATGTAAAGTTTATACTAGTTAACTCAAGAAGGATTTATTTAGCAGGTACTGAATGCAAAGCATGAGATTAGGCATTTGGGTGCTATGAAAGAAATGGGAGGCATAAACTTGTTTAACAATTTTAGGAATAATTTGGAACTAAGAACTGGAGTTCACTAGAGGAGATTCATGGTATCTTAAAATTTGTGTTTATCAAAATTAGTTCAACATCAGCCAAGCAGCCTTTCAGGCTCCAGATAAAATTGAGAAATACGATAGTATTTGCAAAGTGGAATCAGTTCCAATCAGAAGAAGCCAATTAATTCTTTTCCAGTGGCCAAAATCATTCTATTTTCAAAATTTAAACCATTCTTAAAAATTGTACCTAGAAAAGTTTTAATTATGCAGACAGAATTTGAAACGGAGACAATTCTATTTGCAATAAATACGAGGGGAAATACATTTTAGTTTGTTTTATCTTACCATTGGGGCTTTCCTGGTGGCTTAGTGGTAAAGAATCCACCTGCCAATGCAGGAGACACGGGTTCAATCCTTGAGTTGAAAAGATCCCCTGGAGAAGAAAATGGCAACCCACTCCCGTATTCTTGCCTGAAAATTTCCATGGACAGGAGAGCCTGGTGGGCCATAGTCCATAGGGTTGCCAAGAGTCAGACACAACTTAACGACTAAACAACAGCAACATCTTACCTTGACACCCTTAAATTTTATTTGAACATGGGGAGGAGTCATAGTGTATTAATTTTTAAGAAACACAAGCAAGGAGAAAAAGCAGAAATGCTATTGTCTCAAAATACCTCCAGAGAGGAGAAGACTTCTCTGTCCATGCAGGAGCTCCTCTAGGTCATTTAGGCTTCGATGTTCAAAAGAGCACCTGTAGGCAGTTATCACGGTGGCAGACCACTTAGGAAATTACTGCTTAAGGGAACACAATGATATTTCTGTGAGCTTGAAGGGTTCATACACCTTCCCCAAAGGGCTAATTTCTTTCCCAGAATGTCATAATATATTTGTATCTGGCTCATTGTTAAATACATGCCCTCTGCCCTTGTTAAATCAAGTGACAAATATGGGGACTTTCTTTTTAAACCTTATTACTGGATTTAGTCTAAAATATGTTTATGCTTTCAAATGTAAGTCTAAGAGAATGTGACATTCACCTAATCGAAAAGTTGCTCTCAGACTGGTTGTATAAACTACTACTTTGTAACAAAATGAAATTTGAATGCTTCTATTTTATACTATTACTTGCCTTCATTATATATAGAAGCCAGGCAGGTCAAGTATGTAGTAGACAATGGTGGGGATATGGTGAAACTGGAGAACAAGACTAGAGGGAACAGTCATTGTCTAAAGGCAGTCAAGCACCAATTTTGGGAAAACATCAAGATGAACAAAGCACATCCATGGGGCTGCATTGGACTCACTGATGACCATTTTGGAACTCTCGATTAGCAGAATGAGCTACAATAGGAATGGAAAATGTAGGTTTAACTTTCATCAAAATTGAAATTGCTTGCTAATTTTAGACTCTCCATACCTATTGACACTTTACCAGAATTCCCACTTAGAAATCTTTTACTTAATCATCAAATAAAAGCTTTCACATACTATGGTAACAAGAATGTTATATCACACTGTCTGATATCTGGAACATAGCCTAAAAGGCAGAAAGTAGTTTCTAAACTGATGAATCCTGAAATAATAAAATTTTATTTTATGAAATGATATACAAGTTTGTGCTTTGTAGTTTTTTAACTGTGATTTATAGAATACATTGTTAAAAATCAACAGTACTGCTAACTTCCCTGTAACTTAAAGTGTTGTTATTATTTCTAGAAATAAAAAGTGATTTGTGCATTTTTGCTGAAATATTGACAGAGCTATGCTAGTATATAATTATCATGAAAGATTATTCTGTGAAATAAAACATTTTAATAATTTTTAAGCCATTTACTTTTCTAAGTAAAAATATAAAACAAGGGTAAATTATTAGCTGACAGTTCTTTAAAATGTTATACTATAAATGTGAGATGAGCTTCCATTTTTTTGCAGTATATGTACAACTGAACAAACGATTACTCATAAATTAAGAGTTTTAGTCCCATAGCTCCAAATGTCCATAAAACTTTTCTTTTGGAATATCTCATTGTCATCTTTACTGAACATGTCAAAAACTAAACATATCATATTTGCTTCAGAACGACCCTCCTTTTCTTATTTCCATGAAGTCAGTCAATGAGTCAGTTGAGCTATAAAATAACCATGTATTGAGTACTGCTATATGTCAGACACGCCTTTAAGACTGAGGTTGTGTAGCCTCCAAGAAAGAAAAAACATGGCACATGCCCTCACGGAACTTACAGTGTCGGATGAAGCCAAGCATTAAATATGTAATTAGAAGCACAGTAAATGCTATGGGAAATACCATATGCTGATTTTAACAAGGCAGATTGATCCATCCTCGGCTAGATTCAAGGTAGGCTTCCTAGTAGAACTGATATGCTAATATAAGAGACAGAAAGCTGAGTAGGTGTCAGATAGAAAAGGATGGAGGAGATTGAGTGTACTAGGGAACAGAGAACAGAAATACCTGACATAGGAGAGGCCTGGATAAAGACAGGAAGGAGAGAAGCCCAGTATTTCTGGAACATTAAAGAGAGGGCAGGAAGATACAGTATGAAATGCAGTGTGTTCCGTATCTTTTAGGCTTTTCACCTAGCAGTTGTTTTTGAACTGATCTCTCATGTGTGCGTGCGCGCTAAGTCGCTTCAGTCATGTCCAACCTATGCAACCCTTTGGACTGTAGCCCACCAGCTCCTCTGTCCATGGGATTCTCCAGGCAAGAATATTAGAGTGAATTGCCATACCCTCCTCCAGAAGAGTATGGCACCCAGGGACTGAACTCATGTCTCCTGCATTGGCAGGCAGGTTCTTTACCACTAGCTCCATCTGGGAAGCCCATATCCTAATCCAAATCATGTCCTTCATATCCAGCACTCATTTCCATATCCCCTATTTCCCCTCTTACCTAAGCCCTTCTCTTGTGTGAATCACTTTAACAGCCTTCTAGCTGTACTCTTTCTGCTCCTAGTTTTTCCCTACTCAAATCCATTCTAACCACCACCAGATTTATTTTCCTGGAAAACATATTTCATTATGTCATTCCTCTACTCCCAAAAAAGCCTCCACTGGGTTTCTACCAGATTGAAGCTGAAACCCTTACCCTGGTGACTAAAGTCCTCCACATTGTGACCACACACTACCTACCCATCTTCTGGCTTTTCTCCATGTGTGTGCTAAGTCGCTGCTATCATGGAACTTTTTCTAATGGGATAGGACAAACAACAAAATTAGAGGCCTCTCAGATGGTGAAAAGGTATGTGCTGTGCAGACCGTTATTATAAGGGGTGATGTCCTTGAAACTAACTGAGTGGCTGCCCCAGATTAAAATGTCAGTAAAGTCCTCTTATAGGAGGTGACATTTAAATTGAAATGTGAGTGACAATAAGCAGTTAGCCATGGGCTCAGTAAGGAAAGAGTATTTCAAGCAATGGACTTTGGGCCAAGTGTGAAAGCAAGCAACCAGTAGGGGTCTATTGCAGTAGTCTGGGTAAATGATGGTAGTTTGGGGAAGACTTGTGGTAGTGGAGACACAAAAAAAAAAAAAAAACTTGTGTTTCAGATATGTTTTAGAGCTAAGTCTATGGGAACAGATGTGAAGAGTGAGGGAAGAAAATAGTCAAGGATAATGCTAAAAGTGGTGCCCTGTGTTGGATGAAGCAATTCAATTTCAAGGCAGAACAGGATAATATTGTTAGTGCCTTTACTGACACAGCCCTTCCCAGAATTTTCTAAAGAATACCCACTGTCATCTGTAGACAACCTCACTCTTTTCTTGTAAATAAAGTGAGTCCCATGAGTCAGTAGTCAATGACCTCATTTATTGTATGAACGGAAAATGAAAAGTTCTGCCTGATCAGCATCCCCTAGTGAGATGTGAGCATTATGCCATGCTAAAATCCAGTAATGCCCTTAACCAGATTTCTCATGGAAGGCCAGGTGACTTTCCATCTCCTTTGTGCTGTTGCCTTTGGGGTAGTTACAGTTTCTCTTTGCCTCCTTGAATACCAGACCATGATGAAGAAGGAAGGATCTATGAATCAAATATCAATAGCTGGTTGAGGCCATCTGCCTGACTTGGGCTTGCCAGCTCTGTCCTCTGATCTATTTGAATATGTCATTGGTATTTCCAACTCGTGTCTTGTATTTTATTTCTCCCAACTGAGAAATCCTTTCTACACTTCATCACCTGTTCTAGTCTTTCGAGGTTCAAGTCCTGCCTCCTTTGCAAGGTCTTTTATACCACTCCAGCCCAGATGGATCTACTCATTCATTGAACTCCTATGGTGTTTACCATAGAGACATTCATTTTAGCACTTAACAAACCTGGTATACATACTGCTACCAATAAGCTCTATATCGTAAGCTCTGTGAGGATAGGATTACATCTTATTTTATTCTTCTACTGAACCATCCTCAACACACTAACATGTCTAACAATAAATAGCAAATATTTGTCACTATTGTAGATTCAAGCCACTCCAGTACTCTTGCCTAGAAAATCCCATGGATGGAGGAGCCTGGTAGGCTGCAGTCCATGGGGTCGCTAGAAGTCGGATGCGACTGAGCGACTTCACTTTCACTTTTCGCTTTCACACAATGGAGAAGGAAATGGCAACCCACTCCAGTGTTCTTGCCTGGAGAATCCCAGGGACAGGGGAGCCTGTTGGGCTCCTGTCTATGGGGTCGCACAGAGTCGGACACGACTGAAGCGACTTAGCAGCAGCAGCAGCAGCAAAGCTAAATGACAATGAAAGATGTTCCAAATGTAGAAAACGTTTCCTACTCTCTGCCTTGTAACAATACCTTAAGTTTTTGTGCATTATGCCACCAAGCTGTTCTATGGAATGACATCATAGTACTGCGTATCTATATTTATGGATAAATGAAACTTATTATATGTTAGCATTATCTCCATGGGCAGCTGCATATGGTTGTGAAAGCTGTGAAGGTAGGGAGCACCATTTTCGGAGAACAGGATATACATGACCTACCAAGCAAGACTAGGCGAACTTAATGTTCCTCTAGGGCCGAAGTGGGCAGCCTCTGAACCGAGGGCCAAGTCTGGCTTCCTGCTTGTTTTTTATAAACAAAGTTTAATTGGAACACAAACACATCCATTTGTTTCCTTATTATCTAAGACTGTTTTCCTAACTATTAATAATTGTAGTATGAGACTCTATGTCCCTCAAAGCCCCAGGTGGAGACTATCTGACCCTTTAAGGAAAGGTTTGCTGACCACTTAAGGGGACAGGAATCTACTCTCAGTTGAAAACAATCAGAATCATTTAATTTCAAAATTTCTCAACTAATTGGTTAATTGCATAAAATGTTTTATTGTGCTTTTTTTTTTTTCCGTTTCAAAGTTATCTTACTCTTTTGCAGTAATGCCTGAAAATTCAAACTTTCCTTATCGGCGGTATGATCGGCTCCCTCCAATCCATCAATTCTCCATAGAAAGTGACACGGACCTTTCTGAGACTGCAGAGCTAATTGAGGAGTATGAGGTCTTTGATCCTACTAGACCTCGACCAAAAATCATTCTTGTCATAGGTATGCGGCAGAAAGCAAAATTCTCATGCTATTGCTCTCTTTATTCATATGTTTATGTTTCAAAAATTATGTCCACTGTGTACCGTATTTGCAAATACTTAGTTGGATATTAAATAGAATAGAAACAAAAACTCGAGAGACAGTAGATGGACATATTTTTAGCATCATTTTCAATAAAATATATTGTTATATTTAATGCCTGTTGCACTTTTATAGAATCTCATTACAATGTTGTAGAAATTCCTGGTCATTGAAAATAAGTTACGTCTTCAAGATTTATTGTCTTGTGGTTTTTGTCTGCTTAATTTTTAACGTAGATAACTGCATCCATTAGAAATGTTCTAAACATGATTTGGTTTCTTTCCTTTTAACTCAACAAACTGAATTTTTACTGACTATTAACTTTTGAGCAAAAAATAAATAATAATAATATGTTGATAAAGATTCATATAAATGAATCTTCCTTATGACATACTGGCACCTACAATAAAATCTAAGTTTGATATTATTAGACAAGCAAATGTAATAGAACAGTGTTTTACACAGCAAGTAACATCTGAGTATTAATGAATATAACAAGGATAATAGTTAATTTTTTAAACTACCACTGTGAATCTTATGTTGAATATGAAAGTATCAGTCTGATGCCATTTCACAAGGAATAGATATTGAAAATGTCTTAAGTAATTTTACAACATGCGTTTTTGACCACCCTTGTAATTCTAGCTTCCTCAAAAGCTGTAGAATTATGAGAGACCTGTGAATATGAAACATTTGTAATCATTGTCTCACTTTCCAATTTGACTCAGCTTTTGCAAAGATGACCAAAAGCAAAAATCTAGTGTGAGATATTCAAAGCTATTCTAGCCAGCAATTGTTAGCCAAAGGCCACATGTATACAGCCCCCGAGCAAAGAAATACTGTTCCCAGAAGATCTAATGATGATGGCAACTGGGAAAAAACATGCCAGTAAACATAAGAAAAAGAATTCAAGTTTACCAGACTAGCAGGAGGGACATTTGTACGTTTATAAGTCTAATGAAAATAAAGTTGCAAATATATTTAGCACTGGATTGTTATAATAATTGTAGTGTGAGAGTACAGAAATCAATTTTCTAAAATGTCAAAATATTCTCAGGGTTTATGGCAGCCACTAACTATTGTGCCATAAATCTCCATCTATTCTTGAAACTGGAATTTTTGTGTATGTGCTTAAAATTTTGGAGTTCTTACCTAGAAGACAAGGAAATGCTTTATTAAAAGATAAAGCCAGAGGTAAAGAATTATTGGAAATTGTTTTATCATTTTATAATGAGATATTCTCTGTTTTGTTTTTCTTGTTGTTAGTACAGTATTGGTGATTATTATCAAGATAAATGAAAGCTTGATTGTTCATGAAAAGGGTGTAATACAAGTTGCTGTTGTAAAAATAGCTCATGTATATGAATTTTTTGTACACTGTGAATTTTATATGAAAATTACTTTAAAATTTCCGTAAACTAAGATCTGTGGAGAAGATACAAATGCTCAAATCCCATCAGCTTCACAGTTCTTTTTTACTGAATAAAATCAACTAGTTTCCCAAGGGTGTGATTTTGGTTTTAGACTTACACAATGTGTTGTAACATTTTATGTGTTATAAGAATTAAACAGAACCAGTGAGTGAAAATAACTTTTAGAGGACTGAGATAAGAGAAGAAAAGAATTGAACCTTAGGTTGTCTGAGAAAATTGGGACAGTTTTATGACTTTTGAGGAATTATAAAATAATTGTACCTGAACCTTACAAGTTTTTATTAGTTCCATCCTAACAAAGAGTGGGGGAGTACAGATACCCACATCTAAATAAGCAAAATTTTCCTTCTGGCAATACAAAAAAAAAAATTTTTAAGCTAGTCTTCTTGGCACAGATGTTAATGAATTTCTCTTATGTTAGCATAATTGTAAAATCTAAGAAGATGGATCCTAATATTTATAAGTAGTGGAATTAAATAAATATAGCAAATTAAACTTACTCTGGTTTCAGGGAGAAGAAAATGAGATTAATTTGCTATGATGCTTCAGTAATCAAATTCATCCAATATATTAATGCTGCTACTGCTAAGTTGCTTCAGTTGTGTCTGACTCTGTGCAACCCCATAGACGGCAGCCCACTAGGCTCCCCCGTCCCTGGGATTCTCCAGGCAAGAACACTGGAGTGGGTTGCCATTTCCTTCTCCAATGCATGAAAGTGAAAAGTGAAAGTGAAGTCACTCAGTCGTGTCCAACTCTTAGCGACCCCATGGACTCCAGCCTACCAGGCTCCTCCGTCCACGGGATTTTTCAGGCAAGAGTACTGGAGTGGGGTGCCACTGCCTTCTCCTATTCTCTGTCAATTATGCTAATCATACTTTTTGTTGTCTACTGTTGCCTCCATTAGTTGACAAAAAGCTAATTTTTCTTGACGGTGCCATAACTTTCTTAGCGTGTTTGAATTTTTTTTAATTCAGTGAAATTTGTGGTGTCTTAATTTGATGACTTATGAGATCATAAGTTTAAGAAAGGTGTGAAAGTGTAGTTTATGAAAGATAACATTCATTCTTCGGGGATCAAATTAGTTTGACTTTGTTGACAGCGTTGGTCGTGTATTTATTTTTCTTCAAGCCATGATTTAATAGGCCAAAAGCAGCTATTAATATTTGAGACCAAAGCTTGCTTTTCATTTGGCAGTAATGAATTTAATATAGTATTAATGGTAGTTTAATGGTAAGTCTAATAGGATTGTATTTAGAGCTTCTTAGCAAGAGAATGTCAAAAATGTCAATAAGTTTCTAAGTTTAATGAGGCAGTGAAAAGACAAAAGCCAGTTTTATGAGGATCGCAATCCCAAAAAGGATCTCAGTATACTAGCTGATCTTAGACTTCTGGATATTAAACATTTTTTAAAGAAAATAAGCCCTGGCCAACCAAGTTGACTCACTCAGAACTCTCCTACAAAATCCAAAGCAAAGTGAAACAAATACCTTTTTTTTTTTTTTTTGCTTATGTTAGTTGCAACAAGATTTTTTTTAATGTACTAAATAATGATATGTAGAATGATTTCTACCCCCAGAAAAATTGGTAAATGGAATTAGTAAAGAGATCATCAACTCATTTTTCTATTGAATTTTTATTTTCAATATGGTTTAACAAATTGTAATTATATTTCAGTGAATATTACCAAAAATAGTTCATTGCATATTTTAAAAATATTTTGTCTGCACTCAATAATTTATGATTAAGTATTTGAAAATATTTTATTTGTATAATTGCCAACAAATAACAAATCAGAGTGAGATGATTGTTATGTGCATTATTTTGAAATTTACCCAGACTTTCAGTTCAGTTCAATCGCTCAGTCTTGTCCGACTCTTTGTGACCCCATGAATCGCAGCACACCAGGCCTCCCTGTCCATCACCAACTCCCAGAGTTCACTCAGACTCATGTCCATCAAGTCACTGATGCCATCCAGCCATCCCATCCTCTGTTGTCCCCTTTTCCTCCTGCCCCCAATCCCTCCCAGCATCAGAGTCTTTTCCAATGAGTCAACTCTTCGCATGAGGTGGCCAAAGTACTGGAGTTTCAGCTTTAGCATCATCCCTTCCAAAGAAATCCCAGGGCTGATCACCCAGACTTTAGATTCCAATTAATCTAGGTTGTCTAAAAATATAAATCAACTAAGATAATATAATATTTGGAAATAAAATTTGAGGCATATATTTTATAATTATTTAGGTGCTTATGTTTTAAAAAGAATAAATGGCAGTTCCCGATTATTGGTATTGATCTGTGTTGCAAAATATTATTTCATGCTAATGTGTCACAAAATCAAAATTATCATGAGTTCTATGAAATTGTTCTACCCTAAAGATCTCTTCCATTCACTCTTCATATTTATTGCATCAAGCTTCTTTTGAATTTAAAGGTGACAAGGCAAGGAGATGCTTGGAGAATTCAAAGAAAATTTTAAAGAAGCCATGTCAATATTGCTGTGCTTTTGGTTAAAACTAATTTTTACATTTCACAAAACTGCACTTGAACTCTATTGTTGTGTAATACATTTCTGTCATTTTGATCAGTCTTTTGTATCTCACAGAATTTTTTTTTATTACAGAGGATAAAAGTATTAGAGCTTATACAGAAAAAAATGGAAGCAGTTTCAGCTGCATTATTCAACTTTTAAAATTAGTTGTTTACTAAAATTGGTGAAGGAAGAAAGGTCTCTTTCATTTAATAAGTCGATCATGACAATTCTACCCTTTCCTTAACAAAATCCACACTTTCTCTGCATTCAGAGGTAGCTCTGAGAATGTCACAAACAAGTAGAATAGTTTCCACACTGGTTGCTGGTCTAGACTCTTCATAGCAAGATAAAGACAATAGCTGTATAAAAAGGGATTTCTTATTGTATCAGAAGGTCACAGTTTTGCTTGTTTTAAATGACAGGTGGTCCAGGAAGTGGAAAGGGTACTCAGAGTTTGAAAATCGCAGAACGTTATGGATTTCAGTATATTTCAGTAGGAGAACTATTAAGGAAGAAGATCCACAGTACCAGCAGCAATAGGAAATGGAGTCTTATTGCCAAAATAATTACAACTGGAGAACTGGCCCCACAGGTATGGTTATAATTTGCTTCTGTCCTGCAAAGATTCTTCTACTAGTTGTCAGTTTAAGTTTAACTGTGGTTTTTCATCTTTTTTTTTTTAAAAAAAAAAAAAAAAAGGAAACAACAATTACAGAGATAAAACAAAAATTGATGCAAATGCCTGATGAAGTGGGCATTGTTATCGATGGATTTCCAAGAGACGTCGCTCAGGCGCTATCTTTTGAGGACCAAGTAAGACTGTCTCCTTATATTTTAAATGACTTTTCTTTTTGCTTAAATCTTTGATATTAAATATATATATATTTCTTGAAAGACTTGCTGTTATTTGGAATGAATTTGGCCTGAAAATGAGCAAGTACATAAATTTGGGTTAGCAGAGGCCACTTCTTTGGCACAAGTGCTTAAAAATTGAAGACAGGCTCTGCCAAAAAGAAAAGATAACTAATAATAGACTCCACATTCCCAATGCAGGCAGACTGGTTTCGATCTCTGGTCAGGGAACTGGATCTCACATGCCGTAACTAAATAGATCCTGCATGCGGCAACGAAGATCAAGGATCCCATGTGCTACAACTAAGACCTGGTGTGGCCAAATAAGTTAATTAATTTATTTTTTAAAAAAGCAAGCCATGATTAGTACTACTGCCCAGGGATGTAAAATATCACTTTACCTACCTATAACAAGGTATGGTTTATGGTTCAGTTTTCCAAAACTTAACTTTGAGCAGACTCTGCCTGCTCAGTACTCAACAACCTTTTTTAAAGGGAAATAAATAAATTAAAATATTTTGTTTCCTTGTATATTTAACTATTTAATTTTGAAAAGCTAGTGTGACTAATTTTTCATTCAAACATTTTAATTACAAAAATAACAAATATTAGGGCTTAGATGGTAAAGAATGCAATGCAGGAGACCTGGGTTTGATCCCTGGGTCAAGAAGACCCCCTGGAGAAGGGAATGACTACCCAATCCAGTATTTTTGCCTAGAGAATTCCATGGACAGTAGTTCCTGGTGGGCTACAATCCATGGGGGTCTCAAAGAGTCAGACACGACTGACTAACACTCACACACAGCAAATTTTACGTCTTGGTGTCAAAAGCGAATTTCCATTAATACTCTTCTTCCATTCCACTGTCTGTCCTCTCCTGAGAAATAGAAATAGCATTAAGCTTATTATGTATCCTTCCAAGCCATTTTCTATACATTGCACTTTTACATACCCAGGCATTGATATGTGTCCATGCTCATATACAAATGCAGTTTTAATTTTCATAGCTATTTCCCAACTGTCCTCCAAAAAGACTTTTCCAAGTTATAGTCCCATTGATGTTGAATAACAGTATATTTCCCCAGACCCTTTCCAACCAGATATAATTTATATTTAAAAATTTTGCCACCCTGATAAGTAAAAACAGTATTTTATTTTTATATTTATATTTCTTTAGTTATTACTGAGGTTAAGTATATTTGCAGATACTTATTGACCATTTATATTTTTTCCTTGTGTGAATACCTGCTTTCCTTTGCCTATTTTTCTACAAAGTTGTTTATCTTTTGCTTATTTAGAGAAGCTTTTAATATATGACAGATATTATATCAAAGAGGACTGAGTGAAATAAGTTGTCAATTTATGTCTCATATAAAAGAAGTCTGGAGCTAGACAGTTTCAAGGCCAGAAGATAGCTTTGTGAAACCTGCCTTTGAATATGTGTGTGGGTGTGTGTGTGCTCAGTCACTCAGCCTGACTCTTTGTGACTCCATGGACTGTAGCCCACCGTGCCCCTCTGTCCATGGGATTTCTCAGACAAGAATACTGGAGTGGGTTGCCATTCCTTTCTCCAGAGCATCTTCCCAACCTGTGTCTCCTGCGTCTCCTGCACTGGCAGGTAGAATCTTTACCACTGAGCTCCCTGGGAAGCCCACTTTGAATACTCACAGTAACTGTTTTGGGGATGTGTATTGTGCTGGAATATTTTTCTCTCCTGATCATATTTCTCCCTCCAGAATCTCTGATGCTTAGTGAGCTTAAGGGTTTATTTCTAATTGCTCTAGCCTTGAAGAGGGAAAAACTTTAATAAAAAATCAAATTTGTGCTGTTGCTATTGCTACCAAATGATATTGCTATTGAAAACTGGGACCTCATCAGCCATTCCATTGATTCATGGTTATGGTGGAAGCATGATAGCCAAGTAGGCAGGAGTTCACACCCAAACCTGGTCCACATTACACGTTGAATAAAATGCACTTGGCAAGTGCAAGCAGAAAACTACATGATTTGCTTTGTCTATTGCCTTTCAAATATGCTATGTGTCTCTCGCTTCTTCCCTGGATCCTCTACAGGATCCTAAACAGGCAGATCCTATAGTTTTCCTGCTCACTTTAAAATAGTAACAGATAGTTTCATTTTCAGGTATTAAAAAACCCTATCCACAATTGTATCTCAATAAAGTCAGAAAAAATTTAAAAAAAAAAAAGCTCAGCCCAATGTAAATCAAAACTTCAGCTTCTCATTCAGTTTAACATCCCCAGCGTGGGCCTAGTTCAGGCACAGAAACCTAAAGTGATGTGGCAGAATCCTGAAATTCTTCCTAGTATTGCTTGCAGCAGAGCAGGTGGTGGGGAAGGGGCAGAAACGCATGACTCTCCAGCAGTTACGTCCTCTATAGCCTGGGTATGAGTGGTGACCATTCACAACAGCAGGTGAAAGGTCACAGCATCATTTTGGGGACACGTGTTGCCAAGTTCCATAATATGTTCTGATATCTGTAGAATAAGCAGTGCATTTATTGTTCTCAACCACACTTCTGAGGCTAGAAAAGTCCAGTGTAACACTTTCTTAGGTTGGCACTGTACCAGGTTCTTGCCCCTTGCTGGCAGTCCAGTGGTGTCTGAGGTTGGTGCTGCTGTTGCCGACCTGCAGGAGTTCAGAGAGACATAGGCAAAACTGCAGTGTTTAGGTAAAGCAGATGTTAGAGTCAGCCCTTACCACTCCACACTCTATATAGGCTTAATCTCCTGGGGCGTTTTTTTTCTAGTACCATTTCTGACACCAAATGTGTGGTGAGTTTCCACACCAATTCTCCAATCCTCTGACACCAACTAGATGTCCAAGAATTGAATTCAACTCTGACACTAAATACCCAGAGTCAATGCAGACCCTACAGGTTAAGGCTCAGTCCCACGTGACTGCCCGCCACTTCAGACATCATTCAAAAGTCTGAGGGGCACCTATATTCTGTCCACCCAAGTGTAAATTTGGAGATTTCTACAACATCCTCTTCAAGTCTGGTAATTCACTGGACTGACTCACAGAAATAAGGAGAATGCTTTACTTACATTGACCAGTTTATTACAAAGAATACAACTCAGGAAGAGCCAAACAGAAGAAATGTGTAAGGCGATGCATGGGTTGGCGGTGGAGACCTTGCTGTGGGTGCACGACCCTTCCAGCACATGCATGTGTTCACAAAGACAAGAGCTCCCCAAACGTCATTGCTGGAGAGTTTTTATAAGCCGGTCTCAAATCCCTTCCTGTTCCTAGAGACTGGGGAGCGGGGCTGAAAGTTCCACCTTCTCGTCTCACGCTAGGTCTTTCTGCCAACCAGCCACCATCCTAATGCTATCTAGGGCCCCGCCCTGAGTCACCTCATTAGCCTAGTCCCAAGTGTAGTCAGAAGATGCTAATTGTGAACAACAAAAGCCACTGCTGTTACTCAGGAAATTCCAAGTGTTTTAGAAACTCTGGGCTGGGAGTCAGGGACAAACACTAAATATATATTTTTATTTTATCATACTCCTCAAAGTTTATTTTTAACTAGCTTATTTTTTAATGCACATGTGAGCATGAATAAACACACATGCAAGCAGTTTCCCCTAAGACTTCCTCACAAGTCCAGAGCATAAGAAGAGATGGATTTCTGACATCAACTATATATACTAGTGATGGTAAGACCATTGTAACAAAAAGATCTAACACTTAAGTGGTCCAAGAAGTGGTTTTTTTTTTTTTTTTTTTCTTATAGAGAATAATGTCAATGAAAACAGTCCAGATTGGCTGAACAGATTTTCTCCTTGGGATCATTTAGGTTTGCTCCAAGTTGTTGTTCTGCCACCTCCTAGGACATGTCATCATCTGTATGGTAAAAGCAGGGTTGCCATCACATATGGGTTCCAGCTGGCATGTAAGGAGAAGGGAACGTGAAGGTCTGAAGAGCCAGATTTGGGAAGCGGTATCCATCACTTCTGTTCACATGATGTTGTTGAGAATTTAGGTGTGTTGTAATTGCAAGGCAGGCCGGGAAATGTAGTCCAGTTCTATGACTGTGGAAGGGTTTAAGAACTGATTATCAGCTTCTTTGCAAGTTTGCCCTTCCAACCATCCAAATGTCTGCGTGCTCCCTTCTTCCCACACAGAATGTACTCACTCACTCCCCAAAGAAAATAGCCCAGATCCCCATCATACTACTTGATATTCAGTTCTCTCCATTCCATCCAGATTGGACTCTTCATCATGGTCACCTGTAAACATCAAATTATCTAACCTCCCTGCCAGCAATAAACAGTGGAAGAGCAAGACCAGAAGAAGTGAAATAAAGGCTCCTACTCAGGAAAGGGGATTTGGACAATGTAAACGGTAGTCCCTGAACTACAGCAAATAAATCCTTTGAGGCGGGGATTGCTAAGGGTCCTTGCCTTGAGAGTGGAGTTATTTCTTCGGCTGTCCCATCAGTAAGTCTGTGTTCTCTCTCAGGGAGTAACTCTTTGCCTGTTCTCTTCTGAGGCCCCTGGCCCTCCAAGAAGTTCTCTGTACTGTCTGTTTTCTGCCTGGTCACATCTAAATAATTTATTGGAGACTATACCGTCTTTAGGAGCTATTTTAAGTGTGAAAAATACACAACTTTTTTTGACTAGGCTGATAGTTGCTTTGGTAAAAACCATTTTCTCCAAAATTTGATAGGTTTCTGCCCTTTTTGCTTGTAGGTAGTTCCATGTACCTGTAACTACATTCAAAGTTTTATTCTGGATGTAGATATTAAGTTGCTTTGTTTGTTTTCTCATTTTGATGGCAGTTACTTGAGGCCATATACAACAACTGGCTTGGGCAGGAAGGTAAGATCCTCAGTCTCTGTTTTACCTCAGGGGTGGGTCCCTATTTTTGGAAGGAGGTCGTTGTTATTGGGAGTGCTTTTAGCAACAATAGCCGTATCTCCTGTTGTCTAGTGGTATAGAAGCAGTTGCCTTTTTCAATCTTGTGAGGTCTTAAATTACTGGACGCTTTCTTTTCTCTTTTTCTGCTTGCAAATTGGTCAGTACTTTCTTCAGTAAGTTCAGTCACTCAGTCGTGTCCAACTCTTTGTGACCCCATGGACTGCAACACACTAGGCTTCCCTGTCCATCACCAACTCCTGGAGCTTGCTCAAACTCATGTCCATCGAGTCGGTGAGGCCATCCAACTATCTCATCCTCTGTCATCCCCTTCTCCTACTGCCTACAATATTTCCCAGCATCAGACTCTTTTCCAATCAGTCAATTCTTTACATTAGGTGGTCAAAGTATTGGAGCTTCAGCATCAGTCCTTCCAATGAATATTCAGATTGATTTCCTTTAGGATTGACTGGTTTGATCTCCTTATTGTCCAAGGGAATCTCAGACAACTCTCTGTTGCCTTCTCCAATACCACGATTCAAAAGCATCAATTCTTTGGCACTCAGATTTTTTATGGTCCAACTCTCACATCCATACATGACTACTGGAAAAACCATAGCTTTGACTAGACAGACTTTTGTTGGCAGTATTGTCTCTTCTTTTTAATATGCTTTTAATATGCTTTCTCATAGCTTTTCATCCAAGGAGCAAGTGTCTTTTAATTTCATGGCTGCAATCACCATCTGCAGTGTTTCTGGAACCCAAGAAAATAAAGTCTCTCACTGTTTCCTTTGTTTCCCCATCTATTTGCCATGAAAAGATGGGACCAGATGCCATGATCTTCATTTTTTGAATGGCGAGTTTTAAACCAACTTTTAAACTCTCCTCTTTCACTTTCATCAAGAGGCTCTTTAGTTCTTCACTTTCTGCCATAGGGTGGTGTCATCTGCATATCTGAGGTTATTGATATTTCTCCCTGCAATCTTGATTCCAGCTTGTGCTTCATCCAGCCCAGCATTTCATATGATGTATTCTGCATATAAGTTAAATAAGCCAGGTGACAGTATACAGCCAAACATACTCCTTTCCCAATTTGAAACCAGTCTGATGTTCCATTTCCTGTTCTAAGTGTTCTTCTTGACCTGCATATAGATTTCTCAGGAGACAGATAAGGTGGTCTGATATTTCAGTCTGTTGAAGAATTTTCCACAGTTTGTTCTGACCTACGCAGTCAAAAGCTTTAATATAGTCAACAAAGCAGAAGTTGATGTTTTTCTGGAATTCTCTTGCTTTTTCTCTGATCTAACGGATGTTCTCAATTTCATCTCTGGTTCCTCTGCCTTTTTAAAACCCAGCTTGAACTTCTGGAAGTTCTCAATTTAAGTACTGTTGAAGCCTAACTTGAAAATTTTTCAGCATTATTTAGCCAACATGTGAAATGACTTCTATGGTGCAATAGTGTGAACATTCTTTGGCATTGTCTTTCTTTGGGATTGGAATGAAAACTGACCTTTTCTAGTCCTGTGGCCACTGCTGAGGTTTCCAGATTTGCTGACATATTGAGCTCAGCACTTTCACAGCATCATCTTTCAGGATTTGAAATAGCTCAACTGGCATTCCATCACCTCCACTAGCTTTGTTTGTAGTGATGCTTCCTAAGGCCCACTTGACTTTGCATTCCAGGATGTCTGGCTGTAGGTGGGTGATCAAACCATCATGGTTATCTGGGTCATTAAGATCTTTTTTGTATAGTTCTTCTGTGTATTCTTGCCACCTCTTCTTAATATCTTCTGCTTCTGTTAGGTCCACACAGTTTCTGCCCTTTACTGTACCCATCTTTGCATGAAATGTTCCCTTGGTATCTCTAATTTTCTTTCCCATTCTACTGGTTTCCTCTATTTCTTTACACTGATCACTTGGGAAGGCTTTCTTATGTCTCTTTGCTATTCTTTGGAACTCTGAATTCAGATGGATATCTCTTTCATTTTCTCCTTTACCTTACACTTCTCTTCTTTTCTCAGCTATTTGTAAGGCCTCCTCAGACAACCATTTTGCCTTTTTGCATTCTTCTTGGGGATGATTTTGATCACCGCCTCCTGTACAATGTTATAAACCTCCGTCCATAGTTTTTCAGGCACTCTATCTATCAGATCTCATCCCTTGAATCTATTTGTCACTTCCACTGTATAATCATAAGGGATTTGATTTAGGTCATACCTGAATGGTCTAGTGGTTTCCCCTACTTTCTTCAGTTTAAGTCTGAATTTTGCAATAAGGAGCTCATGATTTGAGCCACAGTCAGCTCCTGGTCTTGTTTTTGCTGACTGGTCATAGCAAACACCCTCTTCCAACAGCACAAGAGACAGTTCTACACATGGATATAACCAGATGGTCAATACCAAAATCAGATTGATTATATTCTTTGCAGCCGAAGATGGAGAAGTTCTGTACAGTCAGTACTTTCTTAGGCTTATCTATTTCTATTTATATATTGTGAAACACAACAAAAAACAGTGAACACACACTAACATTCTAGCTCTTTTTAGCATTTTCTTCTCTAGCTGTGGGCTCCATAGGAACGTGGTCTGCCTTCGAAGTTATCACAGTAGTGACTCCAATTATTTTGCAATGGCATCACAAGGGTCATCAACTTCCAGTCTAAAATATCTGCACCTTTACTGACCAAGAAAACCAATTCCATATATTTTAGTTTTTGATATAGTAGTGTCCTACTCATGTTACTATTTCCGTATTTGTTATAATTAAAAGACACAATGGCATAATAGAACCTTATTTCTCTTGTATGTGACAGCCTTTCCATGAAAGAGGGTCATCATTCATTCCCAGCTTTATTCTTCACATTCATTCACAGATGCAGGTTTTTTCCAAGTAATTACTCCTCCAGCCCCTAAAGCAGTAGTTCTCATTTTTTTTGTTTGTTTGTTTTGGTTTGGTTTGGTTTGGTTAAGACTCTCTAACACTTTAAAAAATTATTAATGAATTCAAAAAGCTTTCATTTACATGGACTATATCTATTGATATTTAACATATGAGAAATTAAAACTGAAATCTTTATTAAGTCATTTAAAAATAATAATAAATCCACGCAGGTTAACAGAGATAACACATTTTTGTGAAAAATAATCATATTTTCCAAAACTAAAAAAAAACAGTGATATGAGAAGCATTGCTTTCCATTTTTAAAGATCTCTTAAAATTGTAGCTTGATAAAAGAGAGCTGGGTTCTTATGTCTGCTTTTACAGTCCCACTGCTATGATAACACACTTCCTATAGCCACGGGGAAACTCCTGTACATTTGTTGGAGAATGAAAGTAAAAAGGCACATGGTTTCTCAGCATTAGTATGAGAATAGTTTTGACCTGTATTCTCCCCTAAAAGGGCCTCAGCAATCCCCATGGGTCTTGAGAACATGCTTTTTTAACTACTGCCCTGGGACATGGTTGACAACTGTGTGGTGAAAGCTAGGTCACTAGATCACAGTCACGGTTACTTCCAGATGGTTGAAAGAGGGAATAGAGTAGAGAAGGTCCATGTTCAACTGTTTATGTCCCAGACCCCAAGGCAGCACACCACCACTTCGCACAGCCTATTGATGAGACCTTAGATCACATGGCTACATCTTAACTGTAAGGAAAGTTGGGACATGGAGTCACGTGGTCAGTCATGGGCCTGGCTTCAGAGCTGTTATTATGGAAGCAGGGAAAACAGGTTTGAGACAACCAGCACTTTCCATCACAAATGACATATATTGCCCCATCTTTCCTTCCTGTTTTTCCTCCTCAGCGCACATTGCCCTCTCCCAGCTCTCAGACCTGCCGTTTGAAGCAGGAAACAGAGACTCTCCTTGTCGCCATAGTGTAGCCCAAGTTCTCCTTGCATTTTACGGTAGTTCCTTTCGATTTGAGAAAATTCTGCTCACCTTTGGCCTGATTGTTGGAAAGAAATAACAGACTGGAGAGGGGAAAGGAATCAAGATAGGTGGGAACGGGAAATCTCAGATCTTTTCATCATCAACCAAACTCACTGCATAGCCAAGATTTCAATAGACAGTTTAGAGTCCACAGTCAGAACCAAAGCAAGGTGGTTTTTAAAGGTTATAGAATTTCATATTCCATGAGCTAGGAGTGGGGAGAAAAAAAGCTTGATTTCTATACTGAGGATTCATTAACACACAGTAAAGCTGAAACCAAGAATTATGTGGTGCTATTATTGAAAATGCAGGTGGACCATTTACACTAAATCTATTTTTTTTTAATGACAATAATTAACAATATATTCAACTCACTGGCCCAAGCTAATTCTCCAGTTTTATGTATGTACATGCGCTTTGCACACCACGCTGGACTGCTTTCTATTCTTGCAGTGACCTGCTCCTGCAGTTTCCTAATCAAGATAGGTGGGAACGGGAAATCTCAGATCTTTTCATCATCAACCAAACTCACTGCATAGCCAAGATTTCAATAGACAGTTTAGAGTCCACAGTCAGAACCAAAGCAAGGTGGTTTTTAAAGGTTATAGAATTTCATATTCCATGAGCTAGGAGTGGGGAGAAAAAAAGCTTGATTTCTATACTGAGGATTCATTAACACACAGTAAAGCTGAAACCAAGAATTATGTGGTGCTATTATTGAAAATGCAGGTGGACCATTTACACTAAATCTATTTTTTTTAATGACAATAATTAACAATATATTTAACTCACTGGCCCGAGCTAATTCTCCAGTTTTATGTATGTACATGCACTTTCCACACCACGCTGGACTGCTTTCTATTCTTGCAGTGACCTGCTCCTGCAGTTTCCCCAGGGCTATTTATATCATCCTATAACTTGCTGCTTTTCCTCATACATTCTGTTTTTGAGATCTGTTTTGGTACATATAGATCAAGCTCATTCTTATAACCGTTTCATGATGTTATATTCTATAAATATATTATATTTTAGTAGTGGAATTTTGGGTTGCTTTTATAATTACTACTGTTATCAAGAGCACTGATCAGCATTCTTACAAACATTTTCCTTTGCATATCTCAAAAAGATCTCTCAGGAATAGTTCTAGAAATGGGCTTTCTAGGGCAGAGGGAAGTTTGTGTGTGTGTGTGTGTGTGTGTGTGTGGCTTTAAATCTATATTTTAATTTTTGTTAATATAGTATTAAAATTTGATTATATAAATTTATGATTACTTCTTTCCTATTTCTTTGATCTCACCAATACTTAGTTTCAAATTTTATTTTAGGTTAGTTGATACATTAGAAATGTTTCTATATTGCTGTTTTAATTTGTATTCTCTCAACCACTAGTGAACTGGAAAATCTGAAAAACTGTATTTATTGACCATATGCATCTCCTCGTTTTAGAATTGTTTAAACATGACTGACCTTGGTTCTTTGGATTACTTGAGATTTTAACTAGTGATTTGGACTTTCATGACACTAATTCTTTGTTATATATCTTGATCATATTTTGCTCCACTTTTTCTGAATCATGATTTAAAAATATACAGAATCATGTCCTATCTTTTGTCCTGTGGAAGTTTTACATTTTAACATAGTCAGTTTGTTATTATTTTCCTTTTGGCTTTTGCATTTAGATGTTAAGAAAGCATTCCCTATAGTCTCAACAATATTCTATATTTTCCTAGCTATTTTTAGTTTTTCCAAGTATTTATTCTATCTGCATTAATTGTTGTATATTGTGTGAGTAGAGATAAAATTTTATGTCTTAAATGAAAATGAAAAATGTATCTAGTGTTCCAAAAACCATGTGTTGCCTAGTGCATCTTTTTCTTACTGAAATGATTTCTTCCTGTATAGACTTGGGTCTGCTACATGGCTTCTCTCCTCATTTGTTTTGTCTGTTAAGGTATTGCTGCATCAATATCATGATTTCAGTTGGAGCTTCCCCTGTGGCTCATATAGTAAAGAATCTGCCTGCAGCACAGGAGACCTCAGTTCAATTATAGAACTCTAAATTATACCCTCATGCTTGAAGGACAGATCCCTCTTCTGGTCTAAGTTGGCTACACTTATCCATTTATTCTTCTTTATGGATTTTAGAATCAACTGGTCAGCCTCGTTAAAAACTGTAGAGATTTTTATTTGAATTTCAATATAGATTATATTATATAGAGACTAATGTTTGGAGAACTATTTTATCATCTATGAACATTGCCTTATCACTCTATTCATTCAAGTCTTGTTTTACATTCTTCAATAAGTAAAGTTTTATAGTTTTCCATAGAAAAGTCTTCTACATTTTTTGTTAGCTTTGTTCCTAATTTTGCTACTGTTATGAACATGCTACCTTTTTTCTAACCAGTTCTTCTTAGTGCTCAATTGATCTTTATGGAATTAGTGTTTGCTTTTGTATGTATGGTATTCCCTGGTGGCTCAGAGGGTAAAGCATCTGCCCGCAATGCGGGAGACCAGGGTTCACTCCCCGGGTCGGAAGATCCCCTGGAGAAGGAAATGGCAACCCACTCTAGTACTTTTGCCTAGAAAATTCCATGGATGGAGGAGCCTGGTGGGCTGTAGTCCATGGGGTTGCAAAGAGTCGGACACGACTGAGCAACTTCACTTTCACTCACTTTGTATGTGTATCTGTCTGTCTGTCTCTCCCCACGGACAGGAGTCTGCTCCGTTATTTGTCTCATGTATGCTGTAAGCTTCTTTCCATTCTTCTTCCTTTCTCACTACTGTCACCCTGTGACCCCCATCCCTGCCCTGCTAAGTTAGCACATGCCTTTAGTATATCAAGTTCCATTAGATGTTTATTGGTTGGAAAATAAATATTAGTGTTATGGAAGGTAAGGAACCTGAAGTTCAGACAAGTTAAGTAACTTGCCCAAAGTGAAGTGAAGTGAAGTCACTCAGTCGTGTCCAACTCTTTGCGACCCCATGGACTGTAGCCTACCAGGCTTCTCCGTCCATGGGATTTTCCAGGCAAGAATACTGGAGTGGGTGACCGTTTCCTTCTCCAGGGGATCTTCCCAACCCAGGGATCAAACCCGGGTCTCCTGCATTGGAGGCAGGTGCTTTAACCTCTGAGCCACCAGGGAAGCCCCAAATCCACCAGCAAGTGAAGTCAGAGTTAACATTCCTCGGGAGGGGATACAGATATTCAAAACCATTAGCTTTCTGTCAACTTGAGACCACAAACTGGAAGCACTCAGGCTGAATCAAGGGCTTCACACAATTTTTTAAAGTGTCTCAAATTCTAAAATTGGAAGACTGCATATTGAAAAGCATGCTTCTAGCTTGTCTGCAAACTTGGAGGTTTGTAGCTCCCCGTCCATATTCCTATATCGAGGTAGCTCTGCTGCCATGAGACAATGCGGCACTTCCCAGTTCACAGCAGCCCCGACTCCCACCCCAGCGGGTAGCTTGCCTCTGCATCACCATCCTGGCCCTTAGAAGGCACTGGCGTCTGAACCTCATAGTGCCATGATCCTCCTCATGGTCTTTCCCTCGTCTCAGCTGTGGCTGCTTTTAATTGCTGTTTTGTCTCACACACACACACACACAGACCTCGCAAAGACATATAGTCCCTCCATAGGCGACATATGGCTATCTGACATAGTGGGAGCCACACTGTCAGTCTATATATTAAATATTTATGAAGCTTAATTTCTCCCGCTTGTCAAATTTAAACAATCAATTTAAACTGATTATCTAATCTTTCTTCCTGCACTCCAGTTCATCATCTTGAGCCATCTTCTGGGATACTTACATCCTGCTTGAGAAATCAGAGACTGGGGGATGAAGTATGTCTGCTTCATCAGAGATCATTAGCAGAATAACTGACGTAATGGCTTCTTTAATGCAAATTCAAACTCTTGTTTAAAGTAACAGTTCATCATGGTTTGTTTTTAAGTGTGATGTTCATAGTTAAAGTACTGCATGCTAAGTCACTTCAGTCATGTCCAACTCTTTGCAAGACCATGAACTGTAACCCACCAGGCTCCTCTGTCCATGGGATTCTCCAGGCAGGTATACTGGAGTGGGTTGTCATGCCCTCCTCCAGGGGATCTTCCTGACCGAGGGATAGAATTTGCATCTCTTATGTCTCATGCATTGGCAGGTGGGTTCTTTACCACTAGCACCATCTGGGAAGCCCAGTTAAAGTGCTGATACTTAGTAAAAACAGACACTGAAGCATTTTCACGTGGGTTGTAGTAGAGTGGTCAAGTAATGTGGAGGGGACTTTAAATCACCCTCAAAACACCATACCTTTCACCATTGCTTGGGAATATTTATTTTAAATAAAGTGATGACCCAGTGTGACTATAATTCGTGAGTGTGGATATATGAGAAATTCTCAACTAGATAAATATATTTTTTTAATGCTTAAAGATAAAAGAAAAATCAATCCTCAGAAGGCTGTCATCCTACTTGCATAGTGAATTGATCTGACAGACTCATAATTTGATTTGCTGTTCCTAAGGGAGACAAATTTGATTTGCTTCTAAAGGGGAGTGATTTAATTTTAATTACACAATTTTTTTCTTTCTAAGCATTAGCACTCTTATGCAAAATATTAAAAGAAATGTGGATGTTTTCCCCCTGGAACTAATGACTTGAAGCTTGCTTATAATTATTTAATAATTAGGTTTTGAAATTGAGAATATATAACTTGGTGATTATTCATTTATTTTTATTGCAATGCACTGTGACTACAAAAGACCATTAAAGTTAAAAGGCTGGTGAGGTTTTTATAATTTCCTTAAAGTCAAAAGACAATTTCCAAATTTCATATGAAGAGAAAATAAGTGTCATCGTTGACTTTGCTGTGTAAATTAGGTACTGTTCTGCATAACAAATCACCCAATACTTAGTGGCTTAAACCAACAACATTTATAATTTTGTATGCTTTCTATGGATCAGGAAATCAAAAACTGTTCAGCTAGTTGCTTTTGACTCAAAATCTCTTGGGTCGGTGCATTTAAATGGGGGTTGGAGTTGTTTACTAATGTGTCTGATACTTGGTTTGGGAAGAGGACTCAGATAACTGGGGTCTGGAACAGATGGAGTTCCTCAAGCATTTTTTTGTATTCCATCACATGGAGGCCTCAGGGTGACCAGACTTCACAGCAGCTCGGGGTTCCAAAGGCATGTCATCCAGGAGAGCCAGAGGAAGCCGTGTCACTTTTTCTAACCTGGCTTCAAAAGTCATGCCTCACATCTATCACTTTCTATTTTTTAGAAATGAATCATTAAGGCTGGCCTATATTCAAGAAGCAGGAAATTAGAACCCACTATTTTTTTTTAATGGGCTAGTGAGGTGGCACAATGGTAAAGAATCCGACTGCCAATGCTGGAGACGTTGGTTCAATCCCTTCTATTTTTTAGAAATGAATCATTAAGGCTGGCCTATATTCAAGAAGCAGGAAATTAGAACCCACTATTTTTTTTTAATGGGCTAGTGAGGTGGCACAATGGTAAAGAATCCGACTGCCAATGCTGGAGATGTTGGTTCAATCCCTGGGTTGGGAAGATCCCCTGGAGAAGGAAATGGCAACCCACTCCAGTATTCTTGCCTGGGAAACCCCATGAACAGAAGAGTCTGGCAGGCTTCGGTCCACAGGGTCACAAAAGAATTGGATACGACTTAGCAACTAAACAACAACATTTTTTTAAAAAGAGAATGTCAAAACAAACTTGTTGGCATGTGTTGAACCACTATACCACGACAGTAAATAAATTCCTGGTCATTCTTCACTTTGCTCATTCTGTCCCTTCCCTTCATTTCCTTTCTTTCTGGTCTTCTCATGCTTTGTGCTCACTTCCATCTGTTGTCTTCTCTTTCCCACCTTTCTTGTCCCCACTCTCCGCATCCAGTGTGTCCTGTGTCCTGTGGCCAGATTAATATTTCTAAATGACCACTGTCGTCATTTCACTCTTCTGGATGAAACCCTTTAATGGCAGTTATTGTCCACAAACTTGTTTCTCCCTGTATGGTTTGTATCAGAATCAGGTATGTGCCTTGCCAAAAAAAAAAAAAAGTGCATTGTTCAAGTCTCCTCACAGAATTACTGAATTAGAATTTCTGGTGGGTGGAACCCAAGAATCTGCAAATTAACAAGTTAAAAATCTTTAGCAAAGCTGATTGTTCAGCACACTAAAATGCAAATTGATTTAGTGTTTAACAGCACACTGCAAAGGTTCTCAGCCATAGCATGTTGCCATAGTTATGGAGCAAGCCGGCTGTTACTAATAATACTGAAGTTCTGAAATTAGAGCATACCCACAGTTATCCCAATAATGTCATCTTCGCTAGTCCTCACACTTGCTTTCTTGAGGGAAGAGAATTTCCTTACAATGAGAGAAATTTCACATAAGCTATGTTCTCAATATTAGTGTCCTAAGGTTCCTGTGTCTCTATGAAATCTTTGCCCAGGGCCATGTGATCTGAACCGAACCTGCCTTGTCTTACCATCTCTGGAACGCATTTTGCCCCTGTTCCCTCATTATCTGTCTTTCCCTGATAGTCATTTTTTTTTTTTTACTGTTTGTCAAATTCCACCTTCCCTTAGGATCCCAAGTCTTTTTTCCTTACAATGAGAGAAATTTCACATAAGCTATGTTCTCAATATTAGTGTCCTAAGGTTCCTGTGTCTCTATGAAATCTCTGCCCAAGGCCATGTGATCTGAACCGAACCTGCCTTGTCTTACCATCTCTGGAACACATTTTGCCCCTGTTCCCTCATTATCTGTCTTTCCCTGATAGTCATTTTTTTTTTTTTTTTTTACTGTTTGTCAAATTCCACCTTCCCTTAGGATCCCAAGTCTTTAAGTTTCTCTCTTCTCTCATCTTATTGAGCAAAATATTTTACTGTCATATTTTTATAGAACTTATAGTACCTTAAATTAATAACTGTTAGTTCATTAGATTTCTGTGTCAGATTCCAACAGGAAAGATATAGAACATTCAAACAGGCTAAACAGTAGTTTTTAATAAAAGAAATATTGAAAAGGTGTGCATAGAACACAAAGAAACTACAAAGGATAGTTCAGTATTCCAAGGTTGGTCAAAGTGCATCAGTTACCATCTTGAGGCTTACAGTGTGGTTTGAGGAATAAGTTCCTTGAACCACCCTACCCCCCCCCCAAAAAAAAAAAAAAACA